>CM052222.1:1165035-1179864 GCA_028454225.1 Lasioglossum leucozonium
TTTAGAATTGTTACATGTTGTTGGATTGTTGTTAGAATAGACATTATTAAAATATTGACTGTGGAAAAATTTCATGGAATATGTGTGAAAGTGAAAGTGAAAAGTCCGGATTGTTAATTTCACCGCACATCCCCTGGGCTGTCGTACACCTGCTATCTACCACCAGCTGTGCAGTTCGTTGACCTGACCGTACAACCGTTGGCTTTCGGTACTGTCATACACCTGAAGACATCTGTGCAGTTCGTTACCGAATGACCCAGTGACACACATTTCGAAGCAGCAAATGGATTTACGGCTGAATAAGTGAGTTTTAATCTAATCAGTTTCTGCTTCTTCTCTCGTTCGGGTAAAAATGATGTGGATCCTCACCGATTTCAATGACAAAGTTTAAAAGTTTTTACAAATATCTCGTAAACTAAAGCCGCAAGGCAAAAAGTCTAAAGGGAATTGTTGTTCAGAATCATGGTCTTGACAACATATCCAAAGCTCATTGAAATCGGGGACATAATCGAGAAACTCTTGTTTGTTGCGACATCGCGGCGCGCGGCGTACAGACAACGCTCGACTTCCGGCGCGCCGGTCTAGGTCGCGCTCTGATTGGTCCGTGTTTTTCGTTAATATCTCCTAAACAGAGCCGCAAACGCCATCTTTGTAAAGGAAAATGTCGCTTCAAATGACCCAAGGAACCTCCCATTTCCCGCTTACGCAGAAGTTTTGGGACACCCTGTATAACGGTGTAAGGGAACAAAAATTTCAAGGTCATTTTTATGAGATTTCAAGGTTATCGATGTTTTTTTTAAATGGAATGATATATTTTCGTTAACGTAATGTTGTAGCTGACAAAATAACGAATTCATGCATGTAACACAATATGACCTTCAAATGACCTTCAACCCAGAAAAATAGTATAAATAAAATTCAACGTGTAAGATTCATTTGATGTTTCTGTTACGCCAAATGTTCAAAAATATTCCCTTGAGCTGCTATACATTCATTCGGCCGTGATGTTATAGAACGTACTGCTGTGTAATTCATTTTTGAGGAAATCGACGCACTAGCCTGGACGCTTCTTTCTTTCATGTCGTCTATAGTCATTTACGATTTACGAATTACGATTAGGAAATCGGTCCTTGTACAAGTGCACGGCTTCTCTTAAACACTGTCGACTTTCTCCATAAATGAAAATCATATCAATCTTATCTTCCTTCGAGTAACGCATTGTGAAACGTTCATCGATAAACTGATCGAGAAATCTTAGAAACTGCGGAAATTTGATAGCAAAAAGGTCTTCTGAGTAATTAGTAGTGGATAAACACGATTCTGTACGAATGTATAGGTGAAGGTATATCATAATTGTCCTCCTGTCAACACCGAATCTGTTATTATGTTGTGTATTGCGATACATTTGAATGTATAGCAGCTCAAGGGATGTATTTTTGAACATTTGGCGTAACAGAAATACAGCAAATGAATCTTACACGTTGAATTTTATTTATACCATTTTTCTGGGTTGAAGGTCATTTGAAGGTCATATTGTGTTACATGCATGAATTCGTTATTTTGTCAGCTACAACATTACGTTAACGAAAATATATCATTCCATTTAAAAAAACATCGATAACCTTGAAATCTCATAAAAATGACCTTGAAATTTTTTTCCCTTACACCGTTATATGTGGCCCTTCAAACAGTGTAACTTTGTCGTACGAAAATTTTTTGTACAACGAAAAGTAACGGAGATATTTAGGTGTCCTGCTTTATCGAATTCACCCTGTACATGTATTATGTGAGATATAAGAACAGAACCTACCTCAACTTGTCCTTGAAGAGCACCTACCTAATCTCAGAGAGGATACTCTAGGAATCGGTGACGGATCATGTACAAGCGGGAAACGTTGACCGTTTGTCCCACTGTTGGCGGGTGTAGGAGGCAGCTGCCACAAATCGAACGACGAGGAGAAGGGGTAATCGATCGCGTATCGATCGCAACATATTTTCTCAACGCTAGAGCGCGAAATTCGGAACTCAATAGGTCGGATATTTTATTTTTGCTGTTCGCGAAACCAGGAGGCTGTTCCACATAAACGTCCTCATGAATCGTGCCATAGAAGTATACTGCCTTTACCTCGAATTGTTTTGCCGCAGGTTGCGAACACTCGTTCGAACATACTCGTCGAGTATGGTCCTTATCTACTGCATCTTGATAACCGGCGCAAACAATACAGTGTAATGTATGCCTTACTTCTGTTGACATTCTATTGCCATGAACCTGGCTTTATATCTTGGTGAATTTTCCTAATCTTCTTTCAATGTGTACACCCATTTACTCTTTGATAACACTGCCCAACAGCCAAAAATTTTTTCGATTCTCACTATGCAATTCTTATAGAGTTTTTTGCGCTGATTCCGAATCTGTCCTTAATTTTTCTCCTAGACGCACAGTTTTTGAGAAATTTGAGTTTGAAAAAAGACATATTTTTCAACTTTGAACAAATATTGTGATGTTATTGTAAAAGATATTGAATTGATCTTTACAGCAAAAGATTCCTTAGACTTTCCCGAATACAGTGATATTCAATATTAATACTGTTGAGTATACACCATATTCTTGATATAGCGACACCTGTGTAGAGTCGCTGAGAGTTGGCGTGAGCTCTCTTTTGTTATAGTCTTTTCGTCTTTCGTTTCCGCAGTTCATATTATGGCGTCGCACTGACATGTGCTATTCATGTGTTCCACAATATTATATTAATAGTTTATATGTATATATATATATTAAAATATTATTAATCTATATAAACTAAAGTTATTTAACAAATACATTATGAATGTTTAAACATGTCTAAACGATCATTAAAGACGGAGATACACCACTTTTGCACCAATTTCTGACGATATTTTTGAATTTATCTCAAATAATAAGGGTCCAGCGGAAAATCGAACTATAGCACGCGATAGAGCAGTCTTTTATCTTGAGAAACCCCCTATGAAGTTTGAAACGTCAGCGTTTTTACCGTATCAGAAAGCAAAATATCTTCGTCCAACATGAGCTGCCGCCAGTGGTGGTGTTCCACTAGCTTGATCCTTGGACGGAAAACGGCGCGACCATGCAGGCGTGCAATTATGTTAGCTTATTTCAATGTTTATTTATTATTTTTAGTATTCTATTCCCATTCTATTAACATTTTTTCGTATAACTAAAACCAACGAAGATGTTTTCGGTACTCTGTATATCTACATCATTATACATACTGCATCGTACATAGATACTGTATATAGATACTGCATCGAAATCTGAAAAGATCAAGAAATGCAATTTTGTCAATTTTGTACAAAACATAATAAAACAGTATTGTGGAAATAATAAAGTTTTCCTAATTTTGGATTCGTTCGGTGGACAGGAGGATGTTAGCTATAAATTAATTAGCTATATAAAATATGTTAGTTGCGGAATTCGAGAATTGAGTCCGATGAAATCTGGACGTGTCGATTCCCGATACCGCCGATTGTTATCCGCCAAATTAATATTGGACGACTAGTTAAATAATCGAACACGAGTCACCGTTGTGTCTGAGGAAGTCGCGTTTCGTCCCAGACTTGCTAGAGGCCTCGTCAGCAAGGCTAATATAGCAGGCCCTTTCTTTTCTGTTTTCTGTTCCCTTGCGATGCGACAAAATATATAACAAGTTGCATTAATGAAAAGTGAAAGGTGGTACGAGTCAGAAATGATTCCTGAACACATCACTCCGTGTCCTAGTACTCGGGGGGTTTACTGGTTGACTTGAATAGAAATTATTATATTGTATTGTGTTGAATTCTTGGTAATTATCTAGAAACAGGCTTCCTCACCGATTTCAATGACCTTGAAATATGTTGTGAAGGTCATCATTCGGAACGCATTTTTCCTATACATGATATGGCTAATAACATTTTAATAAAAAACGAGCGACGGCTAAAACCTTTTGAAAGTTACTCAGGAGGGTGACCTGGACAACATATATCAAGATTAAGGTGATTCAGCCTGGGTTCCCTAAACGCAATATTTACCTAATTTTATTGTAAGTAAAATCGATTTTTCTAAAAATTTTAGAATCTGGTTCAATTAGTTACAGTCTTTGGTGTTAAAAACAGTGGGAACGATTTTTTACAGCCAAATTTGGCATCAGCTACTGGCCAATCTAATAAAATCAATTTTTCAGGAATTTGCAAAACCGAATATTTGACTGCTAGCTGCTGAACATCGGGGACAATGGCGAGTTACTTGGAACTTTTCTTCGGCGTGGTTGTTTTACTTATCGCCTTCTATTATTACCGGGTTTCCCACTACAATTTCTGGAGGAAACGTGGCGTAGTTGGACCAAAACCTCACCCACTTTTCGGCAATCTCATAGATCTAAACCTAGCAAGAATAAGTATAGCAGACGTAGTAACCGACATTTATAAGAAATACAAACATGAACCTGTGGTTGGATTGTACGAAGGAATATCACCTGTTCTTGTTCTGCATGATTCAGATATTATAAAGAATGTCTTGATCAGGGACTTTTCCTTCTTTCAAGAACGGACACATGTGCCTCACGAACGGGTATGTATAAAACCAGAGAAGTGTAAATGAAATTTTATTTAATTATGAAATTGAAAATTTCGGTACTTTTCCGTTAGCCGGGTGCATTCTTTTTTTTACCTAACCCAGACCTAACCCAAAAAGAATGCTTATAATTATTGGTTTGGGTTAGGTTATAATTATATATGCTTATAATTATTAGTCTGGGTTAATATTAATGAATTGTAAACAAAATAGTTTTACCCAAAAAGAATGCGCCCGGCTAACGGAAAAGTACCAAAATTTCTCTCAACATTGTATTTGATCTTCTATTACTGAGCTCTAATTTTTACTCGAAAATTCCATTTCCCTTCAAAAGCGTGTAAAAAACGGCGATAATGAAAAAAAAATATTTTCGAGTGGCCAGCGAGATCCACAGATCTGAAGATAATAGGGAACTACAGAATGTCACAGACACGAAGTTTTTATGAAAATTAGAGACAATTTAACAATATTATAGAGTTAAACACGTGTATCGAAGAGAATCGGATTCAAATCTGTCGGAGATATCTTAGCAAAATTATTTAAGCCGTTATCTAAACGTATGCTGGACGTTGTACAAAACAAAAGGGTTTACAGGGTGCGGCGGAATAACATGTATGAGCGGGCACGAGGTGATTCTTTATGAGAAAATAAGAGAGAAATATAGAATAAAATTTTTTCATTTGAAGCTTCGTTCCCGAGGAAACCGAGTTTGAAAATGCAGCTATTATACGTACTATTAGATAGGAATCGTCTGACGCGTCTGATCATGACCGACCTATTCTACTTCCTGCGTATACTAGAACACGCAAATCGGACGGATCTTTAACCGCGACTTTTCCGAAAACCATGTCATACGAAAAAATGTTATTCCTTTTTTTCGATTAATATTCACTTGTAGAATCACCCCCTGTCCGCTAGGACATGTTATTCGGCCGCACCCTGTATACAAAATGTTAACAATGTTTTTTTTTTATTTTCAACACAGTCTTCATATACATATAATGTTCATTATTTCTCCTAATGACTGGTCAGCTTGACAAATTAAACTAAACTATAGTGCGTTCCTCTGAAAACAAAGTGTTTTATTTCATTATTTTACACATCCTATTTATACTATTTACTAATTACAACATTATTGCCTGAAAACAAAGACACTACATTTACGGTTATTATTTAAAATGTCAATTCTCCCTTTATAATCTTAACTTTTATTAAACCTCATTCCCCTTTCTCACACCTGTCTCGTTTATGCATACCACATTTCCTTCGTTCTCCCACTTCTTTCTCCCTTTACCGGGTAAGACTTTCGCAACTGTACTTAATAAACGTTCTTTATATACATACAGTGAGTGTAAAAAGTATTCCTATACATTTCAAAAACGCATAACTTCTTAAAAATTGGACCATACGATTTGAGTTTTTGGTGAAGTTAGGAGGATTAATTTACTAGTTAATGTGTAAATAATTGTTTTTAAAAATTATTATTGGTCACATTTACAAAGCAAAATGTAAAGGTCGCGTTTTTAAAATTTTTTATCTGTACCCGTAATGAAAATTTAAAAAATTTATTGTGTATATCTAAGTAAGTTGTATACACGTACGAAGATTCATTGGAATCGGTTGACGTATAAAAAATCTATGGGCATTGTAACATGTAAAAATTTTTGAATTTAGGGCTTGCAATTCATTTAAATCGCAGATTCTCTACAAATTTTTTGTTATTTTCAATTAACTATATTCATAAGAACCTTGATCGATTTCGATGAAACTTTGTGCATGTATACAGGGTGTCCCAAAACTCCTACAGCATCCGGAAATGGGGGGTTCCTGCGGTGATTTGAAGCAAGATTTTCCGTTGCAAAAATGTACGCCGGGGCTTCGTTTAGGAGTTATTAACGAAAAACACTTACCAATCAGAGCACGACCTAGACACGTGTTGGCAAAGATGGTATGGTGCGCCAGGAGGATCCCCTCGCTGGAGCGTTAGCGGTCCGCCGCGAAGAAGGAGTGAACAAGTGAAGGAGTAGAAATTTTGAATTATTTATTGTAAAAACTCACTTATTTAGCCGTAAATCCACTTGCTGCTTGGAAATGTGGGTCACTGGCCTACTCAGTGACAAACTACACAGCTGGCCACAGGTATACGACAGTGCCGAACAGTAAGGGACGTACGGTCAGGTCAACGAACCTCACAGCTGGTGGTGAATAATAGGTATACGACAATCTAAGGCCCAAGGAATGCGCGGTGAAGTCAAAGATCCGGACCTTCACTTTCACTGTTCAAACGATAAATAAATCGTATGATTCTTTCATGCACATTCCATGAAATTTTTCCACACTCGCGATCATTGTTCACACTTGCCACCATATAGCTATGCACTAATAACAATTCCAATGTCACTTGTATCACAGCACAAACCACAATAATGAGGTAATGAAATCAGTAGATGGCGGTTTTCATGCATTTGTAGCAAAAATGAGTAGATGCAGTTTAAAACAGTAGAGAGATTAAAATAATTAAAAACTCCAATGTATTATTTTCAACTTGTTCACATGATTAAAGTAAAAATCAAATATCTATTTGGCTCCTGTTCCTTGCAACAGCAGCAGCCAACTTTTATTTTGCAAAAAAACCCGCAGTCTAGAGATTATCACTATTAAAAACACACATACTAACAACCGTGGGTTTTGTACTGATAACTCTTTGGAAATGTTCTCTCTACCACGGCTCGAACGACACTGATTTTACCCAAGATTTTTCTGAAAAGTCTAGGGAGGTCATTATGCGTGTCGAAAATGCACGCTGTAGCACGCTGACGAAAACGACGGGGTGGATGGACGAAAAACAGGATACGAGAAGGACCGCTGTAAGACTAGAATTTATGGCAATCACATGTTTCGGTATTCCTGCAGACTGGTACACAGAGTCAATGGGTAACTGTTCGAAAACGTCGTCCGTCCTTCTTTTAAAAAGGTTCTTAAGAAAGGTGTAGGACAATAGGAATCCTTGCGGCGCGCGGACCTGACATTTCTACCTCTTGGTGGGTAAAAGGACGGATGACGTTTTCGAACAGTTACCCATTGACTGCGGGTGTTTTTGCAAAATAAAAGTTGGCTGCTGCTGTTGCAAGGAACAGGAGCCAAATAGATATTTGATTTTTACTTTAATCATGTGAACAAGTTGAAAATAATACATTGGAGTTTTTAATTATTTTAATCTGTTGCGACGCAGCCGCTTACCCCAACCGTTTTATTGTTTTGAATTTGGCCACCATGTGGTCCCCTAAAAAGGTTCCTGCAGACCCGTCTAGGGACGGGTCCCTTTCAAGACCCTCAATTATACGAATTTACCTGCCTACATTTATGGTGTAGCGACAATAGATTTTCGAAGCCATGGGACATAATTAGTTAATTTCTTACTTTTTTCTATCTTGGGCCTGACCCATCTGTTTACCAGCCCTTATCGTTTCATTCATCGAGTCGTTTTATTGCCAGCATGCTTGCTAAGGTCCGAAGCGCTTTAGGAGTTTCTTGCTTGCTACACTCATCGTCCAAAAGCTGCAAAATTGTACATTCGACAACACCCTCACACCCTTCAGTACCTGCAGTACCTAGGAGTGAAGGCAAGGGCGTTACCATTGGCCTTCACCTCTAGACCAATCACCAATCATTAACACAGTTTTCTACCCCTCGTCCTAGCTCACATCCTCCTCGTTCAGAGGAAAAATAAAAAAGACTGGTAGATCGCATCTAACCTCGACGAGTAGATCATCGCGAGATCGAAGCATTTAAAACTCCGCAAAACCGTGCCGTACAACATCATTGTAAGACACCGAGCGCGACTGTGTCTCTTGACCACTAAAACCAAATAAAGCACTGTAAACCAATTTGTCGTCTCAATCAGATCCGACTTTCGTTAGTTCGAAATCGGATCAGAGCCAAACACGGTGCCAGACCACGTTCGAGCTCAACATAATCTCTCTACTGTTTTAAACTGCACCTACTCATTTCTGCTACAAATGCTTGAAAACCGCCGTCTACTGATTTCATTACCTCATTACTGTGATTTGTGCTATGATACAAGTGACATTGGAATTGTTATTAATGCATAGCTATGTGGTGGCAAGTGTGAACAATGATCGCGAGTGTGGAAAAATTTCATGGCATGTGCATGAAAGAATCATACGATTTATTTATCGTTTGAACAGTAAAAGTGAAGGTCCGGATCTTTGACTTCACCGCGCATCCCTTGGGCCTTAGATTGTCGTATACCTATTATTCACCACCAGCTGTGAGGTTCGTTGACCTGACCGTACGTCCCTTACTGTTCGGCACTGTCGTATACCTGTGGCCAGCTGTGTAGTTTGTCACTGAGTAGGCCAGTGACCCACATTTCCAAGCAGCAAGTGGATTTACGGCTAAATAAGTGAGTTTTTACAATAAATAATTCAAAATTTCTACTCCTTCACTTGTTCACTCCTTCTTCGCGGCGGACCGCTAACGCTCCAGCGAGGGGATCCGCCTGGCGCGCCGAACCATCTTTGCCAACACGCGTCTAAGTCGCGCTCTGATTGGTGTGTGTTTTTCGTTAATAACTCCTAAAGGAAGCCCCGGCAGACATTTTTGCAAAGGAAAATGTTGCTTCAAATCACCCCATTTCTGGATGCTGTAGGAGTTTTGGGACACCCTGTATAACTTACGTAGATCTAGCAAATACACCTTTTAAATTTTCATTACATACCCAGATAAAAAATTTAAAAATCGAGATCTTTACTTTTTCCTACGCAAATGCGACTAATAACAAGTTTTAAAAACAATTATTTAGACATTAACTGGTAAACTAATCTTTCTAACATCTCCAAAAAACTCAAATCGTATGGTCCAATTTTAGAAAAGTTATTCGGTTTTAGAGAGTGTACGAATACTTTTTACATTCACTGTATGTATCACCATTGTGTCGCACCGAAATTTTATTGTTTCTGTATTTACTAGAGAATAAGACTCTTTCTTTCAATTCTAATGAAAGAGGATTACTTTATTATATGCAAAAGACGAAAACCTTAAATAAATCAGGTGTTACATCTTTTTGTCGCGATCTGTGGTATCATTTAGTGATTACATTTACGGTGTTTTAACAATAGTTACTTAACCAAATTGTTTTCTATTATGTTCACAGACTGAACCCCTTTCGATACATTTATTTCGATTGGACGCACCAAGATGGCGATCAGTAAGACCGAAACTAACTCCGGTTTTTACATCAGGAAAGCTGAGAGACATGTTCGCACTTATGGTAGAATGTTCAACGAACTTAGAAAAATATTTAAGTAATGTGGTTGGAACAGGAAAATCAATCAATGTTCGTGAAATTTGCGCGCAATATACTACAGACGTGATTGGGAGTTGCGCCTTCGGACTGAATATGAACGCTGTAGGTGAAGAGAATAGCGAATTTCGTCGAGTGGGCAGGCGTATTTTCGAAGCAAGCCTTGAAAACATTTTGCGATTAAAAACGAGTCTGTTCTTGCCAAAATTCTACGATTTACTTGGATACGTGGTACCTGAAAGGGAGATGACCCGTTATTTTATGAACTTGGTCATGGGCATGATTAATTATAGGAAGGAGCACGGGATATATAGACCTGATTTCATTAACGCGCTCATAGAATTTCAAAAGCATCCAGAACAGTTAGAAGGCGTCGGTAAGTTCATTATTGTCCATCAAACTATATTTACAAAGGTACTCTACGATATACAGTAGTGCACCGTTGTTTGCAATGCAACGCCTGCAGCAGGCGATGGCCTCGATAATAGAGAGTGCATCGTGACGGGGGTGAAGTGCCTTGATGGCTGTTAGTTGATGGACGACACTTTATTGCTTCGTACTACAGAGTTTTATCGATAAATGTCCCAAGTGTCTGGAATATAATTGTCCCAAAACTATCCCCACTACAGGGGGATATACCCAGTGAAGGGCCCTGAAGTTCGAGAAGCTGCGGTCGCCGAGAAGTGTAACATAATACGGGTCGTGCATATCGGTGTGAGACTGGGAGACCACTACTAATCCAGTGACAAAACTTGGTTGGTCAAAGTTTCATAAAAAATAATGAGAAATGAAGAAAGTTTTGTTATTGGATTATGTTTACACTTAACGATCGAGGACCTCGGGCTTCGTTGTCCTTTTCTATGTTCAGCAAAAATCAAAGAATAGTATCCCTGGCGGGTAATTGTCTCTGGCTGGACCCGTACTTTGGACAATTATCGATAGGACACTGTATTGTCCTTCCTTTTTTTGTCAGTAGTTCCTCTTGTAGGTTTGTTCCACTATGTCGCATAAATATAGTAAATTAATTTGATAAATATAATAGTAATAATAATATGTTACACTTAATATCTGCGATACGAGCAGCGACGTCCAACCTTTCATTCGATATTTCGTATTTACGAAGCACGTCTAAACGTCCACGCAGAAATTTTTCCACATCTGAATAAAATTTTGGCGGTGAAATTAAAAAATATTTATCAAATTTGTTTTCCGAACTTACTTTCCGAAATTATCATGGGACATAGTGGAATAGGCCTACGGTTCCGTGGCAAGGAACCGTTCACTCGGGATCTTTCTTTAAACATTTTTATGATATGTTCGTGACTACCCATCGATTTAGAGAATTACGCGTTTGGGCAACACTTAGCGATCGATCGAGCTCTGGCCTAAACACTATACAGTCAAACCTGTTTTTGTGCGGTATGTAGGAACCGCATAAAAGAAACCGCACGAAAAAAAAATATTCAGAAACTTCATAAATAGTTATAACACATCATTTTTTACAACATATTAAAGAAATTTTTTTACGCGGTGGAGGGGGATCGCATAAAAAACGTCTCACTTAGAAAATATGTCAAAAATTTAGGAAATAGCGAGAAAGTGCTTTAAAAAAAAAATTAATTAAATTACACATGGAAACATTTAAAACAAATTTAATTTCTCATTTTAAACATGGAGAAATTTTCAAAATGCACATAATTCAATACTACTCGTCGTAGTTGAAAACGCGCATCTTCTTACGATGAACTGGTTCAAAATTGCTTTCGTCACTTGAAGATATTAGAATTGATGTATTTTTTGAGTCCGCCGACAGGTCTGGAAGAAATATATTTTATCGAACGGATCATCGGTTTTGAACTAGTTACCTAAAATTAATTTGCCGGGTAACAAAACGGCGAAATCAGATTGACGCATCCGCGACTCCGCGCGCCGTCGGGTCTGAGATCTCGAGTTGGTCTCGTGTCACTCACGGCTAAACTTCCGAAGATGTCCATGCTCAGAATTGGATGAAATAAGGTGACATTAAAATGGTAAAAAGAATTTTTTCGAGTCTCCAAAAATCCTTCTGACAATCATCATTTTAGTCTAAAAGGAACCTATTTCCAAAACTTCATTCAATTCTGAGCATGGACATATTCGGAAGTTCAGCCTCACTCGCGATACTCGCGATCGAACACCTACAGGGTGTACCTAACCACAGACAAAAAAAAGTCTATTGATAATAGTATCTCCTCGGTACGGTAAATTCTCTTTCGTTGTCCAAAGGCCGGGGGACTAAGTGGACAACGAGCGTGATGGGACATGCTTTTTGATTTGTATTGCTTATCGTATCTATCGCGCCGACTGCGCCGAGCAAAACTTCAATAGAAAGCCGAACATAGAGAAGGACAGAATGAAATACGAATCGCATTACCGAAACGTGTCGCCGTCGCCGCCACAATTTAAAGGCCCGCGTGTTCTCACAATGTAATGCCAATTAAAAATGCTTTATTTTTCATTATTTTTTTATGGGACTTTCACTGGATTGTTTCTGGCATTTTTCTGATTAGAACAAGACCAAACACGATATAATTTGGCCCATATTTACTCTACATGTGAACTGTGCCGGCGACGACGACTGTCCGTGTCTCTTTCTTTCCAATACGCTGTTCGTCGTTGCCTTAGAAACTTTTATCGTCGATAAAACCACTTAATACAATTAAAATTATATCGTGTTTGGTGTCATTTTAATCAGAAATCAGATATTAGTATATATGTATAGATACGACAGCAACTTTACAGCAACTTTAACAACAACTTTATTTATAATAGAGATCACGAGTTTGAACGTGTATTGAAAATTCACGTGTACACGTGTAACGAATATAATACGTATTTGAGTCCGTGTAATGTTTAATACACGTGTATTTCGACGCACGGGTATTCGTGTATTTCGACACACGTGTACACGTGTATTTCGATACAGGAATACATGTGTATCGAAATTAGAAACTCTAATTTCGAACGTTTATTTGAAATGTTTGTTTGAAATGTGTATTTCAAAATTATATGTTGCGACTACTCCAGCGTGATTCTCCATCTCTGGATTAGTGGAGATTTGTTAAAAAAAATTTGCCGCAAAATTGACTTTGACCTTGAATTTGTATTTTTGTTATTGTGTCACATAGTTTTTGTTCCCTCGATGAGCACTATGCGACGCAATGACAAAAACATTTAACCTTGAAATTCAAGGTCAAAGACAATTTTACTGCAAGATTTTTTAATAAATCTCCACTGATCCAGAAATGGAGAATAGCTAGAGTAGTTACGACATATAATTTTGAAACACCCGGTACAGATACATATTACGATCCGTGGATTTCAATACCCGTGTACCCGGTACGCAGATTAAAACGCGCATTTTCGATAAACGTTTGAAATCAGAAACTCTAATTTCGATACACGTGTATTCGTATATCGAAATACACGTGTGCCCGTGTATCGAAATACACGTGTACCTGTGTAGTAAACAATACACGTGTACCCGTGTAGTAAACAATACACGTGTACCCGTGTAGTAAACAATACACGGATTTCAACACGAACATCCGAACTACACGTGTACACGTGTATTTCAGGTACACGTGAAATGGAGATCTCTAATTTATAACAGATCAATAATATCGGATTATCATTTTCAGAGGTGACGGACACATTGCTTACTGCTCTAGCTGCCGGTTTCTTCGGGGCCGGATTTGAGACATCTTCAAGCAGTATGAGCTGGACTTTATATGAGCTAGCACTAAATCACAAGATACAAGACAAGCTGCGTGAAGAAATTAAAACGTATTATGATAAGTACGGCGACACATTCACGACTGATTCTCTAAAAGACCTGAAATATTTGGACAAAGTACTTAAAGGTGAACACATAAGCATGTCATATGTATACATAGTATGTATACATTTACTAATTTTTTAGACATTTACCATTAGCTGGTAGCATTTATATTCCATTAGTTTTAGTGACATTAATGGACTAAGTGTCCAGATATACGGGGTGTCCCAAAATTCCTTCAACTCCCAGAAACGGGAGGTCCCTGAGGTCATTTGATCAACATTTTTCTTTGCAAAGGTGGCCACTGCGGCTTCGTTTGGGTTAGGTTGGGAGTTATTAAAAAAAAGGTAATTATTGCGAAAGGGTGGTCATACTCCGACTTTTATGAAATTTAAATATGTTATAGATTTCGACATTTTGAACAACTTTTTCCTTTTCCAATATGGGGGGGGGGGGGTCGCTTTTAGTGTTCGAGATATTCGCAAAAAAACTATTGCTAATACTGTATTGAATTTTCCGTATTCTTGCGCGTTCTGTGGGAACATAAGGCTGCTTCGGCGCGGCGTTTGTTTACTTCTTGTTTGTAAATGTTACGGGCGATGTGTCTAAACACATTCTATGTGTCTATAGAATGTCCGGGCAGATGGGGCAATGTGTATAATGGGCAATGTGCATAATGGGCAGGTATTTTACGAATTGCCCGGATATTTTATACAATGTCCACGATTCTATGGGCAGTGTGTTGAATCTATACTTCACATTCTTTGATGTTTACGTTTCATCGCTTGTACTCTGCTAATAACTAATATATTCTTTTACCTTAAGCTGCTTTCGCTTCTACTCTGCCTACCGCTATGTGATATCATCTATTCTAATAGACGTCTCGTGTGTCACCTATACCCAGAACTAACCCAGACCACACATACGAAAATCCTCGTTTTCACCCGTTTTCTGCAATATTTTATATTTTTTTATCACTCCAAAAAATTGAGAGTGTGTTGTGATTAGGTTTGGGTTAGGTATAGTCGAGACGTCTATCTGAATACTACGTATCCCAGTCCTAACTCAGACCTAATCATAACTCACTCTCAGTTTTTT
>CM052222.1:1180364-1201192 GCA_028454225.1 Lasioglossum leucozonium
TAGACCTAATACTTTCGAAGATATTCAATAAAAATGGATTTTCCACCACAACTTTGAGAGCTATTTTCACCCCCTTAACATGAATATCGGCCGCTATAAAAAAATACGTGTCAAATATTTTTTTGAGTTCTATATCATGCCAAAATTTTATTACAATCGGCGTGTTACGATTGGATAACCTCCCTTGTTAGAACTAAAATGTCATCAATGATACTCAACGAAAGGCGGGATGCTAACGGATGACTCTCGTCTCACGGTTGCGTGGGCCATGAATGTACTACGATAGTACCGATTGCTTTATCATTAATTATTTTTCTTAATGTTCGCAGAATAAGTGCGAAGGGAGGAAAGGCATAAAAATTTTAATTTTCTCATGATATAGTGAAAGCATCTGCAGCTTCTGCTTCTGGACCTGGGAATCTAGAGTAAAATCTTTTACATTTCTTATTTAATCTAGATGCATATTTAATCTATTGTAAAGGAACCAAATTGTTTCTCCACTTGTGTAAAAGCTTTTTGAGAAGTTTCCCACTCAGAATCTCTATTGACATTACGTGATGCTTTATCTGCTTCTACATTTTCACTGGAAGAAATATATGATGATCTTAACCATATGCTTCTCTCTTTGCACCAACTCCAAATTTTTCTTGAAAGTTCACTAAGGTGTGGATATTGTACACCTCCGACTCTATTAATATAAGAAATAGCCGTAGTATTATCTAATCTAAGTAATACTTCGCATTGCGATAATTCTGACGCAAAGCATTTTACTGCTGTTACGTCCGAAGTGGACACTTTTGTATAATAATGATTAAATTAAGAGATAGAACGCGGTTTTGAACCTACCTGCATACACCGGCTACGGTTCAAATCGGTTTTAAGATAGTTGTTAAACTTTTGCTTTTTAATTTGAACAAATATATTTTTGAACAGATTTCGGATACACTATTGTTAATTAGAAATTACAAATAAAGCCTTAATTTTACCGTTGAGATGTTTCGCTATTCCTATTAGCTGGTTAGGAGCTGCTTCAGAATCCTTGCCCTGGCGTTGGATGGCGGTGGTGCGGTGTTGTCTTGAAATCTCACCGTAATCCAATTTCAAACTTCACAAATTCTTTAAACCCACACGCACACACACACACAACAATCAACTGAACTGATGACCGAACTATTAGAAACCGAACCGAATGACTATTGGCTACGAAGACTGACGACTGTTTAATAATGACTACTTGAGCTGATGATGATGACTGCTAGAACTGACTAAGAACTGAACCGAATTGAGACTTGATGATGACTGACTTTTGCTGAAGGGCTGCCTTCCTTTATAGATTGTTCGATCCTTTGTTCCATTGTCGTCTTCAGTTCGTCTAATTGCTTTTCCTATTAATTCTGCATCAGCAATTAGACAGGATGTGCGTTATACGATTTCAACCCAACTCCCCGGCTGGATCATCTTTCGTTCGCCAATCCTCTTATCAAAAATAAACATTACTCATTGGTCCCTTCTGCATCCTCTATGTATTTATTTATTGTGTCTACATTAACGATTCCACTGCGACGATCCATCGCAGTTTATTTGATTATCGATCTTTTGGAACCATTCCTCACACTTTCCACCGAAACGATTCACACAATAATAATCTTAGGTTTTATAATTTATATGAAAATTAATCAATATTAATTCTAATAAAAACAAAATAGATTTCGCAGCGCCTCGACTTGATAGATAAAGCTTCTCCGATCCTACAGCGGAGTTTTGTTTGAAACAAAATAAAAATAACATGAGTTGGTAACCCTATAAGTTAGCTGCGAAATGTATCTCATCTTTCTTCTTATTCTATCGCTCGCAACCCAATACATCGTTCGAGGATTTGACAATCAGCGGTTTGATAATACTTATAAAAATGATACATTGAAATCGTTAATTATCACTATTGGGTGGACCACCGAACGTGACACTGCAAAGAAAGCTGCTAGCAGCTCAAGATAATTAATGTGATTTTTCTTTTCTTGCTTATTCCAAAATCCAAAGGCCTCTAAGCCATTACAGTAACAACCCCAACCTGTCAAGGACGAATCAGAAAAAATTTCGATAATAAATTTTTGTGTTCTAATCGGATTCGATCCAATAAGTGCATTTATCTTCCACCACTCAAAATCTTCTAACATAAATTTAATTATATAAATAATTCCTTCGTAATTCCCTTCATTAAATTTTAATGCTAAGTATTTTTGTCTTTCTAGTCGTTTACAGTGAATAAATCCATAAGCCACGGCCGGACATGCCGAGGTTAATACACCTAGAAATTTAGCAAATTTTCTAATTTTAAATGGTTTACCGATTTTAAACTCATTCACCAGCTCTTTGGTTTTTCTTATCATCCGTTAAATTCAAAGAAAAATTAACTGAGTCAATAATAAATCCTAGAAATTTACATTTCTGATTAGCAAATAAACAACTCTTTTGATAGTTAATGATAAAACCTAAATCTTCTAATGTTTTAATTGCTTTCTTTACATTTTCTTCACATATATCTTTAGATTCATGGATAAATAAGAAATCATCCAAATATAAAATCATTAATATTCCTTGGAGTCTTAATTTATTAATAACTGGTTTCATTAACTTACAATTAGTAAAAACGTATGGGCTAGTGCATAAACCAAAAGGGAGGCATACAAACTGAAATATTTTCTTTTCGAATATGAACCTCAGAAATTTTCTGTGACATTTGTAAATGGGGACTAAAAAATATGCATCTTTAAGATCTAAAGAACACATGTAATCCTCTCGCGATAATAGACTTAATGCGGATCTAATATCCTCCATTTTAAAATTGTGAGGTTTTGTATGAGAGGATGTGAATCGTAGGACAAAGATAATGCAATAGTTCCACGCACATGAGATTAACACAATACTTTTATTATACCGCGTGTGGACGCTACGAGAGACCAAGCAGAAAAGGGACGCTCGCCCACTAGACACGCAAACACATTTGCCCGTCGGAGGGCGCAATGATCATGCCTTTAAAACCGATTTCCAACAAAAATGTTGGGGTCTGATAAATTTATTTAATTCTTTAAGATTAAAAATAAAAAAATGAATTGTCTATCATATTCATTACATTCCTCTATAGCCCTTTCTCCTTGTATTTTTTCCATTTCTTCGGAAGAACAATGTTTCTCTTATTCACAAATGGAATTTTATAACCCTTCACACAGCTAAAAATATACCTATCTGAAGTAAGATATTTCTACAAAGTGACAAAGACGACCCGCAGGTTTATCTACCTGAGTCATTTCCTCAACGGTGATTGACTCGTCGTTCGAGGTGTTGCCTTGGTTGAATTGTGCGAGGTCCTGTATGACCGTGTCTTGAATTTAATTTCACGACGCCTCTGTTGTTGACCCACCTGCCGGTACCCCGCATGTGGGTATTTCCAGTTTCCCTGCTTGTTTGCGTGACCGTCGTCGAGGGTCACTTCATCAATTTTTCGACCAATTGTCTGTCTCGCACATTTGGCAACCAAATGTTCGGAGTACAGGATTTTGCCGATTATTTTACGATGCAGGAACGTAAAAATTCCTCGCTTCGGGGATTAGGACTCGGGAAGTAGTTTTTATTACTTTCACCGATGTTTTGCACGTGCACTTCCCGGGTCTTAATCTTCCAAAGTGCCGTCTCGCCCCATCAAGGATTTGGGTTATTGTTACGGGTCACCGGACGGGCCTTACCTCCGTTGCGCGGCCCAAGTCCCGGGTTTTCCCGTCAACGCGGCTTGCCGAAGGGGTCACTGAGAAAATATCTGTGCCCATTGGCTGAGGAAGGTCACACCCCCATGGAGAATTTAGTAAAATATCGGTATTCGGCAAGCGCGCAGAGGCAGATTTAGATTTAGATTAGCGAAAGACACCGAAGTACACACTTCGCTTACGGTCACTGAACATTCAGTTCTTACGGAATATATAGTTAGACAAGAGTACCGACTCTTGTAATAGTCAATCGCGCTATTACTCAAATACAGTCCACTAGTTGTTCTTCTGTTTTGAATAAAGTGTTTTGGTCTCGTTAGCTAAAATCAATCCTGGTGACTAGATCATTCAAATCCTCTCCCGAACATCTTTCCACCACACCATTCGGCGCGATCACTGCTCTCGCGCCTTAAGTATATATTTTTGAGGAGGCTTCTCCTTGATATTCGCACAAGCCTTTTCGATCTCTAACATCTTTGACTTTGTCCTTGAGATTATCGCCATAAATCCATTCGTCTGAAAACATCGTGTCCACCATTGGTTTGACACTTTTAACTGGGGTGTGATGAAAGATTTTCTTGCCACCGATTGTTGATGGAAAACGTCAGTTAAAATCTGACCAGCATGGCTTATATAATCTGTAAATGTATCTGCATCTAAACCATCTTCTGGGGGCTCTATTATCATCGAGACTGCAGCACCTAAGGCAGCTATGGCCGTGCCCATGCAATTCTGCGTTTCCATAAAATGTTGATCTCTCTTTTTTGCGACTTCTGCAAGTAATGGATTTATTTCAAGATTCAACTTAGGAGCTTCGGTGTAGAAGTCTCCTTTTCTATTATAAATTTCCAAAATTTTTTTTTTATTCTTTTCTGGAAGACCTTCTTTTTTCCATTTTAGCCAAGTATTTTTTAGTTCTGGATGATATTTAACATCTTTGAATTTGGAATCATTGGGATCTATTCCCAGTATGTCCAGAACACTATTCTTTGGGGTCTCGAGCTCGGAGGATTTTTCGTCTAAATTCGAATTATTTTCCTTATTCTCTATGTCTGTGAAATTAAGGAGCAGAAAGAAAAAGAATATTAAGTAGCACTTGTTGTGCAATTGTGATATTATCGTTCTTGTTGAACTTGATCACAATAACATTCTTTTCAAGGTCGTATGGACCATGATAATCTTTTTGATTAGTTTTTGATTAGCAGAAAGAAAAAGAATATTAAATAGCACTTGTTGTGCTATTGTGATATTATCGTTCTTGTTGAACTTAATCACAATAACATTCTTATCAAGGTCGTATGGACCGTGGTAATCTTTTTGATTTTTTAAAGTCGTATGGACTATGGTAAGACCATATGAGTATTACCTCTCAACTTTCGTGTGGAAAGCTGAGAATACCGAGCGAGATAACCATATCAATGGTTCTACTTACCGATTACGATATTATTTGAAGGTATATTTGGCGAATTCTGGTCTTTTTGCAAATTCGCTAGAGATCCTACTACTTTTGTTAGGTTATCTAACTGGTTTTGTAGTTGATCGAATTTTTTGTCAGTTCTGCGCTTAGAATGATGGTCCTCTCATGGACGAGATCTCGACCGCTTCTTCCTCTTGTGGTCAGGAATTTTTCTAGATAAGGCTTTGTTACAATTTACCTTTTCTTCTGACCGCTATATGCAAAAACGTTTTTGATGCTTCGGCACAACGAAACAATATATGAGGATAAAGGAATAAATAATGAGAAATTGGCGTTAGAAGAGCGCCAAATTCAAATTGAATATCGCGGAACGTTGCGATGTGAAGCAGCATGACAAGCATACTACAATTCTATCATTGAGAACGAGACACGTAATATACTTCAACGATGAGAATAATCTCTCAACGCTTACTTGGGTGGGAGGCACAGCAAGCGCTACTTCAATAAGTTTAACCAAGGGATAGAGCTCGGATAGATGATTTGTTTTAGTACTTCAGAATTGTAAAATACTTTCTTTTGAATCCACCCGAGGGTAATTTAGACATTTTCTTAACAATGTAATCATATCTACTAAACTACCTGTAGAGATATTACGATTGCCTTTTTTAGTTTTCAATTGCCGTAACATGTTTTCAATGTCGTCTGTTTTATATGTGTTTTCACTTTCACATGATATATTTGATAATGAACTATTTGATCTTGATGTGCTCGGAGCACAATTACTATTGTTACTATTACTACGCGATTTCTGGACTTCATCCTGCAATTCTTGCATGCATCCCCAAGTGCGTAATAAATGGTTGTTGGTTTTTATAATTTGCTCCTCTGTTAATATAATACTGAATCGTATGTCAAAAACATCGCTGCTAAGAAGACGTCATTGTTAAATAAATTCTTCTCTCGAGCTGTCATTGCTTCCACAATCCTTGATGCTCATGGCATTTTTATTTTAGCGGTGTCCAATTTACATTGCGTCCATATGCGATAAAAATCTCCAATTACAAGTTGCTCTTCCTGTAATTGTTTTGTAGCAATTCGTGCGGGCGTTAGGCAACGCACTAACTCTGCAACTTCTATCCACGTCTGCGGAGGTAAATATAAATCTTTATTGCTGTTATCACAGCAGTCTTGTAAATCTAGGAGCCATTCTAGCATGTCTAATGTTGAATTCCATCGTGTTGTACAATCAATGATGGGTTTTCTTTTTCGGATTGCTTTAAGAATGCATTTTACTCCTGAGGATCGTAAGTTTTTACTAACTCCTCTTGCTTTATTTACGATGCTCACAGCTATATCGCTCCTCAAAACATCCGATACAGCTAACTGAAGTGTATGAGCTGTACAACGGACAGATCGAATTTGATAGTTTAATTCGTCAGCGTTCTCATTTGCATCGTTTACAGTGACTTTGTTCCCTAATAACGAAAATTCTAATTCTTCGTTAAAGTCGTTAATATTTGTTGTAGATGTATCGTCTGCATCATTATCGTCTCCATTGTTATTAGCAGAGCTGGGGAAAATATTATTTGAAAGTGTATCGGAAAATATGCCCTAATCGAGCTTGTTTTCTGGGATAGCAGAGTTTTCGTGCGAATTCGCATTGAGAGCGCAGAATTATTTTGATCGCGGTCGGAGTAATTTCTTCGCATTCGTTGTCATAAATTCAGAAAGTGTGTTGTGTAGTATTAAGGGCTCGTGTGAAAGTGTGATGTGTTATGTTAAGATTATTAAAACTGATTCGAGGTTGCAAGTGTGTTTGGATACTGGTGGTGCCTACATTGAACCTAGAAGACAGGCACAATTATTGAGACAAATTCGAGAAAATGGCAGTGTGCTGTGGATCCGCCGAAGGAATAAAAAGACCCTGAAAAATTGTAAGTCTACTTTACGTTAGTATTTTATAATGTAGGATTAGTATTTTTATGTATAACAATAGAGAGAGAGAGATACAAGGTTTTCTTTCATATTTTGCAATTTTAAATTTATTATCTGAATGGGCAGGGAAACAGACGATGACTTGGAACGGGCCTAGCCACGAATGTCTCTTTAAATTTCGTTTGTCTCTAGGCACGCACACGATCATGTTCTGTCTCATCGACACGGTCGGGTGAACTGTAGTAGTAGGCTTTTGTCTATACGTATAACGCCACACAATCAAATTTTGCAAAAACTTTAACAGCTTATATCTCATTAACTATTTGTTTGCGGCATATGGCTGCTTTCAGACTTTTTTCTGTTCTCGATGAGTAGAAGCTATTGACGTGGACAAAAACTTTAACAACAATTTTCGTTGTTATAAACAATTTTGCGGCAAGTTTCATTTACAAATGTCTACCGATCCAGAGGTGTAGATTCACCCCTAGGACGGATGACCATTACTTTTCTTACACCCTGTACAGTAAAATCGCTTTTCATGTCCAACAGCCATGGTTTTATATTTATTTATGACTGCGTCTATCGCGCCGGCCGCGCCGACCGTGTCACGGTGAATCGCGTGATTTTGGGAGGATTCCCGTACTATGATTAAGAAGTCGATTTGTCGAGAAATACAAAGTTTTATTTAAACGCAGAAACGTGCCGTAGCAGAGGTTTTAGCCAACTGGACTACTGGTATAGGATTTTGGGTGTCTTATATAGTAGTTTGTTATCGAAGGGTACAAAGTGTTGGGCCTGAATCATATGGTTGGAGTTGCTGGTGGCTACTGCTGTTGGGACGGTGAATCAGTGGTAGACTTGGGCCTGGTGACGTGTTTTGAGGGTTGGTGTTCTAATCTTGTTGACTCGTGACAACCGCACTGATGAATAGAATGTATTGAATGATGGTAAATAAGTTTTTCGTATCCTCAATGATGAATAATTTCAATTTATAAACGCCAATAAACTTTTCATTTCGTTTACTATTGCTAGTGTAGTAAATTAATCACTGATAATATCTGTAATGCTTTTTGGATATTTCATACCCAAGGTCACACGAAGGTCATTGTATAATATGTCATTGAAGAGGTCTTCGCCCCTACTATTATATCGTGATAAAAAAATATATAGTTCCATTTAAAAAAAAGTCGATGACCTTGATATCTAGAAAAAAATGACCTTGAAAAAAGTTTTTTCCGAATCATTATATTGCCCCTTCGGTTAGGTTAATATTGTTCTATAACGTTTTTTTCTGTTACTAACACTAAGCGAGATATTCAAGTTGGTCAAGTTAGCTGGGACACCCTGTATACAGCAATGTGTCTACCATACACTTCCTTCACTGCTAGCGTATACAGAACTAATTTTCCTTCTTCTATATGTTGAACATTGATACCTATAAAAGATCGATCTAGGCATGTTGCAACATCAATTTTCAGTGACAAAAATTTGCCTCTGAATTTCCCTCCAAACTTTTTGCGGAACCAATTTGCTTTCCTTATAACCGCATTACGGACTTCTTGCGAAGAAATATTTAAATTAGGACATGACGGAATCATTTTCAAAATATTTTGAAAAGTAGTATCGTTTATAAGGCTAAATGGCCGTCCATGAATTGTAACTAAATTGACGCATTGATGTAATAGATCCTGTTTAATGCATTTAGTTCTATTTGATTCCTCTGCTTCTTCATTTTTTCGTTTGTGATTCCGCATCATAACTGATGTAAATTCCTCGGGATGATGAGATGTTAAATGCGACAACAAATTAGTGTCGTGTTTTCCCTAGAAATATACAAATATGAATTACAAAATAATACTCGAGTAAAACAACTCCCGCCAATGATATTAGAATTATTTTTACTGCATAAAATTCTCATACATAGCAGGAAAAGAAAGAAAAACTGTATTGTTTACTCTATTGTTTAATATACCAATGCGATGCTAAACATAGCGTTTGGACTAGGAATGAGCGTTTACTATAATTCGAAAAATTTTGAGCTGAAAATTTATTCGAGGGCTTCGATATTCGAGCCGTTTGATTTTTGCAAGTAGCTCGTATTTTTTTTCAAACAGTTTGTCGATTTCAAGTAGCTCGGAAAAAACAAACGATCGACTCGGTTTGAGCAATCGAATCGAGATCAGCTCAGCTCGTAAATTACAGGTACTCGCACACCCCTACTTTTCACATAACAAATTAATAACGTCTAAATTTCTCAAATAGCATGGTGTGCAAAAGTGCATATATTAATAGTAATTATTTGATAATCTGCAAAATTGTTTATTGGTTTTTTAATTGATCGAACCGTAGCGCCAATAACACTGGAAATTTATTAGTAATTGTACTTATGTGTAATTATAATTACAATACTTACCGGAATCTCATGCCCGCATTCATTAATTGTACACACTGATTTAGCACGTTCTGTATTGAAATTAAAATACTCGTGCACAGCACTTGTTATTTTGCGACCCATTTTATTAGATGTGTTGTAGACGTTGTGGTGTCGTATCGTCGTATCAGCTTGCTTCACCAACACTTGCTTCCCTAATACTTGTTTCTATAACACTTTCTTCGGTAGTCGAGCCTCGGGGGTGTCCCACTTGGACGTCGACCGATTGGACGCGTCCCGATTGGACGGTCCCGATTGGACACGTTCCTTTTGGGCGCCGGGCCGTTTGGACGCGTCCCTTTTGGACTGCGGCATAATAGTTGGTCTGGGTTAGATCAAGGAGCAGGGGTATTCCAAAAATTAAAGGTAATCAATAGTTGGGCTGGGTTAGATCAGGGAAAACATGAATAATATCATTAAGTGTTATTTAAATAGATGGTCAGCCAGGCGTCCAAAAGGAACGCGTCCAATCGGCACGGCGTCCAAAAGGAACGGGTCCAATCGGGACCGTCCAAACGGGACGCGTCCAATCGGTCGGCGTCCAAGTGGGCATCACTCCGAGCCTTGAGGTACTAACGAGGTATTAACGCGTAGGATTAAGCTGCAAGTTATCTCTCTATGTGCTCGGACTAGACTGATTTTTCTCGATCGTCTGCGAATCTCGGTAGCTACAAGTTTTCTGCAAATCATCCTGATTAGCCGGGCCTGCATTCGCCTTTTTTAGCCAATCAGATATTTCCTCTGGGACTCTCTTTGCGCCTCTTTTATTCTTTGCGCCCTTTGCGCGCATTTTTTGAACGCGGGGGCGGTCCCGGAAATTTGGCAATGCAGCGGGATTTCCTAGGGGCCCGCGGTGCATGGCATGTTTGGCTGTCGCTTGCCTTTAATAAAGTCTAATTGTCAAAACGTGCTATAAAAAAAACTCTAAAACGCTCACTAAAACCAGTAACGGCTTTCTTAAAAACAGCTGTAGGACAACGGGTTCCATAAAGTTGTTAAATCGTTAAGTTAACTCCGAAGCCTAACAACTTTTTAAACGGTCGTAGCCTGACAAGGTCCCCAGGGACCTTCTATATTAATATGGCATGTGATCCGCAGAATTGTTTTTTTCCCTTAATAGTGTTACAGTAAACGCTCAATCCTAGTCCAGGGTCGTGGCCAGGATCCCTGTCCAATGCCTACCCACTCCACTGCCTGTCAACGCTGCGCCACTTCGCAAGACGGCGACGATTGATGTAGGCTTGGGTATATCGTTGTGAACACCACTACATTGACACCATGAATCGAATGTTCAAATTTCTTAATTTTCATTATTTTTTTATGGGACATTCACTGGTTTTTTTCTGGCATTTTTCTGATTAAAATAAGACGAAACACGATATAATTTCAACTGTATGTAAATATTTAGTGGTTTCATTGACGGTATGGAGTACTGTAGGACATAGAAGAGGATAGCGAGTGAAAAAGAAAGAAAAACTGTATTGTTTAATACACCAATGCGATGCTAACACTTTTATTGACAACTTTCTTGTGATCATTTATTATTTTTCTGTAAAATGTGTTTTTTCGTAAATCAAAAACGGGGATTGTACTTTGTTAATAAATGGTGTCTATTTATTCAGGTACAATCGGTTGCCGGCTGTATTAACTTTAGACAACTGTTTCAAGGAACTAGTGCACGCTAGCGGTGTTATACAGTTCGGAACGGACGCGATTACTACTTGTGCTCTCGTTGAGATCTCGATGATTTCTGTTCTAAGGTTGCGTAAATTCCACCTCTGGTCCGGGGTCCGATCGCTGGTCACCTCGTTGGTGTTACGTTTTGAGGGGATGGGCCCGATTAGTCGGGAGAATCATCCCCATTCGTTGATTGACTTGAGGGAGGAGGATCTTCCGGACAGCCCTCACCGGTGGAGGAGGAAGTCCTTACCTCAGGTCAATCGCGGAAACTTCGAAAAAAATGGAAAACGAAGGAAACCCCGGTGCCAGCGCTACGAAGAAGGCCCAAGTGGCCCGCACATGTTGTCGCGGTTTATGGCCCCTTGTTCCGAGCGGACGGATGGCCATCGGGTTCGAACTTAGGGTCTGAGACCCTAGGTACCTCGCGTACGGTACCCTTTAGCATACAAAAGTAGCTAATAAAATAGCGCGTTTTGTCCGAACTGGATGGCCCAAGGCGACGCGAGTACGTGCCGCGGACTCTCACGGACCTTGAGTACAACGAAGTCGTGAAGGCCAGGCGTGACGTTAATAATCGTCAAATCGCTAAGTTTCCGAGTCCCTTGCCAACGGTAATTTACATTATGGCATGGGCTGTAAAACAAACGATTGTCGCGTGGAATGGCAGATGTAGTGAAAATAACGCGTATACAGAGATATAATAAATTCTATTTCGCGAAACCGAACAAAATGAGTTGTTTAAAAATTTGTTATGGGAGTTTTCTTTTCTTTAACGTTGTATAGTCTAAAAAAAATGTTGTTATGTTTAGAATAGACGTATTATATATTACGTGTTAATAAATATTATGTACGACGTATTATTTGTTAATTAACTATTTCAATTGTCTTACCTAAGACTGTTAATTTTAGTGCTTCTAATTGATATCGTGCCGGAAGTGTAGGGTATTTTTTGAGAGGCTTGAACTGTTTAAAAAAAACCTCAAAGTCCTCTCTTATTTTTGAGGGTATGTATCACGGACAGGAAACAGCATTCTCAAGAATAACTTCGCTAACACGTATGTCGAAAATTTTGTTAATCTGTAACCGTATGATTTTCTTTGTCAATTTAACTAGCCGCTTCACTCAAGTCTAATTGAATTGAAAATGAATTAATAAAAATGCAAAATTAACCGTCGCACGTCGTCTGCTTTAAGGGAGGCTTCTTGTACGAAGAGGTCAAATTCATATCAAAAGTATCGTTATACGGCACATGAACATATTTTTGAGATGTTAAGTTGTTTATTTAAATATATGCTATATACATATTATAGTTTTGTTGAATTTCTACGTGTTGCGCCCCCATCTCTAGTTCAGGCTGGGTTTACGCTACGGTCGCATTAGCTGATGTCATTTTTGAGGAAGTCTCCTATTGCCTCTTTAACAAATTTATTGCTTTACGACCAAGTCACGACTGGTAAGTGTCAGCGGATTTCATGGGAAAATCAGCTCGACCGTACCGTTCTCAATGGCACGTGACATAGCATAGGCCCACTTGTAGCGCCAGGGGGCCCGTAATTTATGGGACGGTTTCGGGGCATGAGGGACTTGGTGTCGTCTTTCTCGGATTGACTTCGTCAAATATTTACTTTTAAAACAGCGCACCAGTTCGTGGGCGTTGCGTAGTTTCAAAAACTCCCCTAAGCACGTCTATTGGTCCCCCAGTATTTTAACCCTATCCGTGGAGGGAATCTTCTAGTCTCGATGTTTTTTCTTTTCTGTTCTGTTAACTTCGAACCCTCGATTCTTCCACATCGCTTTACCGCACTCGCAATACTGTGAAATAACCACTCTGATATATTAAATATATATATATATATATATATATATATATATATATATGTGTATATATATTGTTATTAAAAAGTGTTTTGATTATTGCCGTGACAAAATATCACGAGAACTGGAAACCAGCTCACATACATTTTAAAGATTGTGCGAGCACGCGTCACATCGCGATTAGTATCATTTTCGCGACGTTGGTGACGACACAACATTGGTCCTTCGAGCCGGATCAGAGCCTGAACGAGCCTAAGCATCAAGGACTGAGCGTGTTCGACGAAGTTTTGGTGCAGGCAATACATTGCTATTTAATATTGCATTGATTGGGAAAGGCGGCCTTGGAAGCGTAGCTGTCTCAGTTCACGCACTACAGAGGAAGAAGACTTCGAGGAGACCCAGTAGCCTCTCAATAATTGGCAGATTGGGGAAGTGCCTGTCCATCAGGAACCATCTCACAACGCAGCCAACATCGGACGTCATTCGACATCCTATTTATCGGAATCCTGTATTCCCAAGGCAGAGGACATCGCTGTGGAAAGTTTGTATCTTCTCTTCAACATCATCTCGTCCGGCATCCTCTACGAAGCAGCCATCGCATTCTCTACAACTTGTGAGGGCTGTAATATCATCGTTCGGTAAGCTCTGAATCACCTTTAATATCCTTCTACAACTATCGCAGTCCTTGGCTCCATATCCGCATACTTTAATATCGCTGAAATCATGTCGGAGCAAATTAAAACTCTTAAACGCCAGTGTGCATCGATTAAAGCTCAATTAACCAGAATCAAAAATTCGTTAACTAGTTCTTTAGAGCCATCCGCATTAAATGTACAAAAGTCCATGATAGCTGAGTTTTACGATAACTTTCATAGTGTGATTATCGAATTCGAATCCCTTGATGAATCAGGCGATTACCAAAGCCATATTATAGAATTTGAAGAGTCGTATTACGCTTGTGCCGAAGTGTTGGATAAATTGCAAAATTCTAAAATTGTATCGTCTTCGGAAAAATTAAAGCAAAATAGCGCAAATGACAATACAAAGGGTAGTGTCATTTTACTGAATATTAAATTACCTTCATTTGATGGAAATCTTCCCGAATGGCAAAATTTTCACGACTCTTTTCTATCAATAGTCCATGAAAACGAAGATTTACTATACGTACAAAAATTTCATTATTTGAAACATTCCTTGCATGGAGAAATAGTAAGCGTTATTCATACGTTAAGCGCCTCCAAGAAGAACTATTTGGTAGCATGGTCCATGTTAGTAAAACGGTGTACTCAACCACGAAGAATCATACAAAAGCTCATTTAAAATCATTATTTGAATTGCCAAGTTTTACGCATGATGAACCGATAGCACTACGCTCGTTAATTACCGAAACAGAAAAACATGTAAATGCTCTAAAAGCTGTTTCGGTACCTGTTGATAGTTGGAACGAAATATTGACTTACATAGTCACTTCGAAGTTAGATAAGACGACTCGTCGTGAATGGGATCGTTCCTTAAACGACGCGGATCTTCAAAAACTTGACGATTTATTGAACTTTCTTTTAAAATTTTCTCGTGACGATGTCGTTGTACATGTGAAAACTACACGAGAAACAGTTAAGCCACGGCCAATTGCTAGGGCAAACAATAAAGTCATGAACCAGGAACGCAGCTTTACGTTAGGGCAGCAAACTTATGTTTCAACGCAAGAAAAAATCGTTAAATGTCAACTCTGTAGAAAATTGTGCATTAATTGTTTAAAGGCTGGTTATTCGTGCATGAAATGTTATGGTGGCACTTGTAGAACATGTCAGCGCAAACATCATACTCTATTAATAGTAGTTTAGCATCTAATTCATGTACAGCTCCAACCGAGCAATCGCATACGGCACTCACTGCCTATATTCCATCCGAGTTCTTACTTTCTACGGCACGCGCTTTTATATTAGACAATCAAAACTTTGGACGGATTCGACAATTGTCTTATGTTGGATCAATACATCGTCGAGCACTTCAAAAACTTTCGTAGCTAATCGTGTGGCAAAGATACAAGCCGTTACACAACCAAATGATTGGCGACATGTACCTTCGCAACAAAATCCAGCAGATGCTATTTCGCGTGGTCAAAATCCAATAGAATTTTTAAACAATGAATTGTGGATTCATGGCCTTTCATGGTTACATGAATCAGAGGACACATGGCCATTGTCACCAATTCTCTCACCAAACATACCCGAACTACGGACAATTACTACATTAACAGTAATTTGCAATGACGAATTATTTTTTAGATTTTCGTCTTTTTTAATGCTTAAACGAATTATAGCGTATTGTTATAGATTTTACAATAATGTTTCCAAAAAATGCATTCGAAATGGCAAGATTAATGTTGAGGAATTAAATCACGCACACGATCAAATAATAAGGATTTTGCAGCACGAACATTTTAAGAGAGAAATAGATGCGTTGAGCTCAAACAAAGTACTCGCCAAACGCAGTAAAATTCTTAATTTAAATCCTTTCTTGGATGAGCAAGGGATTCTTCGTGTAGGCGGAAAATTGCATCATTCGCATTTAGGTTACAATCAAAAACATGCAATTTTGTTACCACGAGCACACCATGTTACCAAATTAATCATTCGCGAGCACCACATTAAAAATTATCATAGCGGTGTGCAATCCACACTGAATGTAATCCGAGAAAATTATTGGATCATCGATGGAAAAAATTCCACACGTCACAAATCCGGAAATGTATCAAATGTCAGAGGGCTTGTCCCTCGGACATGAACTACATTATGGGAAATTTGCCAAAAAATCGCGTACAACAAAGTAGGCCATTCGAAATTGTGGGTATAGATTATTGTGGACCCTTATATGTTAAAGAAAAGAAATTTCGAAATCGCGGAAAGGTGAAGGTATATGTTTGCGTATTTGTATGCTTTGCAACAAAGGCAGCACATACGGAATTGGTTAGTGATCTGACCACGGAATCGTTTATAGCTTGCCTGAAACGTTTTTTCTCTCGACGTGGCAAATCAAGTCATATATATTCTGACAATGCTACTAAATTTGTAGGCGCAAATAATGAGTTAAATAATCTACTTGAGTTCTTGAAAAATGAAGCACTTGCTGATAAGGTGACACAATACTTGACAAACGAAGGTGTCACGTGGCATTTTTCGCCCCCACGATCACCTCATTTTGGTGGTCTGTGGGAAGCGTTAGTTAAATCCTTTAAACATCATTTAATTCGAACTATTGGTGATGAATTGTTCACATATGAGCAATTGAATACATATGTAATTGAAATTGAGGCGATATTAAATTCTCGACCGTTAACTCCTATGTCTTCTGATTCAAATGACACATCTGCCCTCACCCCTGCTCACTTCTTAATAGGTGATTCGTTAAAGAGCATACCTGAGCATGATTTACAGCATGTATCCTCTAACAAGTTGTCAATGTGGCAACATATCCAAAGGGTGAAGAAACATTTTTGGACCAGATGGCATCAAGAATATACAGGGTGTCCCAAAACTCCTGCGTAAGCGGGAAATGGGAGGTTCCTTGGGTCATTTGAAGCGACATTTTCCTTTACAAAAATGGCGTTTGCGGCTTTGTTTAGAAGATATTATACTACCGGCTACTTACTACTTACTACTATACCGGCGAGCCGGCAGGCGAGCGTTGTCGGTACGCCGCGATGTCGCATCAAACAAGAGTTTCTCGATTATGTGCCCGATTTCAATGAGCTTTGGATATGTTGTCAAGACCATGATTCTGAACAACATTTCGCTTTAGACTTTTTGGCTTGCGACTTTAGTTTACGAGATATTTGTAAAAACTTATTGAAAATCGTTCGATTATCATGCTACAATCTCCTCTCCGATTTCAATGAGCTTTGGATATGTTGTCAAGACTATGATTCTGAACAACATTTCCCTTTAGACTTTTTGCCTTGCGGCATTAGTTTACGAAATATTTGTAAAAACTTTTAAACTTGATGATTGAAATCGGTGAAGATCCACATCATTTTTACCCGAACGAGAGAAGAAGCAGAAGAACCACAAAAGTAGAACAATCTCAACGTAACATAAGCTCGAGCATGAGAGTGAGCTGTGCTACTAGAGTTGAGCAATTAGAAGATGAGACATTTTAAGAGCCACAATGGCCGACGCCATGTGGTGAATACACGCACAAAATGAATGGATTCAGAACTGATATTACTTTGTAAAGTATAGAGTACAGTGATGAGAATGATTGTTGAGTAATGGATGAGACACTTACTGAATGATGTGTCAATAAATTGATGAGGAGAGCAACAAATGAAGAGGAGCAGTAACTCATGTACTCGAGACAGCTGTTACGATGAAAGAGAGCGAGTTTCGAAAAAGAACCAAGAAAGATCGATAACGATCGCAAAGTCGATGGAGATTACGACATCGATCGCTCGACGCGACACCTATGTCGCCTCGGTGGTCGGCGGTGATTGGCCGCGTACACTTGGTGTACTGGAGCGCAGCGAATGGGAACGCTTTGCACCACCGTTCGCTGACCGTGATTGGTTGAGTTGTACACCTATGAGTGAATGATGAGTAAAATGATCTCGTTCGATATTGGTCATTTTCGGTGCTGCCATCTTATGACCGAAATGACCAAACAAAAAGTTTTGATTTATTATGCTTTTTTTAATTGTGTTGTTACAGACAGATAAACAAAGGGAATAAAATAATAAAATATATATATATATATATATCACTGTACTGCAACCCCTGTAGCGTTGCAAGTGTTACATTTTTTATGGTTGAGGCGTTACCTGTCCGAACACACGAAGGTGGAGTTCTAAAAACTCTTAGTTACCGCCTTATTTTGGCGCGGATAGGAAATTCCAATCGCCTAATTTTTATGGTCACCTGCAGGTTGGTCGCCATGTACAGAAAAGGGACTTTTTGACGTTCTTGACAAGCCCTAACGAGTTACGACTGGCAGTTTTTATGATGGAGTAAATACTCTTGCTACGCTCGTAAAAGTAATTTATGTACAAAACAATGATTTCTTAGTTTTATCGAGCAGAAACGGAGGATTATACAATAATCTTGGCTTCTCTTTAACAAAAAGTAAAAATATTTCTCTTTTATAAAAACAAAAATGCGTTATCTTATTATTTTTAACCTTTGTGATGGGTCAATAAACCCTTACGCGAGGTAGAGAACTGTCCTCATATTAGGTAACTGTTCTCTAAATTTGAAATTTTTTATTACGCTTAAAATTTAAAAAGTTGTTCAAATTGCCATCGATTCTTTATACAATTACTTTGCCTAATACCACATATACTGTTCGGGAATCCGTCACCGCGACAACCGTCAAACCTTCTCCCCGGTTCAAATGAGCCAGCGAACGCTCTTAGCTCCCTCGCAACGGTTTTGACCCGAGCACACGATAGCGCGAACGTGATAACCGTCGGCGCTGCTCAGTTCGAGTTAAACCTCCGCTATCACCGTTACATCTCGCAATAGTTCCGAATACAAAGCCTGTTCTTTGCTGAACGTCCGAATAATTTACACGAGTTTGCGACCGAATCGTATACAGGGTGTCCCAAATCTATCGTTCTTCCGGGAAATGGGGGGTTCCTGGGGTGATTTGAAGCAATATTTTCCTTTGCAAAAATGTCCGCCGGGGCTTCGTTTAGGAGTTATTAACGAAAACTACTGACCAATCAGAGCGCGACCTAGACGCGTGTTGGCAAAGATCGTACGGCGCGTCAGGAGGATCCCCTCGCTGGAGCGTCAGCGGATCACCGCGAAGAAGAAGTGAACAAGCGAAAGAGTAGGGAATTTAGAATTACGTATTGTAAAAACTCACTTATTTAGCCGTAAATCCACTTGCTGCTTGGAAGAGTGGCTCACTGGGCCACTCGGTGACGAACTGTACAGCTGGCCTCAGGTATGCGGCAGTGCCGAAAGCCAAGGGTTGTACCGGTCAGGTCAACGAACCGCACAGCTGGTGGTTAATAGCAGGTATCCGATAATGTATGGCCAAAGGGATGCAGGGTGAGGTGCAATGATCCGGACCTTCAATTTCACTGTTGTTACGATAAATAATTTTGCACACTCGCGATCACTGTTCACACTTGTCACCATATAGCTATGCACTAATAAAAATTCCAGTGACACTTGTATCACAGCACAAATAATGAGGTATGAAATCAGTAGACGGCGGTTTTCATGCATTTCTAGCAAAAATGAGTACGTGCAATTTAAAACAGTACAGAGATGAAAAACTGCTATTATTTATAAAAAAAGTACAATGTATAAAAATGAAATATCTGTTTGGCTGCTGTTCCTTGCAACAGCAGCAGCCAACTTTTATTTTGCATAAAAACCCGCAGTCTACTGATTATCACTATTAAAAACACACGGACTAACAACCGTGAGTTTTGATAACTCTTTGGAGATCTTCTCTCCACCACGGCTCGAACGACACTGATTTTCTGAAAAGGGAGGTCGTTCTTCGTGTCGAAAATGCACACTGTAGCACGGTTACGAAAACGACGGGGTGGATTGACGAAAAACAGGATACGAGAAGGACCGCTGTAAGACTAGAATTTATGGCAATCACATGTTTCGGTATTCCTGCAGACTGGTACGCAGAGTAAATGGGTACTTGTCTATTGTCCTACACCTCTCTTAATAAATTTTCTAACCGAAGGACGGCCAACGTTTTCGAACGTCATATCTCTGTCATTATAATTAATATTATATTTAATTCATATGAATTAAAGTTTGATATATTAGATCTATATATTAGTTGCATATTTTATATAAAACAACATTCTGATAAGGTAGGATAAGGTAGGAGCTCTTCATGACAAAATGAGGTAGGTGCTACTCCAGGCTGAAAATAAGGTAGGGCTCTTCAGGAGAAAATGAGGTAAGTGCGTAATCCAGACTAAAGAAAAGGTAGGGATCTTCGGGAGAAAATGTGGTAGGTTCTGTTCCATTCTAAAATTACACTAGGGAGCAGCAGTATAATGGCAACGGCCAAAACCGTGGCGTGAGCACTCTTGTATCCTCTCTGTCTGTACTGATCCTAAGTCTGCGTACGGAGGCTTTGAGAGCCCCCCGAAGCGTGGATAGAAATTGAGCCGATAAGTTATCATAGCCGATAATCATTAGCACAGACTTAGAATCAGTACAAACATTGCAAATACAGACTTAATTAGTAGATAACGTAGATAATGTTATTTTAATAGTTTGCACTACGCGAGTTCTAAAGTCTGGAAAATGTTTCTCGGAACGTAGGAATGTTTAATACAAATTAAGTGGTTTGTAATTTTTCTCAACTAGACGCACCACACTCAGGAATTTGAAACAAAAATTGAGTATGAAACTTACGATAATATCTCATTACTAAATTAAATTGATTGTGCTTTTTCGATTTCTATATGTAATATTTATTTTTTCGATTTTGTTTAGTATTTTTTATTTTTTACAACCAGAGTTTGCAACAGAAAAGTCTGAAAATGATAACTAATATGTGACTTAATATCCGAAAAGTGTCAGATTTTTTTCAGAATTTTTAATTGCCAATAAATGCGGAAAATGGGTCAAAAACTGGTTTTCCGATTTTCCTCCATAACTATCCTTACAGATGAGACAGGAGACTCAAACTTTTGTTATTGCAAAGAATTGTTATTGCATTTTACAAATTCTGAATCTATATTCAATTCAACTCAACATTATATCCATTTTACAATCAAAATATATGTATAATAAAACATCCCAAACATTTT
>CM052222.1:1201692-1279869 GCA_028454225.1 Lasioglossum leucozonium
AGAAAATGCTCCTGTACAATAGCGGACCCTATCGAAATGGAGCGGTCAGCTAGTGAACTACATGATGTTGCAACACAAGCGGTGTGTGTCCGAGAATGCTAATTTTACAACGTTGTCACCTTTAAAAGTGCAATGTTGCCGCATTATATTCACACAAAAACCGTCAATGCTCGCATCGAAAGCGTTTGAGCGATTCCTTTCCTGCTTGTCGGAGCTGTCAAAATTTAGAGACATATTGCTTCTTAATTTAAAATGTAGAATTTTCAATCATAAACACGATTATCAAACGATCATCTGAATATTTGCTGACTTATTCAAAAAACTTTTTAATTTTTTAAATTAATCTAATAAACACAATTAACTGCAACTTAAATTGTCAAAATATAGTGAATTCTTATTTGTATAGGCATAAAAATGCCTATTTTATTAAACTTGCAAGTCGTTATTTTAAAAGACAAGAATAATAAATATGTGTGCACGCATTAAATAATTGTAAAGAAAGTAGAGCATTAGTTTAAAATATGTAAAATTATTGCAATATACTTTCTTTAATAATACGAGCAACATAACAAAATTAATTTTACTATAGTTTGTATTTTTATTATTCATTCTTCGTAAATACTATTTTCTCTGTATGACTTCCAAATCATATTAAACATCCGTAGTAAAAATGAAGTATACGGAATATTCAGTTCTTACTAATACGCCTAAATTCGCGAATTATCGGTAACAGTGAGCGCGACACCGAAATGGTACGGGGGCTCTTAGAGCCCCCCCCCCCCCCCCCCGAAGCGTGGACAGAAAAGTCCATAAGCTGCAATGTCTGTATTAATCCTAAGGCTAAGATCACAGTGGACCCGACTTCGTCCGACGTCCGACTTCGGCGCACACGCACGAGCGTTTCCAGGCATGTGTTGGTGCTAGTGGTCCGATATCGGAAACCAGAAGGGTTTCACAGACGGGCCTACCCACACATTTGAAATGTCGGACGTCGGACGAAGTCGGATCCACTGTGATCTTAGCCTAAGTCTGTGTCCTAAGTCTGTGTCATTAGTTACATAAGTTAACATAGCCGATAATAGGTTACCATAGCCGATAAATTACCATAGCCGATAATTTACTGTAGCCGATAAGTTACAAATAGTCGATAATTTACCATAACCGATAATTTACTATACCGATAACACCGACGCAGATTTAATTCTGTGTGCCTGATAAATGCGAGATGGAGTTATTGGCGTGTTTATTATGAAATAAAAAGGAACTCAATTGACGTTGCAACCGAAAGGTGTGTGCCTGAAAACGCTAGACTTTACAGCGTTGACTGTATTATATTCGTACAAAACCACCGATGCGCGCATCAAAAGCGTTCGCACTTAGCGGTTTCCTTCTCGATTTCCGGAACTGTCGAAATTCGGAGGCATATATGTTGCTTATTAATTTAAAGTATAGAATTACCAAATGTAATTAATTTTAGTAAACGATCATTTGAATATTCCTAGAAAGAAACTCGACCACCGATGGGCGTAGTTAGTTAGTTAGTCTTCGTATCCTCGGAGACGGGATTCGGACACCCATCGTTTCCTAAAGGCACTCCGTTTCATAGTCATCGGATTCACGACGGCGCTACCGAGGCTCGGCCCTTTATCGGGTTGCAATTATCCTACGCTTTTCCGCCTATGACCTGTTTTCTATAGCCCGGGCCACATTCAGGATCATCGACTTACTAAGCGGGACGGTCATCATTGATGAGACGGCCATTCTACCTAATTCAAAGAGTTTTTGAGCTGTTTTAAGGCTCGGAGTACACGTCGGACCGTCTCACCTTCAGACCTGCAGGGTGTCTCGCCTGCCCACATTTTGACTCCCCCCCCCCTTCGCTGTATTTCCATATCGTATGCGTCAAGTATGAGTCCCTTCCCTACTCTACTTCCGGATAATCCAGAAGTTTGCCCTCTCCCTCCCTTGAAACCTCTGGGTCAGGTCTCAAACCTACTCTGCGATTCTACAGGGAGTTACTAAAGCAAGGGAACCCCTGAAGTTAATATTAACCTCTTTAATTGAACATGGGATGAAGCTAACCCTCAACTAGGGCTCCGATCCGACTTTATCGAAATTCCGACTGAGCCGAAATATCAATGCCATACGGTCTTTGCTTGCCGGACTATTTCGCGCTGGGGGTGGGGAGGGTCCGTTCACAAACTTCACCGAAATTTGTCCATCGCGAGGAGAACAAATATCAGTTACATCGGCGTCCCCCTCCTGGGTGGGCTTGACGCATACTAGGAGATACAACTGTCTAGTTGGATGTCACCATCATCCTATGTTCTCGACCGACTATCAGCCGTAGCTTCATCTGTCAGGCCTTCCCCCTTAAAGGTTTATCTCCATTTCTGTGGTGGTTTTTCTGCTTACGCAGGCCCTTTTCCAAAGAGGTGTCGGAGCAAAGAGTTAAATCCGGGTGCTGCCTCTTGTTTCCTTCGTCTCTTCGCTGACCTCTCGTTTAAGGTCTAAATGTTAAGACTGCGATCCCCTCTTCGGGGGGGTGTAAAACCTGCGACCGTGCGGCTCCGGTTCAGATCTCGATTTGCATCGTACTTTGCCTTTCCTTACACGAACCAGGCCGCCCGCCCTTCGGGAACCGATGTTAAATACCGTTTAGAGTGCACTCCCAGTGCTTCCTTTCGTTCTCTTGCGATTCCTTTACGGAATTCCGCTACCGATTTTATCTTTTCCAATACACTAGTAGAAAGATTTTCTAGTGGGATTGCCGTTCTACGCTGTGTATCATTGGAAGTTACGTCTGCAGGAATCGAGAGGCACACGCGTGTCCTCTACGCACTTTCCTGTATCTACCAGACACTTCCATGACACCTGTGTTTCTGTCTTCATCTTTTCCGTCTTGCACTGTTCCATTATAGTTGCCATTTCACTCGTACAGGATAGACCGGCAATTCATTAATTCAGTCCAGTCTTTCTCCCTCCCTCCATTCTCTTCGATTACCTCTCGTTTAAGGTATTTACCTCTCCTCTGTATTCCCCTCATCTGGGTGATTCCCAACGGCCGTGTTTTTTATAAGCCGATGATTTGGTTCTCAACCTTATGCCTCATTCTTATGCCTATACAACTACGGACTAGGTTCACAGCCATTCGGAGAATATCACTATTCTTGTATATCAGTGGTATTTCATTTAGAGATGTGTTCCCCTACTCGTTATTGAGATAATATCTATTATCGAAACTCATCCCGGCAGTCTCGTATTTATGTCTGGATAAAACGTCCAGGAGCCGAACTGCAGGGGAGCCCTATCACTCTGCCGTGCATTGGCATTAAATCGGAACCCGGGGGTTTTATCATTCTTATCAGTTGTAGAGATGCCGAATACGTTTATGTACTCTGCCGCTGTCTCTAATGATACTTCTGCTGCACTCCCCTCATCCGGGTGGTCATTCTGCGACCGCACCAAAAGCACGTTTGCCTACAGCCAGGACCTTTACTAGCCTTTCAATGTCGAACCAGTTTCTCAGCCGTTCGGAGCAGTGTTATTTAGTGCCTGCTTTAATAGTGGTCATAGTGACTCTCGTTTTGCTTATTCCATTATCATTGATTTTCATCTCAGTACCAAGTTACTATCTACTATTTTTACCAAAAATTTACTTTATTTTACTGATTCCTTTCCAGAGACTGACCTGCCGGGTATCCCTACAGCCCTCAGCTCCGAAAAGTTCCACAGCAACCATCGTTACTATATTTTAGAGATGCCGGTATCGTATCCAGGACGACCAGTCGCTGTCTCTTTTTCCATGATCTCTTCGTTTGCCTGGGTATAAGGCAAATTTCTGCCAATTCATTCTCCTCCTCTGGGTGATCCCCCTGCGGTCGCACCGAAAGCACGTTTGCCTACAGCCAGGAGCTGTACTAACCTTTCGATGTCGAGCCAGGTTCGCAGCCATTCGGAGCAATGTTATTTAATTCCTGCTTTAATAGTGGTCATGGTGACTCTCGTGTTGCTTATTCCATTATTACGGATTTCCATCTCAACACTCAGATACTGTCTATTATTGATACCAAAAGTCCCATTATTTCTGTTGATTAATTTTCAGAATCTTTTTTTTTTTTTTTTTATGTGAGGAAATGCGTTACGCATACCCCGACCCCCCTGGGGGGGGAGCCGGGGTTATGTGGGACTCCCACCGGCCTGGCGGAGCGTGGAGCGCCCGCCAGCCCGGTGGTTTACCCACTAAAACCTCACACCCATCCCTAAGCTATGGAGGGGGTGCCCGGATCACGCGAGTATTCAACAGGCAACCCCCTCGCTTACAATAGAACCCGGGGGGAGGGGTTAACCTCCCCCACTGACCTACACTAGTCGGACACCGGGCGGTATGGGACCCGCCAGATGTCCCCATCCCCGAGGGCCGCCGGAACGGGCTTCCCGAGCCCCAGCTCGGTCCACCCTGGCCCCCCCCGGCGGCCTCCTGCCCCGCCCGGAGCGGGTGACCCCTCCGGAGAGGGGGCCCACACCGGCCAGGGGAGGAGGCCGCCGCACACGGTAAGGGAGGGTCGTCGGAGGCGTGTTCCGGCACGCCCCGCCCCTCCCCACCCCACCCCCCGTGATCACCCCTGTCAAGGGGGGACCGACCGGCACCCCATATCCGAATCTTATTTCTTATTTCTGGGGTGCCGGTGATTAATTTTCAGAATCTGACCTGCCGGGTAACCCTACGGCCCTCAGATCCGAAAAATTCCACAGTAATTGATACATTATTCCATTTTCTTTCCTAATTCCAATTTCCCAAGATGCTTGATTATATTTATTATAATCAAATGCTGTCTCTTTTTCCTTCGTTTCCCTTCATGGGAACCAAATTCCATTTATAAATTCCATTTCCACATATTCCTTTTAGGTTCCTTAACCCAGACCACATTTTATAGAGGTTGATCTTCCTCCCGAGCCAGCCATTCAGAGCAAGCTCCCCGCTCCGGTGAAAAATTCACCGGCCTACGGTATGGGGCCCTGAACGATCATCTTGTCGTCCAGGACACACTTACAGACGGACACTGCCTTGCAATGCCCGCCTGCACCCCTCACTCCGTTAGCACACGCGGAGCGTGTCCCAGGGTCCACCACGAGGAGGTGGAGTGAGAGGACTTCTAGGCCTATGACATCCCTCAAATAGAGAGAACGGACCGACAGTGGCTCAGAGCCACCACTGTAGACGCCATAGACCCTAAGACCCCACCGATGGGCGTAACATGATACGTAGTCGGGTATATCGGTGTGACAATACTAACGCAGTGTCAACTTTTTTTTTTGTTTTCCAGCAATCGTGGCATTCTTCTGATAAAAGTGATACCATCCCAGATATAATTTGGATAATATTTATTTGTTTAATTTTAAAGACAATTAAAAATTGATTACAATTCTGCTGCACACAAGCTCTCGTACATTCGACCGAAGCGACAATGTTTTAGAATCATGTCGTCTTCGGCGAGACAGTATCGGGGGAGGACTAATTTATGACACACTCAAATGTCCATGCCGCTTTTCCTCTCTGGGATCTATAAAGACGAAAAATCAAGTCAAAATAATATATTATAATTTAAGAACATTGAAAACTATCAATATCATCCCAGTCAGCAAAATCTGATTGTCTGCAATCATACTTTGTAAGCAAAAAGCGGTCATGTTGGTGCTAAAACATGTTTGGAACAGTATCTGGTCCCTATGTGGTCAGAATCTGCAGACCAAAACCTATCGCCAAATATCGACTCTAATGGGGACCAGATGGGGAACAGATGGGTCCGTATTTGACACCAAAGTTTGGTGCCAAAATTGCATGCCAAATGCATGACAAATGGAGAGCAGATCCTGCACTCGTTATAGAGGGCAGGTCGGTTGCTAAATATCGAGCAAAATCGGAGTAAACCTAGCTGTAGGAGGGAAAATCGAATTTTTTGAATTTCTAAATTATATAGTAAGTTAATAATAATATAATATTTTAAATACTATAATATTATACAGGGTGAGGCGCCAGAAACAGGCTACCTGAATAACTTGGCTGCTATTGGTGTTAGGAAGAAATGCATCACATGGAACTTGCTTGGTTTCGAGGGGGCATTACTTTGATGTTAGTATCTTTCTTGTAGGTGGACGCGTAAAAGACATATGAAGATCAACTTCATTTTTTAAAATGGAATGGTATGTTTTTTTACGTAATATCGGGTAGAGCCTTTTATGACGCGTACAATGACCTCTGGGTCAAGGTCATTCGTGGTCTGGTTAAACCAAGAAAAAAAAGTGTTAGCAAAATTGACCTTGAGCATAATTTTTGAAGGTCAAATTGTTTTTCTAGTCGTCACGACAAAGTAAAATTTAAACGAAACCATGGATCGGAGATCAACCGTTCTCTTCAAAAACGACTTTAAAGTGTGGAAGGAAGTAAAGAAAGTTAAGGAAGTAATTACAGTGACACCCACTAATATTCGGACAATCTGAAAAAGGCGATATCTTTTCTAATATTCGACCATATGACTGGGATTTTTTTGAGAACTTACAATTGGTTTGTTGCGTAACGTGAAAAGAATTTTTGAAAAAATTGCAATTATTCGGAATTGTAGAGAAAATACTAAAAGTTCTATTTTGCAACTTTTTATGTGGGCCTATATTGAAAATTTAGAAAGCACATTTCGTAGATCTGTATCAATTAAACATATTTTGAAAATTTCATCAAACTTAGTCAACATTGCAATGAGCTACAAACGTTTGAAGATGGTAAAAATTGAAGTTTCTCGCAATTTTCGGCCTCTAACTGCGATAAATCGAGCGATTTTTATATCTTTCAATGCCTGTCGTTTTTTCCTGCTTCAACCGATTTCGATGTAACTTTCACAATGCATATTACTGAAGCAGATCTACAAAACCTATTTTTTAAATTTTCAATACAGACCCCCATAAAAAAGTTGTAAACTGCAACTTATAGTATTTTCTCTACAATTCCGATCAATTGCTATTTTTTAAAAAGTTTCTTTCACATCATGTAGTAAACTAATTGGTATAACTTCTCAAAAAGTTCAATTCGTACAGCCCAATATAAAAACAAAAGTATCGGTTTTTAAAGACCGTCCGAATACTAATGGGAGCACTGTATAAAATAAAGTAACGTGTTATTTGAAATAACATTTTAGGTCTGTGCCCAAGTTTGTTTCGACAGCGCACAGTGCGGACAAATGGCCATATATTCGGCACTTCTCTTTTGGTGATGAATGTATATATATTGGTAATTATTCACAGAAAATGAAATTTACCAATATAATTAATAAATTTAACAAGAAATTAACAATTTTTATTAAAAAAAGTTTATTTTAAAACATTAATAATAATAAACCTAAACTAATTATAATAGCAGTGAACAAAATTAACAAACTTAACGAAATGATTCGATGTACGACTGAATATGATTCTTTGAATATGATTCTATGAATACTTTGAATATGATTCAAAATCATTGATTCCCTTAACCTTGCACATTTCTTATTAAATAATGTCAATATCTGTAAAATCGCAAGATTTTCTTTTTCTTTTTTTTTCATAGTTTATTTTAACGTGGTCAAATTAACAGCGAGGTCATTAGTGACCACATGATTTTCAATCTAATACATCATATCTTAAGTGTTACTTATGGGGAGGGTTGTTGTAGTATTTCGGTGTGTTGAAATAAGTGGATCGGATTTAAGTAAAAGACTATTAATTTGTGTTAGCTTCCTGTCTACTGGTTTTTAGTGTATGATGCAGACGGTATTTTCTGATTTATTTGTGTATAACCCATTTCCAATGGGTATAAAACATATATTAAAAACAAATTTAGAATACATAAAAATGGTTGATATATAATTATTGCAAAATTGTATTATGCATAAAAATGATTATTATACGATTATTAATAACAATTTCCATCATAATACGCATTTTTTCAAAAGAAATGTGTTTCATATCGTGATGTACACGAATATTGAATTTTTTCAGTAAATTCCGCACTCTGACTGGCGAACAAACAGAAAAATTTTGGAAATAATCCAAATTTGTTTACGGAAGTATTTATACATATAATCATTCTGAGAAAATTTAAAAAGATAATAATAAATTTAAAAAGAAATTAACAATTTTTCCACAATAAATGCTACATGAAGGAAATGGGCACTCATTAAAAAGTGTGTAAAATTAAACGTTGCAACAAATTGCAGCTAAAACTAAAAAATTCTTAAACTATAATAAGTAATACATTCAAAAATGTCATTATCTCAGGATATTTTTTGCCAGTCTTGTTTTATGTTAATTTGAAGTTTTACATGCGGGTAATGAATAAAACCATCGTTGAAAATGTTTACAAAAAATAAATCTACTTTATTAGATGTATAAAAAATGCATACATCTTGATGAGCAGTTTCCATAATACAGAATTATTATTGTAACAATGATTTAGAAAAAATGTAATATTACTCGATTTTTGGATTCTAGAGACTACGGCACGAAAATAAAAAAGAAAAACATGAATTTCATTTTCAAAAAAATGAAATTAAACAATAAAATTAATAAATAAAAAAAAATTTAACAATATTTATGCATAAAAAAAATTGTTATATTATTAATAATATAAATTTCATGCAGTTTTGCCAAAAGAATTTATCGTACATAAAAAAATACAGGTGTTGTAAGTTTTTCCATGTTTGTCAGCACTGTGGCAGCGTAACCAAAGTTCGACCGAAAATATTGCTTTTTCGTTTCTGACCGAAGCAGCCTTGTTTCGGCGGTGTTCGCTGACCATGCTCGCAAGTGCATGGTCCGAATGTTGTAAGAGGAGCATTGCAATCAAATCATCAGCGATAGCGGTAAATACCTGGCAGAAGTAACTGTAGCAGTAGGGGCCCAACATGTGGCGAGCCCGCGTTGCTGTTTCATGATCAGTCGGTCGTCGTCTTTCGCTCGTGTGTTAAAGATCCGTGAGAACGGCGCGGATGCGTGATCCTCGGAATCGACCGACTTCGGCTCGACTCGATCATGATCTCGTGGCACCTTTCGATCACTCTCGTGCAATTCGTTGCACTCGCGACCGTCGCCTATTCCATGGAAGTCCGGTGGAGTGTTTTATCGTGGATGTCGAACAATGTTTGCGCTCTGATTATCTTTCCGGTAAACACGCATCAATGGTCCTTGTTGGGTTTGAATCTGTGGCCGAGTCAGACTGTGAGGAGACCGAACGACATGTTCGATTTCAACAAAAATCCTATCTCGAGGGGTAAGTTCCGCCGTTGCTGAGTGCCCTTTCGTGTTTCTTTTGTTCTACCGCTGTTTTCGAGATCCGTGATGGAAGTGCAGTCTACTTTTATTTTAGAATTTCGACCCTTCTGTGTATTTAACAGTGCTGGACGGAAAAGATTTTATTATTCTTACGAAGCGAAATGTTATTTTAATGCAACAATTTCTTATAAATACCTGCATATTATAAAATAATGGAAAGGGGGATATACAGTTTATTGAACATTAAACCTACCGAGCACTAAACGCGATTAAAATGTTTTAGCTTATACAAATGACAAGGCTCTATTTCTTTAGATTTTGTGCAATTTTTATTTCAATGTGTGCTTAGATAAAAAAATTTATCGAATCAATTTCCATGTATAAGTAACTTCCAAAAAATAAAGTAACTTCAAAAATATAAAACCGGTCATTTGACCGGAAGTGGTAGGTTTCGTGTTAATACAATGAAACAAGTAAAGAAATTAGGTGGACAAAAGTAAGTTTCATTCTACATTTTCGTGATTACAATTTTGATGTTCAAACATTTTGTTAGTTTTTCTACTTTGGTTAATCACTGTTTGGTATACTTGCAATTAGCCCCTTGCCGTACGATTATTTTCGTGATTATAATTAGACTGCAGACTTTATACGTTCATGGTAAAAATTTCAAACAGTAGTCACATCGTGACGATTTGAAAACATATTAGTTTCAATTTAATAGATAATTGACAGAAGAAACGTTTTTTTACTTGGCTTAAATTCTGTGTCTGGCAATTCAATATTTTTTATTTCTTATAGAGTTCTGTAATCTAGTTACATTAATTAGAATTACTTTGTCTGTAATAATTTTAGAGGACAGGGAAGAAAATTTATATTTATTATACGTCTACATTTACTTTATTGCTTAAATAGTGGTTATAGAAGAATAGATTCTATTTAAATTTAAAATAAATGCACAACATTCATTTTTAGTCGCTGTGACGAAAAATATTTTTATCTTTATGTTTTCAAGGTTATTCAAAGGTCACTTTGTGTGTTTTTTTAAATAGAATGCCATATTTTTGTTTTGCTATTATGAAAGTAGAGACAAAGACAAGATCTGCTTACATCTTTGAAGTAACCTTGAGGTAATCCAAGGTTTCAGAAATGGACAACTTTTAAAACAGACAAGAATCAATGTCCGTAACCTTGTTACGAAATGAACTGTTGATCACAAGAGTAACTCTTAGTTTGTAACCAACGGGGGTCCCCTTACTTAAGAAATATCAATAAATACAAGCAGTTCTTCAATCTTTGATCTGTTTGTTTATTACCGGTCTGTCAGTTATCAAAGTTATCGTTACTTATTAAGTGGTATTATTCAACGGTGATTATTAAGAGAAAAATGATGTTTTCATTAATGTTTTTTATGTAAGATGACTCCCATTGCTTACAAACTAAAATTATATAGGGTGTAACATGTAAATGGAACCATTTTAATTTATGCGTAAATAAATGATCTCAATAAAAAATATTTTAAATGCGATTTGAATGGTTTCAAGTGGGCCACAATGTTTTCTAATTAGTCTTTCTTGCATGTGGATGCAATATATATATATATATATATATATATATATATATGTTATACTTGCTTTTATTAAAAGGATTTTTTATTACGTTACTCGATCCAGTTGGTGGTTTAGTATAAAAAAGTATATACTAATCTGTTAAACTATTCGAACTTCAACCATTCCAAGTGGTATCTCTGAAACGACTGCCATAAATTGGAGAGTCATAACTTTTGTGATAATTGATTGATGATGTGATCAGTACGCTTAAAACAGATTATCACAGTGAATGATCTAGGTTTCTCCCGATATTTGTATTTTTCGAAATTCCAAGATTCGCTACAATTTTTTAAGCGGAACTTGAGTTCATTTTTTATTGGAACTAGATTCGCAATATTTAGATATAATGCGTATATCAGTCTTCGTCGACAAAATTGGTTTTTATTTGTTTTAATCATAATAACCGTAGCTGAAAATATGAAAAAATGGAGATGGTGCTGATGACAATGCCTCATTAATTCATTATTAAATTAATGCCCGAGGTGGTCGCTTTTAAACTCTGATATGAAATCTGTATTTCTTCGAATTCTGTCGGGTTTTTTATTTTTTACAACTAGAGTTGGCAACTCAAATGATTGGAAAAAAATTAAAATACTTCTGTCATTATAATTAATATCATATTTAATTTATATTAATTTTTCGAAATTTCAAGATTGACTACAATTTTTTAAACGGAACTTGAGTTCGTTTTTTTTTATAAACAAATTTGCTGTGGTTATTAAAAAATTTATAAAGAAATTTTACAATCACTCCACTGAAAATCTGGTTCATAATGGATATTAGATCGAAAATGAAAAAATTTTTTTTTCAATAAAATTTTGCAATAATACAAATAAGGAGGAGAAATACAGAAAAATTATAATTTGTATTGAACTGAGGTAAACTATCGTTTAAGATATGTTTAAATGTTCATAGTGTTACCTTGCAATTGTGTAGCTTTTCCGATTGAAGCACAAATAACTCCAACGTAGAAAATTCAATTGGTACCTTAAAATTACATTCGTAGATAACTAGCATTTATAGAGAAAACCGATTTTTATATAAAATTATATTTAGAACTTATACATATTTATAAGTTCGGTGTACCACAGTCTATAAGAATTAAGAAGGAGATGGATTTAAAAATGTTTTACTTAACGTTCATTCTTCGAAATCTTACTTTTATATTTCTTATAATTCTTTTGATTAATTCTGATAGCTACGACCACTTATTAGTACATATCTAGTTTCTTTTTCTACGATTTAAAAGAAAAATTAAATTCTATTGATTCTAATTTTTTTAAGAACGAAGCAATTATTCACAAACGATCATTTCATATTAATTTTTATCACGTTTATAAATTTTCGTGAAGAATGGCACTACATATTGGTGTTGCAGACAATTTCATTTCAAACTTACTTATTTTCTTTGAAAACATTGTAACAAGGAAGTAAGCTCACTATGTACTTTGTATTCAGCGTGAAATGCTACCCGTTAGAATTTAGAATTATTTACAGTAATTATATATCGAAGACAACCTTTCCGATTTCAATGACATTAAACTATATCAAGATCCTGCTTAACTTTTTTTTAAGTTTCTTTAAATTGTAGTAACCAAGAAAAATTTCAAAAGTTTCAACCATTATATCGATTACTATCGAAGAGTCATAAAGTTGTATAACCGCCGTAATAAATATTCAAGTACACGGCACAATATTTTATTAATGTAAAAATTTCACTGTTACATATTATAAAAAATCTAATTCAATCTTACTCCAATTAAACAATACAATCAAGTGAAAATACTTTCCTACGTAAGTTACTGGTGGCTTTGACCTTCAAAACATACTAAGGTGATTATGATTGCCGTTAAATACGTTTAAGTGTTAACTGAATCTACAAAAATAAAAATTTTCTTAACACAGATCAGGAGCGTGATTTTAATAGCACAATTTTCATTAAACTACATATTAAAATTTGTGTTGGCATTTTAAAGATAAATGAAGTTCAAGTTGATGACCAGTAGTTGATATTGTCATTATTATTGAAATACATACAGGGTGGGGCAATAACTATGTCCACCTTGAATATCTCCGTTATTTATAATAAAATGAAAAAATATTGTACACGAAACTTGCACGGTACAAAGAGGGACATATTATGATACAAACATTTTTCGTGTGGTTGGAGGCATCGAGGTGATTTCAAGGTCACCTTGATTTTTTTTTAATAGAATGTCCTATTTTTTGTACCATAAATCGATAGACTGTAAAATTCTGAGTATAAAAGTGTTGATCTTCATACGCCCTAAACCTAATAGTTAATGAGATATTAGCAGTAGTTTGATACGTGTAAGCTCGTGTTGGAAGTTCAATGTCTCCGAGTGAAAACTACTGCCAATACCTCATTAACTATTAGGTTTAGGACGTATGAAGGTCAACACTTTTATTCTCAGAATTTGTTACTCTATTGATCCATGGTATAAAATGTAGGACATTCTGTTAAAAAAATCAAGGTAACTTGAAACCTCCTCTATGCCTCCTTTCACACGAAAAATGTTTATATCACAATATGTTCCCTTCTATACTGTGCAAGTTTTGTATAACAAGTTTTATATAACATTTTTTCATATTATTACAAATAACGAAGATATTTAAGGTGGACAAAGTTATTGCCCCACCCTGTATATCGAAATTCTTATAAACACTATTTCGACAACATTACAATATTCATTCTGTAAATGTTCAGCACAATGTAGAACATAGTGTAAACATATTGCGAACATGTTATAGATAAATTCTAGAACCCTTCAAAATTATTATAAGTATTATAATTATTGTTGGGAATAATAATTTTTATTATTACTACTCATTGTTTTCACATTTTCCGTAGATGCTACGGACTCGTGTAATTCGTTGTTCTTCAAGCTGTTTAAGAAAGGACAGCAATTTAATCACTTTTCGCCCGAAGCATTGAAAATTCACGAACCAATTACTCGTTTAATTGCTTATTCATTACCCATGCTTATTAATCTGTATAGAATACGATTTTACCACACGGAGTGTTAAGCGGCGCACTCCATGTGAAGCAGAAGATTTATGTAATGTTAATTACACTATTCATGAATTACAAAAGCTCCTCGTGCGGACGCTTTTCATTTACATCGAAACTTTACGAACTCCGTTGAATCGACATTATATTCTCGACTAGATCTCTTCTACGCATTTCGAGAACGTTTGGCATCTTTACTTTCAATAATTCTTGGGAACATTTGGGACACCGAATGACAACACTTGTGTATAATGAACGCAGATTTCGCTATATTACAGCACTCTTAACCTTTCACAGCATAGTCGACACCGGAAGACAATGACAGCACCATCTTTGATTTAGTGGCATTTCTAAGAAGTAAAGAATTACTGAATGTGCGTCAAAACACGACAAATATGAATGTTATCCTTTTTCTTTTTCATCGAAATAAAATTCTGCACCGAGATATTAACATTTACACACTAAAATAAATATGGACAAGTAGTAAATACAAATCTCTTTTTGCATCTACGGAGCTATAAGCGACAAAGAAATTCTAATCATTGCAGACGTAAGCTTTTGTTGTATATTCTAGTGTATTCAAGTATATTATTGGATATTTCAGTATATTCATATTGAGGCCACGTTTAATTACTAGAACACAAGTTAGGTTCATGTTATACTTAGTATTTTCATTAAAAATATTTATAAAAAATAGTAATATCTGAGATCTGTTCTTGCAGATCTATTCCCTATAAAAAATAACACAACTTCACTCTTTAAATGTTCCACTAGCTGTAGTAGTTTCTAAGATATTCGATAAAATATGTCTTTTTTAAAATATTGATTTCACCTGTATTGCAACGATTTGCAGGTTCAGACGATTAACCGAAAGTAAAAAATCGCTAACTGGAACACAGGCTTTTTCATTGACAAACTTTTAGTAAAAATTTACTGCCTGCCTAATTTTCGAAAATACAAAAATCGAGGATCAGACGTATATTATAAGATCCAATATTTATCATCAATAAATGTGCAAGGGTCATTCCACACCAAATCGATCACTTTTTGCGGTGACCATCGACGATTTTGTTCTAAATGAAATATGTTGTAGTCCATGTGAAATTAGGGGTGGGGGGTTTAAGTCATCATTTTGCAGGTTTCCCTTTCAAGGAAGTTCAACATTCCTGGACACCCTGTAGATCATTTTGACGTGGTCGCCCTCGCTGCATTCTGTTATCTTCGAGTTCTCATTTGCAACCCTTTGCAGTTCTAAACTTCTTTCCCACTCCCGTGGAAGAGGAGTGCCTATCGCAGGACAAACGACGACGAGGAGTATGCATGAACACGTATGAGTGCCGTATTCAACGAGGCAAGTCCCATGGACCATGCGCGCTCGGTTTCGGCGTGTGTTGCGTATGTAAGTATTTACGAAACTCTTATTTTCAATACATTCAATGCGTGAACGTTTCATAAAATCCGCGCGAGGAGTCTGTCGGGAAATAAACGATTGGTGCGTGCACGTGGTTTCTTCGATTTTCAAAGATAATGTCAATTCATTCATACTCCCATTATTAATATTCGGACACTCTTAAAATGACGATCACTTTTTCAAAATTAAACCATACAATTTGGATTGTTCTTTGAAAATTAGAACAATTGGTTTACTACGTAACGTGGAAAAGAAATTTTGACAAAATTGCAATGAAAATACTAGAAGTCGTATTTTACGCCTCTTTTGTATGGACCTATATTGAAAATTTAAAAAGTACGTTTTGTAGGTCCGCATAAATTACAAATATTCTGAAAATTTTATCAAAATCGGTCAACATTGCAATGAATCACAAACGTTTAAAGATAAATGTTTATTTATTTTTAAATATTATTTATTTATTGTAATTTATTATACAATTTTAGGCTGTAACTGTAATGAATTGTTATATCTTTCGATGCCTGTCGTTTATTTAATATTTATGAGTAAAATTGAAAAAAATTTTAGAGCGTAGTTTCATAGCAAAATTTTAATGGAAAAATTCTTTGAAGCATGTTCGGGACACGACACGGTTGAGAAAGAATTATAACATTTGCGAAGCTCTTTCATCATATACATTGTCTAGAATTGTCTAGACATCGAGTCTGGGTTCGTGCTGCGATCGAGTGGAACACTGTCATTTTTGAGCTGTTTATTGGCATGCTTGGCCCTTAGAATTAGTTACGGACTTGGGTATGGCTGAAAGTTAAGTGTCTTGTTTCGAATTGGAAAACAGACCAGCCGTACTCCACTCAATGACGATTGACGTATCGCAGACCCACACTCAGCAGAAAAGCGACACCAGTTTCGGGGAAAGATCCTTGAACAAAGGATCTTTGTGCAGCGTTTTACGAGACTTTATTGAGAAAATGTAATCACAGGGTCAGTGGGCGTTGCACAATTTTAGGATTACACCACGAACTGGTGATTCGTCCCCTGCTTATCTCTACCAGGGAAATGATCCCTTTCCTAGCCATGGTAGGGATTTGCAGGAAAATCAGAATTAGTCTATCAAAAATAGTCGAACGGATAGGATCTTAGAACTTTGGCCGGTCCAACAAGAATATTCGAACGTTTTTACATTTTAGAACTTTAGCCGGTAAAATAAGAACTTTCGGACGCATTACATTTTTATGAATTAGAGCGTTAATTGCCTTAGAACCAGCGGCAATTGTAATTCGGACAACGCTCGAAACTTACATAGTGTTGCTTTAAAATACGTCGTTCACAGTGAAGGCAAAATTATATATGGAGAGTCGAGACGATTATTTGAAGTGTAAATATAGCCGTTGAACAAAGAAATTTGACGACAATGTCAAGATGGATCTGAACTTCCAAAATTTCCGTATGTGGTACTGATCGTCCATCAGAAGATGGCTGTGAGAAACTTATAGGGACCACGTGACATCCCTACCTTGCGCTACACGTCTTCAGCAAATATTTTCGGAAATGAATTTTTAATTAACTCAAATTGCATATTATACTAATCAATCGCGTACGTATAAGCATATCTACAAGCAGCATATTGATGCCTACGTATCCATGTTTGCAATGTGATAATTTATTATAATGAACATCCAAGGCAGATATGTATAAAATGGCAAAACAAATTCTAAGCAGGCTTCTCGGAAAATATAACAATGATAAGGATTCTTATGAAAATAGTGAAAAACTTTCAGATTCACAGAATGGGGAACTATCACTGAAAAAGCAGTTAGAATTAGAAATTGCAGATAGCCTTAAAGAATTTAGTGTCAAAAGTTTAGCGTCAGAAGAAAATAAATTCCGCACTCTAACAAAGGAATTCCAGATTTTTGAGTCCACTGGAAGAGTGGAAGAGTGACTTTGAGTTGTCTGATTCTACATTAGACGCATTATGCTTCTTAAGAAGTAATTTCAAAACAAAAGCGTAATGTTTCACTTTACAAAAGTTTGGTTTTAAATAAATTTTATCGGTTGTATTAAGCATCTATTTTTTCCTTGTTTTTAAAGTTATGTACATATTGGACAGAAATAAACATTGAGTTAAAGTTTATTGCGCTTTCGATAAATATTATCGACGACATTCCAAATATCACAAGTTTTCCAATATTTTTTTATTTTATTAAAAATTTTCGAGAATTCTCGAGAAATATAGCCTTATTTCTCATTTCTCGAGAAATGAAAAATGTTGAGAAATCAAGAACACTAATAGTAATTCTTCGTCTTTTAGGTAAAAAAGTTGTATTATTTATGTAATTAGTAGTAAAGTACAGACAATTTCTTATTTAAATACCAATACCAGACAATACCTTATTTAATAATGATAATTCGTAGATCGTGATTATTCCACGATCACGACTGTGATCCCAACTTTTTATCTCAAGTCATAGTAATTCTTCATCTTTCAATTAAAAAATTATATTATTTATGTAATTAGTAGAAAGGTATAGAGAATTTAAATACCAATACGTAGACTTATGTAAATACTGATACGTCACTTAATGATATATTATGTCATTATATGATATTATGTATACAGGGTGAGACGCCAGAAACAGGCCATCTGAATAACTCGGCTGCTATTGGTGTTAGGAAGGAATGCATCAGATGGAACTTGCTTGGTTTCGAGGGGCATTAACCTGATGTTAGTAGCGTTTTTGTAGATGGACGCGTAAAGGACATATTCATTTTCAAGGTCAACTTCATTTTTTTAAATGGAATAGTATGTTTTTTTTACGTACTATCGGTTAGAGCCTTTTATGACGCGTACAATGACCTATGGATCAAGGTCATTCGGGGTCTGGTTAGGTCAATTATGTTGGAAAATAATTTACTTTGAGAAAATGGTCGAGCATCGTTGATTTATGTATCTAACAGTAATACATGACTAATACAAGTGTTCAAACTAGCGACCTTGAACAGTGATGCATGCTCTTAAACGCTGCTTAACGGATAATGCAGCATGTTGAACTTCAGTTGGGTTTATCGCGGCACAAGCTCTTCTTATACGCTCTTTCATGTCTTCTCTAGTTGTTGGTGTCTCATTATACACTTGCTGTTTTAATTTTCCCCACAAATAAAAGTCCAGAGGTGTTAAATCTGGAGAACGCGCGGACCATTTATGATTTCCTGCACGATCAATCGAACGATCTCCGAATTTCACGTTGAGCAATTGAGTAATTAACCGTGCAGTATGAGCAGGGCTTCCGTCTTGTTGGAACTACATAGTTTGCCGTATACGAAGCGAAATATTTTCTAGCAGCTGTGGTAAGATTTTCGTTAAAATGTGTTTATATCTAGAAGTGTTTAACACTGATTTTGACAAACGAGGATACCGCCATGTTTGTTCGGCAATACTTGACTGCGTAGTGGTAATCACAGTGGTAAACACAGGGGTGAATTAGAGAATTTTCGAGCTTACAACTTTTGAACCAGTGAACCTCTTGCCTCGAAATTTCGATATCTACAGTTTTCTCGAAGAAATTAACAGAATTAGTGAAGTTTTAGTGGAAGGAAAGAGGTCCCCCAAATTACATACCACCCCACAAGCGTATTGTAGTAAAACTAATTTCCATGATTCAGGAAAATATCCGACATCCAAATCCAAAAATTCATTCTATTGTATTATTCTATAGCTTCACACTTCATGCAGATTCTAGTTATGTATTTTCCATTTTGTTTTGCGTGGAATGTATTTGATTTTTGTTGTAAAAATTGAAAAGCCGATGTGATCTGTTTTCTGGAAACACGGATGTTGAAAAACCATTCTTCCGGCAGTCGGTTACGCATAAACTCTATTTATTATGTTTGTTAAACAGTTTTAGCTCATTTCATTTGTTAACTTCATTTTAAGGATTGCGCATTTGTTCTACCGCGCTAAAAATATTGTGTATCGTGTTAACACAATCACGATGCCAATTACCGGACACATTTTTTCCAGTAAAATCGAACAAAAATTTCTGTTGTCCGCCGGGGCTATCTCAACACCGTGTACTGCCAATCGCAAATTGCCCGGTCTGCTGTATGGAAACATGCATACGCTCCAATCTCATTTCACGCGAACATTTTACGGATATCGCGCTTGCAACTTTACTAGGAGATGTACTCGACCATTAATATCGAAGAGCAGAGATATTTTTATCACATTCTCCGTATTCAACTGTTATTATATTACAGTGACGGACAAAAGAAAGTTTAAAATTCGAATGTCTATATGCAGTGAGCGTAAAAAGTATTCGTACACTCTTTAAAACCGAATAACTTTTTTAAATTTGGACCATACGATTTGAGATTTTTGGAGATGTTAAAACGATTGGTTTACCAGCTAATGTGTAAATAATTGTTTTTAAAAGTTGTTATTAGTCGCAATTGCATAGGAAAAAGTAAAGGTCTCGACTTTTAAATTTTTTATCTGTGTATGTAATGAACATTTAGATGGTGTATTTGGTAGATCTACGTAAGTTATATACATGCACAAAGTTTCATCGAAATCGATCAAAGTTGTTTATGAATATAGTTAATTGAAAATAGCAAAAATTTGCAGAGAATCTGCGATTTTAATGAATCGCAAGCCTTAAATTCAAAGATTTTTACATGTTACAATGCCCATAGCTTTTTTGGACGTCAACCGATTGCAATGAAACTTTGTACGTGTATACAACTTACTTAGATATACAAAATAAATGTTTTAAATTTTCATTACATAAAAAATTTAAAAAACGGGACCTTTACATTTTGCTAAGCAAATGTGACCAATAATAATTTTTAAAAACAATTATTTCTTTTTTTGAAAATTATTGTTTTTTAAGAAACATCACCAAAAAACTCAAATCGTATGGTCCAATGTTAAATAAGTTATGCGGTTTTGAAAAGTGTACGAATACTTCTTCCACTCACTGTACGAGTATCAATAACTTTAGCACTAGATGGTTTTTCAAATGTTGTTAACTGAACTGCGGATCTTTATGCATTTATGGCGTCTGAAAATTTAAAAAAAAATGGTAAAATATAAAATTCCACACAATTTAGTATGATTTTTATTTGTTACAAATCCACAAAGGCTAATACCACTGAATACAAGATTTTACATGATTCCAATTCCTTAAAATGTTAATACAAAAATTGAAAATTGCATAAACATTCGCAGTCTATTAATAACATTCACTTACAATTAGTCTGCGGCAAATCGTCACACTGGACGACATCTTTCTTTTGTTTATTCGTCTATGTAGCGGACAAAAGTAAGGTCACCTTCATGTGACCTCTACGCGTCCATTTACGAAAAAACGATTTAAATCATATTGTAGCCCTCTCGAAACTATTCTCTTTTTATCTGAACTATTTTTTCACATAATACATAGTGTACGAGTAACTTGTATTTTCAGATTTAAACCGGTCACCCTGTATATGCATTATTATTTCCTCTGTATGCAATGTGATAGCACCTGGTTTCACGTGACATGATAGTAATGCGTCTGTACTATGTATGATTCTGTTCAGGTTCTGAAAATTATTCTGTAGTTCGAAAGTACATATGTATATATATTCCACAATACAATTTGCCAATAAGTAATCTCTTGTCAAATAATAATTTCACTAATGTATTATTGTATACATATGCGTTATCAATTTATTCGTGTTCAGTAAATTCAAGTGTATAACTTAAAATCCACCTTTTAGAATTTAGAATACAGGATGTCCCAAAAAAAAAGAAATCAGCTCTCTCAAGGAAATACAATATTTTTGGGTCACCCTGTATAACATTTCAAGGTACAAAGTTAATGTTTATATTCAATTTTTCTTAAAACATTCAATTTTGCTGTTAAATAAAGTTTATTTCAATGTCAATCAATGTGTTTGTCGGGTAGCCATTTTATATAATTGAAAAAATAAAAATATTAGTCAAAATGTGATGGTAAATAAATGTACTTACTACATATATGTCAATGGTAAAAAATCTCAAAAATGAGGATGACAATCTTGCAAATGAATAATATGAACGACCAGAAAATTCAGTTTCCACGGTAAGATAATCAACAAGTTCTATTTCGTAAAAAGTTACCGATAGAAATCGACATAAATACCGTGAATGTTATCTGAAATAGTGTATAGAAACAAAGTTTCAGTTGCAATGTGAAAATAAATTAAAATCGTGTACATCGTGCAAAATAAAAAATTTTTTCGTCTATTAAAAGACACAAAAACCAAATCAAAGTTTCTTTTTATCTTTAACAATTTTAATAAACTGAAAATAATTCTATGATTATCTCGATGTTTTTACTGTCTCAAATTAGATTTAGTTGTCCAATTTTGTTGTAAATCCATACAATCCACAGTCTCCAGATTCCGGATGTCGCCATAGCGGTGCGAATGGTCCGGATCGAAGAATTTAGGGACATTTGTGTATAAGTTTTGAACCGTTTGAGATATTGAAATGAAGTTTGAACTGAAAAATATTATAAAATAATCTCTTTCTAATAGTACATGTTAAAATATATTTTTTATTTAATGTTGGTTAGTTAGTTTTATAACTTTTTATGTAGTTGTTTAATCACTTGCTTTCCTTGTTAAAACCATTGTATAACAATTGGAAATCCAAATCTTATGGCTTTTTATATATAATGTAATTATGTTGTTAGAATTTTTGATAAAATGTACAGGTATAATAAGATATTAAGTAAGGTATTTAACGTTACAAATATATATTGCGAGCAACAGTAATATTAATATTTTATTTAATTCATACAATAAGAAATATACTAATTAATCCTACCATTTTGTTGTTAAAGAAGCCTCCATTATCAATGTAAATATAAAACAGAAACTTAAACGGAAACTTCACTAATGAACTTAATTAAACACACAAATATACAAATATAACAAATACATTATAACTAAACACACATAAACTATGCAAATAACAACGTAAACTATAAAGTACAACGAAGAAAACTGTACGTAACAGCTTACAGTTTTCAAGAAATGCTTCGAATCTCTCACTGTGTTCTCTCGTACTGTTCTGGACCAACTGATGCAGGTAGACATTGGAAAAAGGCATAATATATACAATCGCATTTCAAATTTTTAGAGCGTCTCAAATGTTTATAATCTTAAGAGTTCTGGGGTTGCCTTGCGCTTTATAAGGACCGAATTGTATACGACCAACGCGCGGCGACCGTACTCGCCTCAACGTGGTCAGCTTTAAACAACTATAATTTGTAAAGTTGGACGAAGTAGGAAATGATTCTTGTACGGTTGTTTAAAGAAAGTTATACCGAATATATTCCTCTTCGTTAGAGCTTGGGACAATTTGGGATAAGAAAGATATCCTTTGCCAAATATAAAAATTTTTTTGAATCTGTCATGTATCATTCAACATTATTTTTTAAATATATTATTATTAGTAATTACTAAAGGCATATATGATTTTTTATTGGGAAGTAATGCTCTATATCATACAAAAAAAAATTAGGAGAAAATATGGAACGAAACGATCAAGATATCGCAAAGAACTTAAGCAATTTTGCCAGGTAAAATATGCTACAGTGGATTCAAAAAGTATTTCAACACTAAATACCCGATTCACGAAAAATTGCCAATATTTAAACAGTATTAATTTCGTTAAAAATGAAGCATTTGAAAAATGAACCATTTTAAAGCAGAAAGCCTCTACTTTCAAAATCCATCGTTCATTTTATTCCAAGATCTTTTTTTCATGATGTAGCGAGCGAGAAACTATAGAAGACGCGTTTCTTATTGAAAATGTTACACATTCAAATGTAGTGTTCCTGATTTCTCAACATTTTTCATTTCTCGAGAAATAAGAAATAAGGCTATATTTCTCGAGAATTCTCGCGAATTTTTAATAAAATAAAAAAATATTGGAAAACTTATGATATTTGGAATGTCGTCGATAATATTTATCGAAAGCGCAAAAAACTTTAACTCAATGTTTATTTCTGTCCAATATGTACATAACTTTAAAAACAAGGAAAAAATAGACGCTTAATACAACCGATAAAATTTATTTAAAATCAAACTTTTGTAAAGTGAAGCATTACGCTTTTGTTTTGAAATTACTTCTTAAGAAGCATAATGCGTCTAATGTAGAATCAGACAATCTGCTTCTTTTTTTGTAACAAAATCTGTAGCCGCAGAAAAATTTCTTTCATTTTGTGTGGATTTTGTATGTAGAACATCCAAAAGTTGCTGCAGATTGGGTGTCCTTTTTCCAGTGGACTCAAAAATCTAGAATTCCTTTGTTAGAGTCCCGAATTTATTTTCTTCTGACGCTAAACTCTTGACACTAAATTCTTTAAGGCTATCTGCAATTTCTAATTCTAACTGTTTTTTCAGTGATAGTTCCTCATTCTGTGAATCTGGAAGTTTTTCACTATTTTCATAAGAATCATTATCGTTATTATATTTTCCGAGAAGCCTGCTTAGAATTTGTTTTGCCATTTTATACATATCTGCCTTGGATGTTCATTATAATAAATTATCACATTGCAAACATGCATACGTAGGCATCGATATGCTGCTTGTAGATATGCTTATACGTACGCGATTGATTAGTATAATATGAAATTTGAGTTAACTAAAAATTCATTTCCGAAAATATGTTATGAAATAAATGAGATTGATAAGAATTTTCCTTGATTTAAATTTCTCGAAAAATACTGTAATTTCTCGAGAAATGAGAAATAACCGATTATAAAATTTCTCGAGAAATTCTCGAGAAAGAATTCTCGGAAAGGAACACTATTCAAATGTCTGTGAAGACTTTGAAAAATTTTTCTTGTGACTGAAACTAACATAGATTTCAAGATTGGAGCTTCCTCTTTACAACGCCATCTTAAAAATTGATGTACAATTTTTTTTAGCCGTTTTATCGAGCTTCGAATGAGAGCTGTGCCGTCAACTTTACACTAGTATAAGTTACACCAAGGGGGCTATACATGACCGAACTTGTTTCTCCTTTTTGTTGCATAAAACAGTGAAAAAAAATTGTACATCAATTTTTAACATGTCGTTGTAAAGAAGCTTCAATATTGAAATCTATGTTAGTTTCAGTCAGAAGAAAAATTTTTCAAAGTCTTCACAGGCGCTTGAATGTGTAATATTTTCAATAAGAAACGCATCTTCAGTTTCTCGCTCGCTACGTCATGAAAAAAGATCTTGGAATGAAAGGCTTTCAGCTTTAAAATGAGTCAAATTTTATGATCGTGTGGTCAGTTTTTACGAAATTATTACTGTTTAAATATTGGCAATTTTTCGAGAATCGGGTATTTAGTGTTGAAATACTTCTTGGATCCACTGTACTTTCAAAATGTTCAACTTTGAACGTTCATAGTAACTAAAATATTTATTCAATTTTATTAATTTCTTCATTTTCGAGATCTATAGACCCTTACAAAGCAATACAAATTGATGATTTGTCAATTTCGAAAAGTTGAGTGTTTGGTCGAATGTCCCTACATTCTTCGATCCAGACCGAATGGAGTGCAAAGGGTTATTAACACTAATTAATTCCATCGAAAACCTTCTTTTCTTGAGTAAATCGACAACCGTAGCGTCGGCTTCGGCTACTTAAGTGCATTACAAATGATAAGGATGCCGATTGAAATCACCGCTTTGACCGACCGATCGGCTTGGTGTATGTCGATTTTGGTTAACGGTATCGCGATAGCTGCGCGTCGATCCGAAGGAACGCGTTCTCCTTGAACGGGGAAAAGAAATGGGGAAGAGGGCACGAAAAACAGGAGAAACGAGATGAACGCTTGATACAAACTCGCGTGCCGAAGGAGAATGTACGGCAAAAGTTATACAGTTATTTAATTGGCTGCCGTCTCACTTGTACCAGATGTAAAACCGTCTTTACGTTTCGTCGACCTTTCCGTCACGGTCTTCTTTCGGCATCGCGTTTCAAGGTTAGCCGAACAATCGTTACAAATTGCCATACAGTCGTTTCGGCGAGGTTAGACACGTGAGAGCGCTGAGTCAAAAGAAGAAGCCGGTCGTCGAATGTCGAGCGCCGGTTGTTAGCGTGATGTCACACCGCAACAGAAGGTAATCGTGCATGAAAGGTTACACCTCACCGATTATTATCAAATTTAAATATGTCGTAAAACTCAACGTCCTGAACTTTCACCCCATACATACAGAGTGGGCCGGAAATCGTAATACAACCGGGCAGGGTGTAATTCTATGGTAAAAAAGATGAAAATATTTTTGTATAACATTTTCTCATCCGGGTCTCCGTTTTCGAGAAAATCGACTAAAACTCCCACACTAATCAAAATACGTCGTTCCATTTAAAGAAATGACGATGACCTTGAAATATCGGAAAGTATGACCTAGAGAAAGAAATTGACCCAACGAACCAAACATTTTCTTCCTGAAACATTTTTTCGTATTACTAAAAACAATGAAGATATTTTCGGTGTGAGTGTTAGGTGCTTCACCCTGTATACAGTCAGACAGTAAAACCTGTCGTTTTCATATCCACAAAAAACCACTCTTCGGTTTTGGGAAAGAATTAGATTGACCGTACCCTTCTCAATCGTAATTGACGCATCGTAGGCCTATCCGCTGTAGATAGGTGACACTAATTTACGAGGCAATATCCTCGAACAGGGATCTTACACAGTCCTACGTGGTCTACGTGGAAAACTAAATTCGAAAATTGTCTAAAATTGTAACCTTCTTGGATCAGAGAAAGATCAAAACAAAATTCTTCCTCTACTGGTTGATTCAGCTAACTGTGTCACTTAAATTACTTGTGAACAATGCTGCATACGATCAAGTGGTTGCAACGAAAGTTGTATGCTTTCGAGACTACAATGTAATAATTATTTTCAATTTTATTTTCAATTTTGCTTCTAAATATTGTTTATTTCAATGGTTATCAACGCGTTTGTCATGTAGCCTTTTTATATGCATGAGTGGAAAAACGAACATATTAACCCCCCAAAATGCACATTGGCTCCCCCCTCCCCACTCTATACAGGGTGAACCACGAAACTTGATCAGCTTAGATTATTCTGCTCTTAATGGTTCAATCAGACATTTTTTTTAGCTGAAATAATAAAGCACCAAATTTTTTGTCAACCCTTTTTTCCAGATTTATCAAGGCCACCTTCAGCTCTTTATAGATAAACCTACCATTTTTTTTATATCCATCTTTCAAGGGATACTAAGACAAATTCAGCAAGCATCATAACAAATATTTTTTTCTGAATTTAAAACGATCAAAAAAGTAATTTATTAACCGTTTACGCGAGTGTATGACTCTGAAAAAAGAAGGGTTGATAAAAAATTTGGTACGATCATCCTAAAGCGCTCATTGAACCTGTTTGAGAATGAGAAAGAAACATAATGAGTGAGAGACAAAATGTATAAAGTGAATTACGAAATGAGTGTGCATGAATGAGTGTGCAATGGATAAAAGAAGAATGTTTTTTTGTTTAAAAGGTTTGCCAGTCGTTATTTACATGTCAAAAAGTGACCATCATTTGTATTCGTTAAATAGTATATTGATAAATCGATCCAATGACAAAGGACTCTACTTACGCCAATGGTATTAATCTAATAAATGCAAATTGCTCGTACACTGTGTATTATATAAAAAAAATAGTTCAAATAGGAAGTGAATGGTTCTGAGGATCACACGAAGGTGGCCTATGTTTTTTTAATGGAATCATATATTTTTGAATGCACTAATCGATACAGCTCGTTATTCTCTACAAAAAAGTATACTAGTATAATATAGTAGCGTTCGACGTTAGCGGTAAGCGATCAAGGAATAGTATTTTTATACGATATCTATTTTTAAGTGACTTTTCGGTCCCGAAATTTTCACATATATCGAGACATTACCATACTTGCTATTTTTAGATACATTATATTTGGTTCGAAGTGTTCATTCATTCAAAGTAAATACGGGCAGGCTATTCTTTAATTATTGTAACGGTACAACGTCAACGATATCTAAAAAGGGAACGCATCAAATGTCGAATTTCATGTGATTCGTTATCATCGATTTCGGAGAAAACGATATTAAATTGAGCTGCGGTCCTATTTCCATATCACGGTTGTCCAGAATCGTTCCTTTTTATGAATGAATCGAAGAGAAAGTATTAAATTTGGGTAGGAGGCGGGGCACGGTTCTTCACGTTAATTCTGGTTTATGACCGGTTCGACCGGGAGTAACTGTGTACGGAGTACGTTACGTTAAAACGAGAACGTAATGTCAACCAGTTTCCGAATGCCTCGGTCTTCATTTTTATGGGAATCGCGTTACTTTTGTGTGGAGGAATATCTCGAAGCCGGTTTGGAATGTATTTCACGGCCGACGTTGATGTCCATCACGTATGCATGTAAAGAGCAGTTGGTGTAATCATTAAGTAGAATAAGGGGCTGCGCATACTTGGAGTTCAGACGGTTAGAAATCGGTATAGCTACCCGGGTGCTGCCTCTAGTGTCTTTAACCGAACTCTCTGAAGCTTGTGGACGCGATATTTTTCTGAGCTAGCGCTCTGTGCATGGCAGAAAAAAGGTTTTAGAGTCTTCACAGTTTTCATGGAAAATTATCAATACCTACGGTGCATGGGCCCCGCGAGGGACCAAAAAGCTCGACAGTGTGATACCAGAAAACCACTACCAATCCAATTACAAAACTTTACTATTTTTAATTATATTTTTATGGAACTTTCGCCAACTTATTTCTGGCATTTTTCTGATTAAAATGATATTAAACACGATATAATTTCAACTGTATTTAGTGGTTAATCTAATTTTTTAAAGAATATTTCGTTCGACATAATGGCAAGCAGCGTTTAACATAGAGTATTATTTTTTAAAAAATTGACTATACATTTCAGCATCCGTCGTGATAATAGGTGGGGAAGACGCCAGTCAGGAATTTTTTTAAACGTTATAACAAACTAAATAATAATTCATTACTACGTTAACAAAAAAAAAGAATATCATCTGACAATTTGTACGGCGTAACAATTCGTCAAACAACTCAAGTCAACACCGCGGAGGTTCTGAACGTTTTGATTCGTTGCAGTTCTGTAAAAAATGTTGTAGACGACACGCTGTGCCTCTTTCCTCTGGACATCTCAAGTTCGGAAAAAAGTCTGAGCGTCGAGTATGAATTAGACACAGTAGACACATCCGACAAGTATGCGCAGACCTTAAGCTTGCGGTTATGCTAGCAATTTAATGTGGCGCCACGGAATTTTCTCATTGGCCAAGTCGCTGTTAACGATATGGTGACAAAACGGCAAATGAAGCAGCTGAACCAGATTCCGAAAAGTGTGACGTCTACAATAAATGAAATGTCACGTATGTACAGGGTGTAAAAAAAGTGGCCGCAAAATTGACCTTGAGCATAATTTTCAAGGTCAAATTGTATTTCTATCGCATCGTTTAGTACTTGTCTCGACGAACAAAAGTCTCAGAAGAAACTCTTAGATCTCAAATCAATCGTTACCTTGAAGAACGAGTTAAAACTATTGTAAACTATTTTATTTCGTAATGCAAACTATTTTTATGTCTACAAGGTGTCCCAGTGTTGGGTACAACCGTGGAGGGGTGAGTCTACATGAGAAAATAAGTCGAGAATATAAAATAAATTTGTTTAAAAACAATTTGACCTTAATAACGATGGTCAAGGTAAATTTAGCAACCACTAATTTTGACACATCTTCTCCGATTTAAACCTGTAGAATCACTTGAAGTAGTCAATACTCGGTTTATTATTATTATTTGTATTTTACGTTAGACATGTATGGAACCACCAATAGCTTTTAAATAATTGGATCCTTTTTTTTTTTAATTATAATTTTGCTTTTACTGGGATTATATACGATATTTGCTACTTACATAATAAATAAGCGTAATACGCTACATTCTATTTAGTAAGCCACAAAAAACATTGCAAACCAAAAAAATGGAAATAAAATAAACTTGAATTTTTGCGAACTGAGATGTTTAAACAGAATTCTCTCGGTTTCAAATTACAGATTGGTACAAAGAGACTCGAGCACTTTGAAATATTATTTCAAATAACGCGCTTCTTCATTTTTTATACTTGCGAGCCTTTTTAAAATAACATTGCTTTAAATACAATTTCAAATAACATGGTATTGTATAATTATTGTAAATATTTATTTGAGATTGTTCTTCAAAATTGTATCATTCGACCTGTTGACTCTCGCCTGTGCGAGGTCAACGCCGAACCCTCATCTTGGACATCTGGCTAGGAATTCGGGTAGCCATTTATTGCACCTACCGAGCAAAAGTGCGGGCCCTGGACCCTAGCCTGGACCGTTTGTCCGCGACATCGCGGACCTCCATAACAATTTGTACAGTAAACGAAATGTGCTCAACACTTGGAAACATCGCCGGGTCACCGTCCCGTCCGTTCGGGAAAAACCCGCGCATCCCCACCCTTAAAACAATCTTTGTTCTTGTTAGTATTTAAGAGCCTCAAAATGTACAAACAGGTCAGATCCGATTTGAACGAGCCACGCAGTAGACGTTACGCTGCCACTTTATCAATAAACGTATCTTGTTATTGTTAATATCGGTCTCAATCCTTCACATTAACTCAAACCTACCAATCGTTCACCTCGTCCGGTAAAACGCAACCGGGCGACTCATCAATTCATTGTTCTTTCGAGGCGGGTCTCAACACGACCTGTAATTTCAAATGAATCAATATTATTTTGATTTTCAAATAACGGTATCGCAATTAACACTATGAACTCAATTATTTTAAATACCAATTTTTTAGTTTCATTTCAAATCAAATTTGCCCATTTCTAAAGTGACTGAAATGTTTTACCTCATAAAGGCTGTATTTGTTTAGATTTTGTGCAATCTTCATGGCAATGTGTGCTCGAATAAAGAAATGTACTGAATCATTTTCCATAGAAGCATCTTCACAACGCCAATAATTGTGAAATGAAAAATATGATATCGTTTGGCCGGTAATAGAAGGTTCAGCGTTGACACTGTAACGAATTGTTACAAATAACCAGTCGTTCTTACATTATCGTTTTATGGGACGGAGTGGCTAACATGGGGGAAATAAATGAGATAAAAAGAAGCGCCTAATGAGAAGGTTTGGTCTTAAAGACCTTAATGAGTTATTGCTTCCCGCAGAGACACCGTTCTATAAATTTTTAAAGTTGCCCACTGGCTTGTTTTCCGAACGAAAGGGAGAGAAAAATGTCCGTGTGGAACTGCTAACCATTTCCTCGGGGCCGGAGCAGACTGAATAGAGTCCCGGTGACTCTTAAGCGACCTTTGAATGGCTGAATGTGAACTCATTATCGGAGCTTAAGGCTGCTTACAAGAGAGCGTCACATTACGATTAATAAATCCGCGGGAAAATAATAAATTACCTCATATTTCTTCAGCCATTATCGCCCCATACAAAACGCTATTTATAAAATAGTAAGTAAAATAAAAATTAGAGGTCAAGTGAAAATGCATTTTCCCTTTTGAACATTCCAATACGTCAAAAATAATACTATGTTCGATAATAATATGTTCGAGGTTTGAGAAAACTCAATGAGTCCCCATGACAATATGAGACGAACATGAAGACTAAAAAAATTGCGATTTCGGCTTTGTTTTTTAGTTATTAACAATTAAAAATTCGCCTAAAATGCGGCAACCCAACCAATAAAGATATACAAGATATTTTGATATTGGACCATACGATTTGAACTTTTTTGAGAAGTTAATGCAATTAGTTTGCTATCTGATGTGAAAAGAAATATATTAAAAAATTGCAATTGGCCGGAATTGTAGAGAAAATACTATAAGTTGCAGTTCACAACTTTTTTATGTATGTCTATATATTGATTTAAAAAAATATATTTTGTAGATCAGTGTCAATTATATGCATTCTGAAGGTTTCATAAAAATTCTTTAGATTTATTGCAGTTAGAGGACAAAAACTTTGATGAAATTTTGAAAAAAATTTTTATGAAATTTTCAGCATGTTTAATTTTTTTTTTTATTAATGCAATTTGAATCTCAAGGAAGAGATTATTTTGCAAATATGTTTAAATGATACAGATCTGCGTTTGTTTTCTAAACTTTTTCTAATTCTTTTCACTTTACGTAAAAAACCAATTGTTCTAACTTCTCAAAGAAATCCAAGTCGTATTGTGGAGTCACTGTACATACATTGCTTACATCATAGTACATAGGTAAGCATGTACAGTCGAGTCGAAAAGTAAGTTAACGATTGGTGTAGATATGCAGGCTAACGAATATGACACATCTTTAATCTTTAATAATGGTAATATATATTTCACTAACGTATTTGTTTTTTTACTTATTTATCCCATTCATTATATTCATTTTAATTTACTTTCCGACTCGACTGTATCCGTCACGCGCGTCTATGACGTACGTAACGTATGCTTTTGTTGGTCGGGTCACAGCATTGCATTTTTAATTGACAATAATTAAAAAACGAAACCCAAATCGCAATTTCTTTAATCTTCACGTTCGTCTTATATCGTCATGCAGAACCATCCCTTAAATTTTCTTCCACCCTAGCCGAACATCCTGTGTAACACCTTTCTTCAATTCTTTTAATGTCCTTTCAATTTTGTATTTGGTCAATCCATTTTTCGCGTAAATGCATAAAATCCGCAAACCAGTTGTTGTATCTAGTAAATTGTTTCTTAATAATACGTCTTTTAGATATACTGTGTAGGAACGAAAGTTCGCAGCGATTTTAAATTAGAATTCGGAATGAGCTATTTGAAATGCTATATTATTTGTATTATAAAAATAACTTAAAATATTTATTTTCATTTGACGTTTAAATCAAACAAACTAATTTCAAATAATCTTTTTTTTATAACATTGTTTAAATCATTTTTGGTGTGAAGTGTCGATCGTAATTGTGTAACAATTTAATAAAAATTGATTTCGGCGCTAGGTTCGATCAAAAAATACATGTATTTTTAGCGCCGATATCAATTTTCATTAAATTGTTACAAAATTACGATCGACACTTTACACTAAAAATTATCATGAATGGCGAAACATTTAACAATAATATTTACGCGTCTATTTCAAGAAGATTTGGAATTGAATCAACTCAATCACTAAAGGACTGAAATAAGAAACAGACAAATCTTTTTATTAAAATGTAAAACCAAAAATATCATACTTTACTTCGTAAAGGAGAAAGTATTGGAATCTTACAATTTTAACATATCAGAATTTACTTTCAATAAATTAAAAAACCTCAATGACAGATACAAAAAAAACTATTTTTTTATCGAACCTAGCGCCGATATCAATTGTTTAAATAATATGATAATTAATTTCACCTGAGTAAGTGGTTATTGAAGTAACTATATTAATGATGCTGTGCTCAATAAAAATTTAATTTCAACGATGTAGATGTATCATGGGAAAACTAATATAGTAAACTAATTGTAGGTTACTCTCTAAGTCATACTGTAACATAATTATATATTGTATAATTTGTATTGTACATGCTATATAAACCTTATATGTTTCAAGGCAATAAATAATAATAAATTTAGATATGCTAGATATGCTTTTTGGTAGTCAAATATCTCGAAGAGACGAATGGAAAATTCCAGTGGGGTTTATTTGCCATGATTTACGGTTGTTATTCACGCACAACACGTACGTACGCGTATACTTTATTCAAGTTTCAAGCGTAATCATTGATCTCTGAATATTTTTGGCGTCCGGCTGGTTTCTCGGTACTAATCTTTGCGGTATTTTAAGAGGAAACACGGCGTACACGTGTTATCGTGCCGCGTATCATAATTCATCTGGTACCGTTGTCGCAGTTTCCCTGTTGTAGGCGTACAGTGACTTCTTTTCCCGTTATCGTGACCACGGCGCGGCGACGCGAAAACATCGGTATTTCCAGCGCATATAAAACCGCCGTAAGGCGAAGACGAAATGCGAATGTGATCTATCGTTGATCCCCAAACGGATCGTAAATGCAAAGCGGTGCTTGATATTGTCAAAAATGAAATTCAAATTTCGCGCCATATTTAATACTGCTGCTGTACGACCCCATTTCCTAGATAATATTGTTAAACAAATAGCGAGCATAGGGGAGTACCTCTGGCACTAAGACACTTAACTTTTATTTACTAGCATATAGCAGTGGTGGCGAACCTTTTTATGTATTATTTAATGTTAAATATATTATATTTCGTTTATTAATTGTCAAGAATAAAAAATCCGCCTAAAATGCGGCAATCCGGCCAACAGAGGTGTACGTTGACCACGTGATAGAACTCGTGACAAAATGGCAGAAACATGCTTACCTGAATGAAATCCTTCCAAGTATTCACAAATATGCACATATGCAATATGCGTACCGGAATCGCGCACAACGAATTCGCATTTGCTGCACGTAAATTTGACTTTCGTGCGAAAGTGACTTTCTTGCACTTGTGACGATTTCATTCAACATTTATGGACCCAGTGGATATATGGAAAGAATTTGATAGCGATCACGAATAAATTACTTCTGCGAGCCTGATTGTAAAGTGAAAGGACATTGACCCCTTCTACTGAATAATTTCATAGGGCAGATAACAGAAATGTGGATTTTAACGAGTAGGCAGGTTTCAATGTCGTCTAATGGTTAACCCCTTGCCCTACAATATCGTGTCAGACTAGTGATGAAGATTTTGAACAAAGTCCAATAAATATGTATGCTATTAATTTCCTTTAAACTTAATTATAATTCTACTTTGGTTTTGTTGATGTACAGCTATTGGAGAATATATGTAGGCATACAATAGATATAAATTTTCTCCTTCTTTAGGAAATCACAAACTACAAAACAGTTCTAATCGCTGGAACCGTAAAATAAATCGTAGGGCAAGGGGTTAATTCGCGAATCTTTTGAGCATTTTCACCTCGCTGGGGCCCCAAACGGGAGCCAAGGTAAGCATGTACACCTAATTTTGTTTTTACACGAATTAGAAAAAAAATTTAATTCTCCTTTGACACGACTTATTTCGATTTAACACGATCGAACCAAATTCTAAGAAGAAAATTTTGCTTTACTTTTATTTTTATAACTGCGACGTTGGAGACGAGGAATTAATTTTGCGTACAAGTCAATAAATTGTAAGTTATAGTTTTAAAACCTTTGTTTTATTAAACCTATAGCCTACAATATCGGCTCGGAGAAGTTGGAAGTCGGCCGAGCCAAATGTTATTTTGCCTAACTTTTGTGTTCATGAATTAGTGACATGTTTTTTTCGTTTTCAAATGATAATTTACTTTGTATGATACATGTGCAATCTTTATGAAATAAAATATTTAAGATTCTAACGTGAAAATTTCTTAGAAAACGAAGATTTCTTAGGACTGGAACTAATCTTCTATTTTTCCACAGGTGCAATATACTTTTTTACACGAATTCTTTTTCTACGTATTCTTCGGGAACGTATCTATCGCGTAAAAACAGAATTAGATGTATCTCTCACTTGATACGTGACTGTAGCGCGCCTCTATGACGTACGCAATGTGCACCTCTGTTGGTCGGGTTGCCGTAAGTTAGGCGGACTTTTAATTGTTAATTCTCAAAAAATGAAGCTGAAATCGCAAATGTTTTATTCTTGAATAAACATTCCTGAACCGCCCCTTAATTGTTCTTCCACCTGTAGTAGAACACCCCGTATAGCGTCTTATATAATTGTCCTGAAATGTATTTTAGTGTCCAAACATTAGCGTGAGCAACCGTACATCCGATTTGAAAAGAACGACGAGAAGTGGCAAATACTGTTCCGCCAACAAGCGACACAGTCAATCGCTAAGTTCAAACATTTGTTCCAGTTCGAAACGCGAACGTTCCCAAATACCCTCGCGTAATCGACTCACGAATTCATCCAGCCGCAAAACTTCGACCGCACGGAAGGCACTCGAAACCAACAGAGAGAGAGAGAGAGAGAGAGAGAGAGAGAGAGAGAAAAAGCGAATCTTTATCGTTGCGCCGCATCGTAACACGGTCTGACCACATGAACGCACTCGAATTCGTTGTTTCCCGGCCATAGAACAGGTTGAAACTGGATCAATATTTTCGAGCCGGTGTGTTCTCCGTAGAATAAATATTTTCCGTCGTGCATGCGAACGGTTCGCGGTTTCCTCGAGGATCTGCGGGTGTTTTTCTTCGTTGGTGTCGTTTCATTATTTCGTTCCTTTTTGTTTTCTGTTCTTTTGTCGCAAGTCACGGCAGGTTGCGCGGAGGAGGTGCAAAATAATCTGACCTACGTGATCAGCCCCGGTTTCCCTAACCTCATTGACTGGCCCATGAACTGTTCAGTGGTCGTACGGAAGATCGATAGGCAGGTCAGCCAGCTAAGGATCGATTTCGTCCACTTCAACATAGTAAGCCACGCAGCTCTATCATTCTTTGCTCCACTAACAGCATATTAACCCCGGAATACTACGCATTCGTGATTTCAGCGACACGCTTTTTCTATACCCTCCATCCCACCCCGTAACCCCTACCCTCGTACCGACAGCAAACGTTCGAGACCAGCGAAACACGTCCTCGGGCGGAAGTGTTGACCTTTACAGTGCTCGACAAAAGTATAACGCACTTCGTGCGTTAGTAGATCTCGCATATTTGAAAGAAAATTATTGCAACAACTTCTATACCCTGTCTTTTGTGTACTATTTCTAGAACGCGTACAGTACTGTTATTTACTCGTGTCGAAAATTTTTTTCAAACTGTTTTGTTGGCGCCCCCTAGGATTGTTCCAAATGATTAAAAAAAAATGTGTGCAAAGTTTTACCTCGATCGGATAACAGGAAAAGGAGCCCCAAGGCCGTCAAACATTAAAATAATTAATTCAATGCACGTAAAATTGTTTTTCTATTCTAAAAATATTTTCTAAATTATTTACCGCGTCGAAAAATATATTAGACAAAACCTGTAGATCTGGACAGACTGAAAAAATTGAGTAAAACGTCTGACCAAAATCCAAATTTTTTTTCTGAAATTTGAAAATTGAAGTATGGTTTCATTATCTTTTAGCAATAGTCTTACGGAACTTATTTTTTGTTTAATTGTATGTGTCTTATTTTGCAGGAGTTTCCATATATTTTTTCCTTCCGAAGTGTTGAACACGACCCACGTGTTAGCTCACATTTATTTAACGGTTCGTTTTATACGATTTTTCTAAACGCAGTTCTCTTTATAAAACTTTGACCTTAGAGAAAATGGAAAAACAGAAATGCAAAAACGAAAAATATACGATATCTCCTGCAAAATAGTCTACAATAAAAAAAAAAATAAGTTCCACAAGTTCAAAAAATAAAAAACATATGATAATGAAACCACACTTCAATTTTCAAATTTCAAAAAAGATTTTTGGATTTTGGTCGGACGTATTTCTCAATTTTCTCGAAAACCGTTTGTTTTACGAAAAAAAGTAATACAGCATAAAAGATGCACACTGTACAGATCTACAGGTTTTGTCTAACATATTTTTCGATCCAGTAAATAATTTAGAAGATATTTAAGAAAAACGATTTTATGAGCATTAAATTAAGTATTTTAATGTTTACAGACTTTGGGGCTCCTCGTCCCGTTATCTGTGGACACTCAAACTTTTTCAAAAGTCGAAGATAAGAGCTACTCTAGTGTACAGCTTTCTTTCGATACAAGACGATGGCTCGGGACGGCTTTCGACGTATTGCGGATGAATGTTCTTATTCGTCTCACTCTATCCTTCCCCTTCTGCTATTCCCCTAAACTCCAGTCACGGCTCGGTCACGTGACGCGTACCGTCTCTGTCGTGCATGTGTCACAATGTCACGTGACTGATCAGATACTAACAGAGATCAGAGTCGAAAAAGTCTCTCTGCTAGTACCAGACACATTTGCATTTTTATAATTCGATACTTGGTGACTTGTCACCGACTGAGTGATAATTATACTGGTCTAAAATTCGAGTAATTCCAAAATAAAATTCTGTTAATACGACAATAATTTCTATTCAACTTTTTCTACACTAATCAGTAGACTGCGAATTTTAATGCGTTTATGGCTTATGAATTTAAAAAAAAATGCCTAAATCTAAAATTCGACAGAATTTCGTGAGACTTTTATTTGTTTTGCATCTACAAAAGCTGTCCCCATTAAAAAAAATAGGATTTTATTTCATGCAACTTCCTTAAAATTTGTCTATAAATATTGAAAATTGCATAAACATCCGCAGTCTGCTAATCAGTTATTCTACTTTCGTACTACCATAATTTCGTGCTTTTAGTATTGCGGTGAGATGACAAGAAGGTCCCTAGCAGTAGTGTCGTCAGATGAGGGGAGCGAGCACGAATTGATGGGAAAAAGGTATCGGACATACGTACGACAGAGACGAAACGCGTCACGCGACCGAGCCGTAGCGTATGCGTGGGGAATAATGTCGTACATAGAAGGGGAAGGTAGAGTGGCGACACAAATCTTCACCTGGCAACTTTGGGAAAGTCCGACTAACCTTTTCTCCCTCAATTCGGGTCAATTCTCCTGATCTGGCAACGCTGCTTCAGTGGACTGAAAATCTATGGTTCCTATAAAGTTGTCCGACAAAGTGGTCGAGCAGCAATGTCTTTCGCTGGAAACGGATTGAATATGACATACCCTCTTGTCCTGACACCAAGCGGTGACGAGCGGTGGAAAGAAGAAAAGGAGTTAGAGACTTTCTCATTGTGGAAGGAGCATCGTCGTCTTATATCGAACGAACACTCTAGTATACAACAGATGTGGTATACCTAACCCAAACCAAGCGGTGTCAAGGTGACGACATCAAAGGAAGAAGAGGGGATAGAGATTTTCTTATTGCGAAAGGAGCATCGTCGTCTTATATCGAGAGAAAACTGTGGTGAACAAAACATAATTAAAATGTAGGTATTTGAACTTCTTTGTCTGTAATAATTTCACAGAAAAGGGAACATAATTTATATTTAATTTTAATGCTTAAATGCTTTTTTTTGTGAGTTCTAGCACTTAAAGGAATATGCTCATCTAATATTGTGCAGAAATTTTCATTGGGATTGAGATACAGCTTTCTTTCGATATAAGAAGATAGGTTGTGACGGTTTTCGACGTATTTCGGATGGTGGTACCTATTCCACCTAGCAATGACATCATTCGTTGAAAAAGGATAGAATATTAAATACCCTATTGTTCTGGCACTAGGCGGTGTCGAGCGGGCAACTTCAAAAAAAGGAGAGGAGATAGAGATTTTCTTATTCCGGAAGAAGCATCATCGTCTTATTTCGGGGGAAAACTGTAATATACAAAAGATAGAATGTGCAATTCTTTTCTTTCGGATACACGAAGTACAGAAATGTATGAAGTGTCTTATACTTTTGTCCACTACTGTAATTGCCAGCTGAAGAGTTCACCAACCGAAAATACCGTTTCCGTCGTCCTGACAATGTCCCTCGGTTCGTATTATACGAGCCCCGTGGGGAAACTTGCCCGTTGTAAAATTCAGCCGTGTCGACGCATGAAATTACGCCATTGTAAATTAACCGAACGTCTTGTAGAGAGGGGTGAACCTTTGCGTGGCTGTTCTGTTCTAGAACTTCGACAAAATCAACCTTTTTCTTTATAGTAGAACCTCATTTATCCGAACCTGGTATATAAGTACTAATTAATGTTAAATCGTATATAGAGTGTTCAATAGGTTCTTATTTTCAACTTTCGAATTTCTTTGATGGCACCCCCACCCCAGGATTGTTCCAGATAATTAAAAAAAATCTGTGCAAAGTTTTAGCCCTATTGGATAATGGGAAAATGTGCCCCCGCGTCCTTAAACATTAAAATAATTAATTTAATGCTCGTAAAATCGTTTTTCTCAAACATCTTCTAAACTATTTACCGCGTCGAAAAATATGTTAGACAAAACCTGTAGATCTGGTCAGGCTGCGTCTTTCATGTCGTATTATTTTTTTTTCGTAAAACAAACGGTTTTTCAAAAAATTGAGAATTTTTCAAAAAATTGAAGTGTGGTTTCACTATCTTTTATCAATAGACGTTAGCGAAAAATGTGTTTTTGTTTTTCAAACTTGCGGAACTTATTTTCTTTTTTTTAATGCAGATTATTTTGCCATATATTTATATGTATATATGTATATACATATATTTTTAAGTCTTAAAAATTTTTGGGATCCACTTTCTCAAGAGTCAAAGTTTTATAAAGAGAACTGCGATTAGAAAAATCCTTTAAAACTAACTGTTAAATAAATATGAGCGAATCCGTGGAACGTTGTCACTGAATCAGCCGGGCGAGGCAAGCAATGCGATAACGCGTTGGTTGGCGCGGCGCGGCGTGTCGCTTTGTTCGGCCGACCAACACGTTATTGTGTTGCTTGCCTCGTCCGGCGACCCGCGGCGTATTGTTTGCCTCGCCAGGCCAACGTCCCACGAATTTGCTCATATTTATTTAACGGTTCATTGTAGAGGATTTTTCTAAACACAGTTCTCTTTATAAGAAGTTGACCTCTAAGAAAGTGGATCTCAAAAATTTTTAAGACTTAAAAATTTATGGCATCTCTGCCAAAATAATCTACAATTAAAAAAAAATAAGTTCTACAAGTTAAAAAAAACACGTTTTTCGTTAATGTTTATTGATAAAAGATAATGACCACACGAACGTCCACCTCCGTTATCGGATCAAATAAGCGCCGGAGGTAGGAGCCTCTATTATCCGACTTCGTCTTCGGTTATCCGAACGGCCTTGTATTCTAACGTGTACGGATAAACGAGGTTCTACTGCTCTGCAGTTTCTTGATGCAGAGTAAACGCAGGCGATAGGGAACAGCACATGAAAAAGTAACGAACTGAATTGTGTCGATAATTATAGAAGTGCTCTAAGTCATATAACAATATTTAATAAATTGATAATAATAACTTAAGTAATGTATTAAAAACAAAAAGTAATAAAAAAATGAAGAAGGTTTTGCAGAGAATATATTCTTTGTGTCGGGATATTTAAACTTTTGCATTTGGATTGATTGAACAGTATTTTGTCTTTATAATATAGAATTTTGTATTAAATATTTGTTCTTATAGTATGAAACTTACCTATGATTGTAAACCATTACGAAAAACTTCTACGGATGTACATGTTTTTTAGAACCTCAAATAACTTCAATCATTTTCAAGATGAACGATTCATTTGTGAAGTGCCTTATTAACAAGGGGAAATTATAAATTTTATTAAAAACAAAAACGAATTACGAAAGTAACCAATTTTTATTTATCTCAAAGTTCAATCTTCTGTTCCGTCTGTTTCAATTTTATTAAAAAATTAGAATGAACTTGATAAATTGGCGGATAAATTTTCATATATTTATTTAAATAATGATTACATTTTCATATAAAACAAATGACTATCGAAATAAACTGAACATAAAATTGATTGAATCCGGTGATAACTAACTTCAATTACAATATAATTTATGAACATTTAAAAAAACTTCCCATAATGCAGTAAAAGTCGATCGAAATAATACAAAATATGTAAAAAATTACATTTTTTAGAATTGTGATTTAGGCCACTTTCGTAAACACCGACACAATTGTGTATACAGAATGATCGATAACTGGTGGTGCAACTAGAAAGGGAGTAATAAAAAATAAACAATGTAGACTAATTCTAGACCTATGCCGGAGTCATTATATCTGACTCATACCAACATTCCACTAATATAGTTTTATTCTGATATAAGGTGACGGCTCGGGACCGCCTTTCGTCGTATTTCGAATGTAGCGGCAAACTATAAAGTGGTCAGCCGGACGCTGTACAATCCTTCAGCGATATCTTTCGTTCTAAAAGGATAGAGTATGACACAACCTGTGTCATTGAGCGGTGTTGAGCGGACAACTTCAAAATAAAAAGAGGGGATAGCGATTTTCTTTTTTTCAAATAAACAGTGTCGTCTTATATCGGAATAAAACTGTACATATTGACGGGTGCTCGAGCTTATTCTCAACGCTACCGCAACGGGTCACAAATGGCTCTGGCGTAGCGTACGCAGAGTTAAATGTTCGCCGAGTACACGTGCACTTGGCTACGTCGCGACCTAACGTATTTAGCTGTTGCTTCCCGTCTCGGTTAAGAATTTGTGCTCCTTCTACTGGCTAATCTGTAATACACAATAAATTTATTTACTATTAGCAATTTATTATTAAAGAAATGATTGAAAATGTTGTTTTCTATGAATGCTTTATAAAGCGTGTTCTACTGTTTCAAAAAATTTATTTCAGCAATAGTCTTCATGGTTACTATTGCAATCAAGACATCCTTTTGAAAAATATGAAAAATAATATTCTTCACGGAAATATTTCAATTTTTTTTTTTTTAAGGAAACCGAGGAACAAAGTCGTGTACAGATTGTCTCTAGCACAGGCCGGAACATGGTCAATTTGGCAACGCTGTCTCAGTCCGATTTAAAGTGATTTCGAGTAGTTCGCGATATGTCACGGTCGTCTCTACAGGGTGTCCCAAAATACCTTCAACTCCCGGAAATTGGAGGGTAATGAGGCGATTTGAAGCAAGATTTTCCTTTGCAAAAATGGCCGCCGCGGCTTCGCTTGGGAGTTATTAAAGAAAAACACCGACCAATCAGAGCGTAGCTACAGTGAACGGATTCCGGCTGGGCGACAGGTCCCACTGAGTGTCACGTTGCCGTTGGACGAGCCAGAGTCCGTCCGATGTAGCCACGCTCTGATTGGTCCGTGTTTTTTGTTAATAACTCCCAAACGAAGCCGCGGCGGACATTTTTGCAAAGGTAAATGTTGCTTCAAATCACCCCCGGGACCTCCCATTTCCAGGTGCTGTAGGAGTTTTGGGACACCCTGTATATGGTCTAAGGTTCGAGCCAGTTGATCGGACTGATGTTCTGTCTATAGGCGCTGTTGCCACGCCACATATTCCGGCCTGCACTAGAAACGGCCGTGGTATAGCCCTCATATTACTGTAAAGGCACTACAGCTTCAATTCAAACCGTAATAAAACGTTCCCAAAAAAATGTACATTACTTTATCTTCGTCGCGAAGGGGCATTCACTAAAAAAATTTCGTGATGTTCTTAAAAACACATCACTTGGTAACAATAATAATAATGTAATTATTACATTACAATAATAATAAAAATGTAATAATAAACAACAATAATAATAATGTAATAATATTCTATATTATTACATTATAATAACACTTTCGAGGAGAAACATCTCTTCAGTTCTCCACCTGTTATAATAGAGTAAAACTGTCCTACGTAACAAGTGAATGATAGTTTATGAAGCTAGAAATCTCAAACTTTAACACGAGACTTATTGTTGTACATTTGTTTTTGCAAACCGGAAGTTTAGTTTTTAAATACCTTTTGTATTCACTCGTATATGACTGTTGCCGAATATTTTTCTTAACAATGACATATTACTAAACAACCCTGTAACCGGAATTGGAATTGAGGGTGAACGAGCATTTCTAGTAATTAGACTGTGAATTTGATGCATTTATTAAAATTTATTAAACATGTCATTGCATTATTTGTAACTAATTAAGATAATTAAGAAAATAAATGAATGTTTATGTAGCTCTCGTATCACGGAATTAGTGTGGACAATTTTTGTTCAGCATAAAAACTCGCAGACTATTTATAATACTGAATAGTATCAGATGTTTATGCAGATTTAATACTATTCAAGGTATTCGAGCTCGTTTTCTCTGAAACTAATTTGTTAGTTATGTCATTGTTGCAACAAATGAGCGGCATGTATTGCTCCGCTGATAAAAATCGCCCGCATTTACTGTATGGCTTGTTCATTCAAGAGACTTATCGATCGTCGTAGGGTCAACCTAATGCTAGGACCGGCGTATGTGACGAAGATATCATGGAAATCAGAAACGGCAGGAGCGTATTTCAAATGTGCGGCTGGAACAGTGGCCAACATTGTAAGTAACACATCCATTCAAATTCAAATTTCAAATCATTTCTGCAATCTTCACATACCCGCGGAGAAATAAAATATTCATGCACTGCAAACGTTGAAGCGACGTGGCTAGTAATAATTTAATTTACTACTTTTTCAATACCTTCAACACCAGGTTAAAAGTGATTTTACATTACTTTATGAGAGTAACGAGAATGTGTCGAATTAAATTTTTAGCCATTTTCTTAAATAATATGTACCCAAAAGACATAAAGTTGAATACAATTACAATCTCAAAATTCATAAATTAAAGATATAAAGGACATATTTTTCAGAAAAATTATTTTACGGAAACATCGGTCAGTGTAAATTGAAAATTGTTAAATTCTTATACATATGAAAACATTGAAAACCCATGGAACGTGACACGGAATGTTAACATTTGAGTATTTTTTTAATGTATAAAATTATATTTTAGTGAATTAATTTTGAGAAAATATTTATTTCAGCAAGTGGGGGCTAACTTCTAGGAGGCAATGTTAGCTCAATATTCAAAATTGCTTGTAATAGGAGAAATATATCATTGATTTGCATGCATATACATATAAAATACAAATAAAAAATTATATATATATATAATTTTTTTTTAAATATATATACATATAGTAGGATAATTTTTTATTTGTTGCAATTGACCTGTAAGAGTAACATAAATGAAATTGTATTTTATGTTTTACTATTTTCCTCCTACTATTAAATTAATCATTAAATGGATATTTAAGCATTCACTAAATGTTACTCTTGTTATTATCTCAATTAAAACATTAACGTATAATCCACTGGCAATTAAGTGCCAGTCCAGTAAATTAAGTCCACTGGAAGCATACATCAAATAAAATTCGATTAGTATACAAAATTGACAATTAGTCAACGGTAAATATTTATAATCCATAGTTACGGCTATTTTAATTTTTCAATCACAAAAATAACCGACCAAATTAAAACTTTTAATCGATTAATGCTCAACTGTGATAGTGTTCCCTTCCTCTCATTACTGTTCTGGCTTTACCCTTTGAACGTTATCTCCTGCAATCATTAAATTGGAACCGCGGATTAAGACTCATTGTCAGCAATAGCTTGTGATTAAAATCTCCGTAATAACGTCTCTTCGGGAAACTACAGTGCCGGACAAAAGAAAATTTAAATAGTAATGTACACGATAACTATCACAATTTTAATAAACTGGAGTTTCATTTTAAAACAGCAATGCATTTTTTATGAATATCTACATCTTATAAAATAATGAAAGCGAGAAAACTATAAAAGGGCTAGAAAATTGATAGTTTTGTCCTAGACCTTGAATGTCAAGATTAAATTTTTTTATTGCATTGTATTCTACTCATCATGAGGATAAAAAGTGTAAAAGCAACCATGGGTCAAAACTCAATAGTTCGCATAAAAAATAATAACAAAGTCTCATTATTAGTACAACTTATTTGCTTAAAAAATGTTTATATTTTTAATAAAACGAGTGTTGGTGTGTTCATGCTCTGTAACAGAAGTTTAACATAATCAGTACTACTTGTTCTATTTTCATATGCATAAACTATTAAACGAATGTGATATCAGTCAAAGCAAAGCAAGCAAAATCACAATAGTGGAGGTTGCTCGAACTGTGTTCATGTGACCTTGAACTCTGTAGCGGTGAATTTACATTCTCGTCATGACTGTGTTTGTGTTAACAAGTATCATTTCAGTTAAAAATCTACAACAATGATTAGCATTTTTGTCCGCCGCGGATATGAAGGATCCGCGGAGCTTCCCCCACCATCCACTTCTTCGTGCAGCGCACATCTTCGCTGTACAACGGTGCCTTCATTTTTCCCCTCCTACGCCCCTCCGCAGCCGACGAGGATGGTGGGAGAACCAGGCAGCTCAGGGGCAGTGTCGCCAAATGATGCCCAAACGGGCGTCATGTACTCTCTTCCTGTTCCCCTTCCACTATCCTATTTCACCATCATTCGCACCACTCAATCTCCGTCGCGCACGCGCAACGTGTCACATTACTCCGGTCATCAGAGAGGGGGAATATGTATTCCCCTCGATTTCTTCGATCTGGCGACACTGGTCAGGAGCCCCTACTGTGCCCATCGCTGATCTATAACTTCTATGAACAAAATTCATTTCACAGCCAATGAAAGTTCCGCATCAATTTTGTGACGTAATGATAGAGTTTTGCTCCGATCGTTCCTTCGACACTTTTTATCCCCATGATGCATAGAATACAATAGAAAAACAATTTCACCTTGAAAATTATGCTCAATGTCAATTGTGCGATCACTTACACCAGGGTTAGGATTTAGTTGATCGCGACGGCCAGTTTTCGAGGGCTACGCCTCCTTTACCCGGCCGCGCGTCACGCTCCCCGCGGCGGCCGTAGTTCTCGAGGCAGCTCAGGCTCGTACCATGGAGTATAGACGATATTCGTGGCGCATTAAGGCGACACCCGTACCAATAGGTTTCCACATTACCGTTGAGGGTTCGCATTGCGCTTTTTTAAAACTGTGTTACAATGTTAATATCGGCGAAAGGTAACAGGTATAATCAATGCCTTCAGAGGTGGCAACTTCTATCACAAAGAAAATTTATAAGTTTTCTGGAAACGCATAACGCTGCTTACACTGATGTTTCCTTGCATTGTGACGTACGCTGGCTCGTTGCAGCGAAATGTTTAGTTCAGTTCTTTGCTATAAGAAAAGAGATCCATTTTACTTTTTAAAACCCAATTGCATTCTGAACCAAAAATTTGGTCCTTCTTTCCTTCATGTAAGTTAATTTTCGAAGAATTCGGCACTAACTGTGATTTCGACAATCATTTACATATTCTTCATTCGGTGATAAATCAGTTTGATAAGCGTTTCATCGAGTTCGACTCGTTTAGACATTTGCTGAGCACGTCTAAACGTGCGCGAAAATCAGGTTGTTCCAGCCTTTAATAAAATTTTGACAGTAAAAGTAAAAACTTTTTCAAAGTTTATCTACATTTATTTTTTTAATTGATTTTCTACAGCTGTAGTCCGAAATTATTGTGCGACATAGTGGAATAGGCCTACTAGGGATACCACTGATAAAAAAAACGCATTGACATTAATACCTCAACGGTAATGTGGAAACCTATTGATACGGGTGTCGCTCTAATGCGCCACGAATATTGTCTATGCGGTACGAGCCTGAGCTGCCTCGAGAACTACGGTTGTCGCGGGGAGCGAGACGCGCGGCCGGGTAAAGGAGGCGTAGCCTTCGAAAACTGGCCGTCGCGATCAACTAAATCCTAGCACTGACTTACACATTACATTTGTGGTATCGGGAATATTTCGGCACCCGGTATAGAGTTTTAGGACTTTAAGTACATCCCAGGACATTCACGCAGCGAAGGCCGGAAAAGAGCCATCAAAAATTTTGCCTAGCGTTGACTAGCGTTGGGTTGCGAGCGAAGATGGACCTCTCGGCTCATCAACGAAGGTCATGCCTATATCTGGGCATGGTGAAAATTACAGATAGGCCAAGCGTGGGGAAAAACCGACTTTTTGCTAGGCGAGGGATGGTTTCGAGGAGCAGTCGTTCGAAAGTTGTAGAGTAGAGTAGTAAGGAGTCGAGGGTTAAAAGTCGTTATCGCGTAGTTTAACAGTTAGTAATTTAGATCAATAATTCGAGTTTAATTGCGTACTATTGAACACTTAGGAATTTACTTTTCTCCCTTAAATAAATAATAAATTATATATTATACCACAATTTTATTACACTCTATGCACGTTTCAAAACTTATACAGATAAGATTTGTCAACGATCATTGTCTCGCTGCAAAGTTCAATTATAATAAATATTATTTTACAAAAAAAAAATGGTTCTCGTACGATCACCGAAGTTAAACAGCGTGGGGCGTGGGCAGCGCTTGGATGGGTGACCGCTCGGTCAAAAGCCGGGAAGTGGCCCTCTGAGTGCTTTTCACGTGTTGTTGGCAAAATAGGTAGTTTGGAACCCACCTTAATAAAAAGTAGGTCCCGCTGAAATTAGGCGATAGTAAAGAGTGGTAAAGAGAGAAGTTGGTTAAATGGATTTGAAACCCTGAGGGGACCAAATATCATTACAATACAGATAAGATTTCATTACTATTTTGGCAGGGTTCCTCAAGAAACATATCTATCGTGTAAAAGAGTTAGGTGTACACAGAAATTCCAATTTTAAACGTTCTTTTGTCCGCCACTGTATCGGTACGTAACGATCAATCAATTCAGCCAGAGCTTAACTGAAAACGAACGCGAAAGAAAGAGAAGGTAAAGCTGGGCGAGTATTGAAAGAGAATACGTTCCAGAGAGTTGGCGTGCGACGTGTACGTCAGAAAAGTCGGACGTTCCCTATCCGATCGATCTTCCTCGCGGGAGTGTTTGGCAGGAGATGATCCGTCCCGATCGTTTTTCCAGTGTACGTCGACGTCGACGATGATCAGCCCTTAACGCTGGATATCAGGCTGCCGAATAGATTGCAGCCGCGGATGTGGGAGATACGGATTGTCCAGTTGGCGTTCGAGCAGCGCGCGCCTTCCGGCTGTCTGCAGTATTTTGAGGGGGCGAACGGCACCCTGAAAACACTGAACTATTTGTCGAACGGCAGATTCCTCGCCGACCAAGATTATCTGCTTTGCATCCGCCAAGAGAGAGGAATGTGCGGAATCTCCTACGCACCTTGCACCACGGACTCATTTCGAATCGGCCCTTCTAGGATGCAGATCATCGACGCGAATGGCACCAACGCGAACGCGTCGTCCGTCAGCGAAAACTCGGCTAACACCGGAAACGCGGTCGCGCAAAGCTCAACCAACAACGAGGCATTCGCGAACAATACCGACGCGGATATTGAAGGATCAGGAACGAATCCCATAGACCAGGACGCTGCTACTTCGATGAACGTGTCAAGTCTCATGGAACAAGGGATGGACTCGAATTCAGCGCCGTATGGACGGGAACGTTGCAGGAACAGGGTGCTCATCCCTTGTGACTTCGAAGAATTTATTACGGTAGTATTTTCGTGGTTTATTTGCGGTGATGGTAGTAAATACCGGAGGGAAGTCCAAGTTTTGCTTCTTTTTCTACGGTAACAGGATTACAAGAAATCCAATAGTTTGAAGTTCGGTCATTGCCACGGGTATACAGAGTGTCCCATCGAAACTGCTGCCAGGTTTTCTTCGAAACTATTCTAGATATTATAGAGTTCAAGTACGAATGTTGTATGTATGTATGATAACAGCCAACCCTGTATACCGGGTATTTCACCTAACTTGACCACCTTAAATATATCGCTTATTTTATATAATAGAAAAAATGTCAGGGGGAGAAAATATTCTGTTCGAAGGCGCCAATACGGTGATGGGCCGAATTTTTTTGTCAAGGTCATCTTTTTCGAGATTTCAAGGACATCGTATTTTTTTATAATGGGACTGCATATATGGGACTCGATACATTTTTGGAGGCGGTAAATAAATTCTTGCTGTACATTTTTAAGTTGTTCTACAGTAATTGATCTACATTCATGTAGAACCCTTTGTCGCATGTTTTCTGCTGTTGTGGGAACATCATTGTAAACTTTACTTTTTAGGTGTCCCCACAGAAAGAATTCAAGTGGCGTAAACATACAATGCTTGTAAACATACTTCAACCGATGAAAGGAGAATACGAATGTCTGTTTACAAGTACCAGAGACAATTACACGGTACATTGTTTCAATAAAATTGAAATTCCTTCATTTACCGTCCCCGAACGCGTACTGAAGTTACTGACAAACATTTTATAATTTCCTCGCTAAAGGTCACGTGAAGGTCAATATATTGCACCTCGTTGAATTCGTTTTTTTATAAACTATAAGACTGTGTAGTGAAAATATACAGTCCCATTAAAAAAAAAATACGATGACCTTGAAATCTCGAAAAAAGTGTGTTACATAGCGTAACAGTAATAACATTTCATTAGTTGCTTGACCCTTCAGGTCAACAATCAGCCCCTTATTTTTAATATGACTCGAGGAGGTACAGCCTAGCAAGAACCCTGTAGATTTGTACTCTTCCTGCAGCGGCAGGTAGTTGCTTATTGTTTTGCATCGCGCCTTTTCGTTTATGACTTTTGGGAGAATAGGCTATGGCTTCTCGTAAAATCATTTAACACGTGTCAGAGATTTGGTCGTCGGTACGAGTGCCCTTTTTTACCTGGCGTCTGCCGACCCCTGGTAAAACGGTCGCCCGCACATAAAACACATATTTCCCAGATGCGCAAAATTCCGACCAATCACAACACTTTTTCTTTTTTACAATTCCATAAACAGCCGTGAGTGAGGGGCTAGAGGTTTTCCGAAAAAGAGGAGAAAGTCAGTCGGTCTCGAACTCTCAACCGGGAAACATCCTTCTTAATACGTGGTACTACATAGCATTGTAACCTTTTGAAATAAATAGTATTCATTTTTTAAAGTTTAAAATACAGTCCATTTGAGTCATTTATTAAAATCACCCCTCACCGTATAATTCGTAAAGGGGAACGTTCGCGTAAGAACAAAGTGACCTTGAGAAAAAAATTCGGTCCATCACCGTATTGGCGCCTTCGAACAGAATATTTTCTCCCCCTGACATTTTTTCTATTATATAAAATAAGCGATATATTTAAGGTGGTCAAGTTAGGTGAAATACCTGGTATAGCTAAATTTATAATAATAGAAAGTCAGATATAACAGAAGAATTGTAAAATCGGATTACAAAAATAGGGCAGATTGAAACGTGCCTGCGATAAACACGCATCGTTAACCTGGCTATCCTTGTGCCCAAATTTATTAATAAATCCGTTTTCGTTACGGCTTTGGGTTTTCCTTACAATATTGATTGAAAATTTTCATGCGTTCAATCGATGAGATGGACTAAGTGGGGATGGCCGAGTACCGAATACATTTCGGGTATAGGTTCGGGTCGGGATCCGAAAATTCGCGATACTCGGGTGACCGAAGTCGAAATTGGGTCGGATCGGGTCGGTCGGGAAATCGAAAATTTATAATGTTCGGGTACCGGAATGGCATAGATTGTCGGCAGACTCGGGTACCTGCTTAAACCTACTAATTTATTTAGAGTGCAGTAGTGTCTCGAAACATGTGCAAACTATGGGACCGAAAGGTCACTTGCATCGTATACATCAGTATTATTCAAACTGTGTTCCACGGAACCCTGGGGTTCCACAAAATATGCTAAAGGGTTCCATAAACATACATAAAATATTCAATATAGTACTTTTTTAACTTTTATTGTAATATAAAAAAAGAATATTAAAACGTTTTTCTTTATATGTACTACCTAGATTATTATTATGTGAATACTCGGTTGTTTATGATCCCGGGTTCCGTCAAATAACTTTATACTCCTAAGGGTTCCTTTAAATTGACAAAGTTTGAAGATGTACATGAAACACCACATGTAAACAAGGCACTAACTTTCAATCTTGCGGTTGCAGAAAGGATTGAACTACTGAGATGTTTCCTATAACTAATCTAATTCTCCAAATTAATACTAATTGATCGATAAATGCAAGGTGGTACAAAAAGTAAAACAGAAAAAAGAATTAATTACTACATTGTATATTACTCTTGAAACATTCGTTTCAGCATTTTTTTGCACCAAATAGTTCACGCGTAATTTAGGTGGTGCCCTTAACTGTGCCATCCTGTATTTTAAATGAAACATGATGGGCAGTTGTTGGGATCAAAAATTGAACAAAAAGTCAGCGTGCAATAGGATTGAAAATGTTTACAGTTTTCCTTCGATATAAGGCGTCGATGTTTTTTCGCAACAAGAAAATCTCTACCCCCTCTATTTCTTTTGAAGTTGCCCGCTCGATATCCTTTTTCAACGAGAGAATTGCTCGGTCGACAACTTCATGGGACCCATAAAATCTCGGTCCACTCAAGACCAATGTCAAGCTGAATAGGTACCCTGATCCGCAATTACGTCGAAAGACGTCCCAAGCCATCGCCTCATATCGAAAGAGAACTGTAAAGAAACACCCTCGAAGTGTGTATTGTAAATAATTATATATTTTTTCCACCATAAATATCTCCGTTATTTGTAATAATATGCAAAAATGTTATATACGAAACTTACACAGTACAGAAGGGAACGTATTGTGATATAAACATTTTTCGTTGGAGACATAGAGGAGATTTCAATAATTTTATACCATAGATCGATAGAGTATCACATTCTCAGTATAAAAGTGTTGACCTTGATACGCCCTAAACCTAATAGTTAACGAGATCTTAACAGTAGTTTGCCAGATAAACACTGCCGTCTTCGCGAATCATTCGGAGACATTGAACTTTCAACACGACTTTACACGTATCAAACTATTACTAATATCTCATTAACTATTAGGTTTAGGGCGTACGAAGGTCAACACTTGTATACTTAGAATTTCACATTCTATTTAAAAAATCAGGTTGACCTTGAAATCACCTCTAAGCCTCCAACCACACGAAAAATGTTTGTATCACAATATGTCCCCCTCTGCACTGTGCAAGTTTCGTGTATAAAATTTTTTCATATTATTATAAATAACGGAGATATTCAAAGTGGACATAGTTATTGCACCACCCTGTATATTGAAAATTCTATTACAGCCTGGGAATAACGAGGCCGGGATTTGCAATCTTGAACACTGTGGTAATTCTCTGTGCGATGAAAACGAGCTGGACGAAGAGGGAAAGTGCCGCGTGGAGACTTGGGCAACGCCCTTTCGCATAAGAGTCGCTTTTGGTCCTGGACAGGACACAGGGACCACGTTAGAGGACAATATTGGCATGTGTCTCGTGTACCAGCAATTACTTTGCGTGCCCTGAACAACTAGTGATAAATTAGTTTGAAAGTGGAATGCGACAAAGACTAAAATTCGTAGAGGGGAATTCGAACGATTCCAGTCGTTTGTTCAATCGATTAAACCCGAGCCAATATTTGAAGAGTATATTTCGACACTGACTAGGATTTGCTCTTGTAATACGTGTGATCTGCGAATTTTATTTTTAAAACGATAGTTCATTATAGACACGTTCGCAATGTACATTAGAAGCTTGTGATAGGGGATTGCGAGCGTTTTATGTATATTGAATTTAATAACAGTTGCACGTTTTTTTGATAAACACAAGTACTACTTGGGTAAATTCTATCTTGTTGGCGAGATCCTTTCGTTGACGGTTTCTTCTTTCTCTTTCCACATTTGTTGAAATACAGAATGTTCCACTTGAAATTATCACATGAAATGGTCATTCCACGCCAAATCGATCACTTTTTGCGGTGACCATCGACGATTTTGTTCCACATAAAATATGTTGTAGTCCATGCGAAATTAGGGGAGGGTTAAAGCATCATTTTGCCGGTTTCGAATTTTTTTAGATATTACAAGCCTTCGAAATTTGCGATTTTTGCCCATTTTGGCGAAAATAGGCCTCACTTCCGAACTTTTATCTCAGGAACCGTTTGTCCGATTGAGCTATATATTTTTTTGTTTTATTCGGAATGAATTGGGCTATTATAAAATAATTTTTTCATCCTCGAGAATTAACTTTATAATATCGAAAAATATAAACAAATTGTTTTTTTTTCAAATTTGGCCAGTAATGTAAATTTTGAAAAAAATATGGTTTTATTCCCTGAAGTTTTCTCGTCAAAATAAGCCCTTTAACAAAATGGCCTGTAATCATCACAATGTGCTGGAAAAGGACGCGGTGTACCCGCGTTTCAGGTAGATTGCGACCGAAGGAGTGTGTTTTAGCTGGTTTCAGTGGAACACACTCTGTTTGTGTGTGTATTATACATTAGAATGTAAAATTAATGTTGCTCGCGATTAAAACTTCAGTAGCTGCACGTCACATAGATTCAAACATTGTTAGTATAACAGATTTTAAACTCATCTTAAAATCATTGAACAAAAACATTGAACAACGACACCATTCTTGTAAAACATATGTGTACATATACAATTCGTATAGAAACTACATCTATAAAGGAAGTTATGATTAAAAAGGTGTCGTTGGCCAAGAGTGGTTACTAATATTGTTCTCGAGGTATAAATAGGGTCATATAGTTGTAAACGATCTGCTGGTATGTATTGCTTTGAGATCAGCGGTATAGAAAACTGACATAATAGCGGTGCGCTCTACTCGCCGCTACCTGAAACGCGGGTACACCGCGTCCTTCTTCAACACATTGTGACGATTACAGACAAAACGCCATTTTGTTCAAGGGATTTTGAAGAGAAAACTTCAGGGAATATAACCATATTTTTTTCAAAATTTACATTACTGGCCAAATTTGAAAAAACCGTAAAAAAAGTTCGTTTATATTTTTCGATATTATAAAGTTAATTCTCGAGGATGAAAAAATAATTTTATAATAGCCCAATCCTTTCCAAATAAAACGAAAAAATACAGCTCAATCGGACAAACAGTTCCTGAGATAAAAATTCGGAAGTGAGGCCTATTTTCGCCAAAATGGGCAAAAATCGCAAATTTCGAAGGCTTGTAATATCTAAAAAAATTCGAAACCGGCAAAATGATGACTTAACCCCCCCCCCCTAATTTCGCATGGACTACAACATATTTTATGTAGAACAAAATCGTCGATGGTCACCCCAAATAGTGATCGATTTGGCGTGGAATGACCCCATACGGATTTTTGTTGTTGTTCGCGTGGCTGCGTGAGGATCAACTTCGATTTTTTTAAAATACTTTTTTGAAATTTTTTTGATTTTTATGCATTAATGAATACTGCAGAGAAGCCATCACTCTTTTGCCAATGATAGCTTTATTTACCAGTAATATATAAAAGAGTGACGGCCTCTTAGGAATGTTCAAATCATAATGATTTTTCACAAGTGACTTACAGTTAGTACTTTTTTTGTGAAGAATGGTAAGTTATAACAATTAGTGCAATTAAAAAATATCATCACGGGCCGTTGATATTTTTATATATACATATATATACAAATAATAATGACAAGAATCAACGTAGTAATTCCAGGCGAGACAGCCTGTCTATAATTAAACTACCGATATTTCTGTAAATCCGTATCATTATAAACAAATTTGTAATGGTAATTAAAAAACAAATTAACTTCCCTATTACAGAAATTTAGAGAAGAGTTGCCAAATGTGTGCTGATCACTTAAACTGTACCGCGAGAATGAATACGCTATTATTTATTATACGCAAAATACAGTGACAAATTGTATATGTATATTGGGTCATCTCATAGGTTTGTGCCGCGGATATGTTTATTCTTTCTGAGCTGTGTTGTATGAGCATAGCGTGATTATTGGATGGCTTGAATTATAATAGATTATTTTTTTAAGTATTGTGCCAGATACTATTATTAAACTATATACTTGTTTAGAAAAGTACACGAAAGTACAATATGTAATTGAGAAATTTCTGAATTGGTATAATGGTGGCAACTTTTCTCTAGCAGAATTACCGGGAAAGTTTTTGTTGTTTATTCAGTAAAATTTTTCAGGAAAATCTACCCGATGATTAACCCTCGCGCGATGAATACAGTCATTTAATGATCTAACTGTAACTGCGGTATGTTTATTTATTTATTCATTGAATATGTATTATAATCTATGATGTTAAAGCAAATACACATTAAGTTTTGTGTTCTATTCATTTCAACCCTTCATAAATTACATATAATGTCATATGCAATACATATACATAAATATTATTTAACTACAGAGCACTAAAATCTATTAGTTTCTGTTGTATTATAAAAATAACAGGACTGCAATTATTCTCTCACGACTTTTGTGGTAAATATGTATTCAATATAGAGCCGATATAACCCAGTTAGGCTTTGCTTAAGGAGTTATTAACGTGGAACACAGATTAATCAGAATGGGGAGATTCCGGCTCGGCGGCAGGTTCGACTAAGTGTAGCGTTGGTGTTGCGCCACGGTGAAGCAATGAACAAGAGAAGGATCAGAAATCGATTTAATTAAAACTCACTTATTCAACCGTAATTGCACTGGCTGTTTAGACACGAGTGTCACTGGGCCATTCGGAGACGAACTGCACAACTGACTTCAGGTTTATGGCAGTGCCGATATCACTTGTATTGGAGCACAAATCATATCAATTACAAAACAACATTTGGTCAAAAAGTGATTTCTAATAAAGTAATAAACATACATTTTTCGATTATTGTTTAATTAAACACCTTAAAACTCTATTTCAATTTATTAAATCTTAATCTAAATGTTTTGACAATTTCATAATGGCTTATTCTATATATTTATATAAGATTGCTAGTCAACGACCATTGCCTCGCTGAAAATACCGGTTCTCGTTCGATCACCGAAGTTAAACGGCGTAGGGCGGGGGACGCACCTAGGATGGGTAACCGCTCGGTAAAAAGCCGAGAAGTGACCCTCTGGGTGCGTTTCACGTGTTGTTGGCAAAATAGGTGGTTCGGAACCCACCTTAATAAAAAGTAGGTCCCGCTGAAATTGTAAATTAGGCGATAGTTGAGGATTGGTAAAGGGAGAGGTGGTGGAATGGATTTGAAACCCTGAGGGGACCAAATATCATTACATACATATATAAGATTGCTAAACATTTGTTACATAATCAAACAATATAAAAAATAACAAAATTTTTTCTCAATTTTACATTTTACTCTACATTTGACAATACTGAAAGTATACACATACAGTAATAACTAGATTGCGACTCTTTATGCAAAATAAAAATTGTCTGCATCAATTACAAAAGGCAGAAGTCAGCTAGACTTTAGATTGAGGATACTATATTAATGTTCTTAAATTATCTTATTTGTGTACCGTTTTGACCGTTTTGGCATAAAATCCGCAGACACAACAATTAACATAACAATTATTAAAGTTACAATTAGTAAACGTTAACTTGTATAAATAATCCGTGTTGTCGGCGATACAGGTTCGATCCACTGTTGTAAATCGAGAACAGGAGTGGCGGAGAGGAGGGGTTTGGCAGGGGCAGGAGTATATACCACACTCCCCCCGGCAGATATCTGGGGGGGGGGGGGGGGTAGTGCGTAAATGCATTTCCCCTCTCCCTTGACAAAAAAAAGGTTCGTTCCACTGTTAACCTTTAAGCAATTTTGCGTCTGTAAAGTGTTGTATAATTAGGTATAAATTTAATAATCCAACTTTGTATTTGTACTTTGTTAATTTTGTACTTTAGCATTGCACGATTGTATTCAATGTAATTTACTGCTATTTTTGATCTTTATATTTGAAAACACTATGGATTAGGCAAGTTGCTTTTAAAATATCTGTTAGTCTTTGGCTTCATTCGATTTACACGGATCTATACTTTTATATCTTCTATCATGTTTTTAAAGGATTTTTCATACTTCTAGACTCTTTGTACCAAAAAACCACGTGGGACGAATAATCCGCATAAATGGAGAGATAAGTGTAGTTGCAAACGGTCACAGACACTGTACTTATTGCTAAAGCTTTTGTTTTTTTCATTCCTTCATAACATCTTGATGGGCTCCACACTGTCAAACTGGACAATTTTTTTCATTTATATAATTCGATACTTGGTAAATTGCCACCGACTGATTGATAATTAAACTGGTCTAAAATACGAGTAATTCCGAAAATTTTAGACTAATTTCTAGTCCTACAATAATAATTTCGACTTGTGCATTAACGACTTAGCGTTTTCTACACCTACATTAACTAGTTATTCTACTTTTGTACTTTTAGTATAAATATCATGAATAGGAAGGAAGCGCAATTCTTCGTTGTAAACACACCCGCGATGCATCACGACTGTGACATCGAGGAACGAAACCACGTTTTAATAAGATACATATTTAAAACTCTCAAACAAAACAAAACCATCTCAAACAAACCACCTTTGAATCCATCATGTTACGTGGTTCCAGAGATTCAATGATAATAATCATTACTTACATTGTGACACATTTCACTGCATCACAGGTCGTTGACTTGCCGTTGTAACATTGGGGTTCGGGGACAGACCCTGTTTCTAAGGGCCCGGGTTTGAATAAGGATTGCACGCTTTAAGTAGGCAGTTGTCCGCGGATTTTTAGCAATTTTAACTAGATCTTGCAGGTACTTTACATCACTCTTCTGGTACTTTCTGCCAGATGAATGGGTCCTGCGCTTTTTAACACCATTTTCTGGATACATTTCCATCTATGAATAAGAGATATGGTCCTAATTAAACATTTACTTAACAGTGTTTGACATATAAACACTTGAGTAATTATTTTACATATTGTAGTATACAATTGTTTTACTGTGTGAATGACTATTTTGTTGTTGATCGACAGATTTTAAATCGGTTCGCTAGATCAATTTTCTGGAAACAAAAGTTCAAAAAGTAAATGACGAGAAAATTACCATTGATGGAGCCGCAGACTCAGGGCCTGGGTCCTTATACAGCTTGACAAGTCGTTGACTTATCGCGGCATCCTTGGGATTCAGTGGCGAATCAGGTGACTCAGGGACTGGATCCTCCCATTGCATCACAGGCCAGTGATATTTCGCTGCATCCTCGAGATTCGATGGCGACTCAGGTGAATCAGGTATTGGATCTTTCAACTGCATCGGATGTTGTTGACATAGCTCTGCATCATCGGAGTTTGTTGGTGATTCTGGTGACTCAGGGACTGGATCCACCCATTGCATCACAGGCCGTTGATATTTCGCTGCATCCTCGAGGTTCGTTGGCGACTCAGGTGTATCAGGTTTTGGATCTTTCCACTGCATCGGAGGTCGGCGACGCAGCTCTGCATTCATGGGGTTCAGTGCTAAATCAGGTGACTCACGGACTGGATCCTCCCAAAGCATCACAGATTGTTTATATTTCGTTGCATCCTCGGGGTTTGTTGGCGACTCGGGTGAATTAGATATTGGATCTTTCCACTGCATCAGATGTTGTTGACATAGCTCTGCATCATCGGAGTTTGTTGGTGATTCTGGTGACTCAGGGACTGGATCCACCCATTGCATCACAGGCCGTTGATATTTGCCTGGATCCTCGAGATTCGTTGGCGACTCAGGTGTATCAGGTTTTGGATCTTTCCACTGCATCGGAGGTCGGCGACGCAGCTCTGCATTCACGGGGTTCAGTGCCAAATCAGGTGACTCACGGACTGGATCCTTCCAAAGCATCACAGGCTGTTTATATTTCGCTGCATCCTCGGGGTTTGTTGGCGACTCGGGTGAATTAGATATTGGATCTTTCCACTGCATCAGATGTTGTTGACATAGCTCTGCATCATCGGAGTTTGTTGGTGATTGTGGTGACTCAGGGACTGGATCCATCCATTGCATCACAGGCCGTTGATATGTCAGTGGATCCTCGAGATTCGTTGGCGACTCAGGTGAATCAGGTATTGCATCGTTCCACTGCATCGGAGGTCGTCTACGTAAGTCTGCATCCGCGGGGTTCAGTGGCGAAACAGGTGATTCAGGGACTAGATCCTCCCATTGCATCACAGACCGTTGATATTTAACTGGATCCTCGGAATTCGTTAGCGACTCTGGTGAATCAGGGATTGGATCTTTCCACTGCATCGGAGGTCGGCGACGCAGCTCTGCATTCACGGGGTTCAGTGCCAAATCAGGTGAGTCACGGACTGGTTCCGCACATTGCGTCACAGGCTGTTTATATTTCGCTGCATCCTCGAGGTTTGTTGGCGACTCGGGTGAATTAGATATTGGATCTTTCCGCTGCATCAGATGTTGTTGATATAGCTCTGCATCATCGGAGTTTGTTGGTTTTTCTGGTGACTCGGAGACTAGATCCGTACACTGCATCAGAGGTCTTTGACTTAGATCTGCATCATCGGAGTTTGTTGGTGATTCTGGTGACCTAGGGACTGGATTCATACACTGCATCACGAGTCGTTGACAAATCGCTGCTTTGTTGTGGTTGATTGGCAAATGCGGCGGGTCAGGGACTGAATACTTTTCTTGCAATACAGGCTGTCGACTTATCGCTGCATTCTCGTGGTGCGTTGGCGGTTTCGGGAACTCGGAGTTTGAATCCTTCCACTCCATCGCAGGTTGTTCAGTTATTGCTGTATCTCCATGGTTCGTCGGCAGATCGTGTGCCTCAGAACTTGCATCTAAATCAAGATTGCTTGTTTTGCAGAGGGACTCATCCGCGGAATCATTAGAGATTTCACATAGATAGTGTAGACTTCGCTTTTTGCGCTCCTGGTGCTTGCTGCCGGCTCTACGTGTCCTGCGCTTTCTAACACCACTTTCCGAGTTGGTTACAATCTATGAATGAAAGGTATGTTTATAATTAAGCATTTCTTATAGAATTTTGAAATGATGACCTCCTAAGTAATTATTTTAGACGTTGTAATAATGAACTTTACATTGAGTAACTGATCGCTTTATTGCCGGCAACAAGATGTAACGAGGTTAGCTACAGTAAAAGTCACAAGAGTCCATAACCGCGTAAAAACCAGTTTTCGTTCATTCTGCGCAATTCTTATTTCATACGTCCGCATTTCTATCTACAACGCATGCGCGCAACGATACTGACGCACGTCGCACGATGCCCACGCTGCACCGACGCCAAGTCGGACCATTCAGAGCGTGTAACGGGTGTTCCAGCAGCTACTTCCGACATTTCATATCGCTTTTTCAATTATTTTTAAAGTATTAGTGTAGTTTTTTTTATTTGAAGATTTACTCTGTATATTAAATAGAGTGGCGTGCGAGTGGTGGAGTAGGAGTTGACACACTTGCTGCGTCACCTACCGTCTAGTAACCTGCGCGAAACAGCTATGAACTCTTGTGATTTCTACTACATATAGATCAGTTTTCTGTAACCCTTTGCGGTCCGCGCGTTCTTCACGGTTCCATTCTAAGTGGTCCGCGCTGTATTCACAATTTCGTACCAGCCACTCCGCACAGATTTCACCAATCGCTCATCCGCTTGGTACCATTTACTTTGGAAAACACTTATGAGCTTACCAACGTAATGTATTTATGAATGGGTGGATATATAAAATACAATTTTAAGATTTTCTAAACATTATTTCATATTATTCACAGCTTATAATATACCACGTTTTAAACACTATCATAGGATGGTAAATTATAAGCTGTGAATAATAAAAAATAATGATTAGAATAAATATATACAGGGTGTCCAAAAACTCCTGCGTAAGCAGGATGGCGAGACCGAAGAAACAGAACACCTAAATATCTCCGTTACTTTTCGTTGTACAAAAAAACTTCTTAGGACAAAGTTACACTGTTTGAAGGGCCACATGTAACGTTGTAAGGGAAAAAATTTTCAAGGTCATTTTTTTATGACATTTTAAGGTCATCAATGTTTTTTTATATGAAATAATATATCTTCGTTAACGTAATGTTGTAGCTCACAAAATAAAGAATTCATCCATGTAACACAATATGACCTACAAATGACCTCCAACCTAGAAAAATGGAATAAATAAAATGCAACGTGTAAGATTCATTTGCTTTATTTCTGTTACGCAAAACGTTCAAAAATATTCCCTTGAGCTGCTATCTGCTATACATTCATTTAGCCGCGAAGTTACAGAACGTAATTTTCGAAATTTGGAAGTTGCGGAAACTTTTTTACGATGACCTCGTACTTTATTTGCATATAGTTATAGAGAATGGAAATACAAATTCAACGATATATAGAAATGTATATTTACGATGTACTATAATGGAGAAAATTAATTTTCAAAAATAAACAATTTTCAAGCCCATTGTCCGATCGAGCTGAAATTTTTCACATATCATTTTTTCACCACGTGTTATATTTTAGGAGGGTAGGACCAAAAATATTCGAAAGTTGAAAAATAAGAACCACCTACTGTCCGTATCCACCGCGGATTTTCAGATGACCAATAATGCATGTTTTTTAAATTTATCTGCTCGTGATTCGTAAACGAAGCTTCATCGGTAAATAATACTTTATTAAAAAATGCTCTATCGTTTATCAATTGTCTCAATCCCCACTGCCAAAAGTTTACACGATTTAGAAAGTCTCTACCATGAAGTTCTTGGTGAATTGATAGGTGAAAGAGGTGAAATTTTTGTTCATGAAGTATTTGCACTACACATTTTTGACTAATGCCACTTTCTCGTGCGATTTGCCTTGTACTAGCATGCGGGTTTGTATCCACTGCTGCCAGAACATTAATTGTGTTTGCTTCATTCCTTACAGTCCTCACCTTCGTAAATTTTTTATTTTCAACACTACCAGTTTCACGGAATTTATTTATCAAATTGGAGTAAACGGAAACTGATGGACAATTACCATTAGGAAATCGGTCCTCATACAACCGCACTACTTTTCTTAAACACTGTCGACTTTCTCCATAAATGAAAATCATATTAATCTTATCTTCCTTCGAGTAACGCATTGTGAATCATTCATCGATAAACTGATAGATTAGAAATCTTAGAAACAGTGGAAATCTGATAGCAAGAAGGTATTCGGAGTAATTAGTAGTTGATAAACACGATTCTGTATGAACGCATAGGTAAAAGTATATCATAAATGTCTACGATACATTTGAATGTATAGCAGCTCAAGGGAATATTTTTGAACATTTTGCGTAACAGAAATAAAGCAAATGAATCTTACACGTTAAATTTTATTTATTACATTTTTCTAGGTTGGAGGTCATTTGTATGTCATATTGTGTTACATGGATGAATTGTTTATTTTGTGAGCTACAACATTACGTTAACGAAGATATATTATTTCATATAAAAAAACATTGATGACCTTAAAATGTCATAAAAAAATGACCTTGAAAATTTTTTCCCTTACAACGTTACATGTGGCCCTTCAAACAGTGTAACTTTGTCCTAAGAAGTTTTTTTGTACAACGAAAAGTAACGGAGATATTTGGATGTTCTGTTTCTTCGGACTCACCCTGTATACACACACACACACCCACACACACAAATATATACATATATATAATTGTTGTTCTACAGTGACAATCACTGTAACCAGTGTCAAATTCATTGTCACGCACCGTTCTATGGCGCCTTTCTTGTCTAGCCATAATCTTTAGAAATAAAAATTCTCTTATGGAAATGTAGACTTTGAAAATACTTTCTAGCTGCACTACACATTTTAACTGTATGCCACCATGGGTTTGAAGATAGTAAAACTAAACAGCCCTTATCTTATCACTTTTAGCGTAAGATGATGACAATATCGAGTGACGCTGGACATTGGACGTGCCCAAACGAAATGCTATGTCGAATGACGTTCGATATAGGACCGCAAAGGGTTAAGCAACTGTACAAAGAGCAAATTCGTAAAAAATTACCGTTGGCGTAGATGGACGCTCAGGGTCTGGATCCTTAGAATGCATCACGATATGTTGATTTATTACTGTATGCTCTGGGTCCAACGGCGCATTCGGTGACACATTGCCTGGATCCCACCACCACCACGGAGGCCATTGACTTATCGCGGAATCCTCAGGATTCAGTGGTGAATCTGGTGACTCAGGGACTGGTTCCGCACATTGCATCACTGGCCGTTGATATTTTGCTGCATCCTCGGGGTTCGTTGGCGACTCAGGTGAATCAGGTATTGGATCTTTCAACTGCATCGGATGTTGTTGACACAGCTCTTCATCCTCCTGGTTCTTTGTTGATTCTGGTGACTCAACAGAGACTAGATCCGTACACTGCATCGGAGGTCGTTGGCATAGCGCTACATCATAGGAGTTTGTTGGTGATTCTGGTGACCTAAGGACTGGATTCATACACTGCATCACGAGTCGTTGACAAATCGCTGCTTTGTCGTGGTTCCTTTCCGAATGCGGCGGCTGAGGGACTGAATACTTTTCTTGCAATACAGGTCGTTGACTTATCGCTACATTCTCGGGGTTCGTTGATAGTTTCGGTAACACAGAGTCTGAATCCTTCCACTCCATCGCAGGTTGTTCACTTATTGCTGTATCTCCATGGTTCGTCGGCAGATCGTGTGCCTCAGAACCTGCATCTAAATTAGGATTGCTTGTTTTGGAGAGAGACTCGTCCGCGGAGTCATTAGGAATTTCACATAGATATTGTAGTAATCGCTTTTTGCGCTCCTGGTGCTTTCTGCCGGCTCTACGTGTCCTGCGCTTTCTAACGGCACTTTCTAAGTTGGTTACCACCTACGAATGAAAGGTATGTTTATAGTTAAGCATTTCTTATAGAATTTTGAAATGATGACCTTCTAAGTAATTATTTTAGACGCTGTTACAATGAACTTTACATTGAGTAACTGATCGCTTTATTGTCGACAACAAGATGTAACGAGGTTCGCTAGATTAGTTTTCTTTAAGCAACTGTACAAAGAGCAAATTCGCATAAAATTACCGTTGGCGTGGCTGGACGCTCAGGGCCTGGATCCTTAGAATGCATCACGATCTGTTGACTTATTACTCCATGCTCTGGGTCCAACGGCGGATTCGGAGACACATTGCCTGGATCCCACCACCACCACGGAGGCCATTGACTTATCGCTGCATCTTCGGAGTTCGTTGGCGCATGCAACGCCTGAGGAACTTGATTCTTAAAGTGTATGACTGGCCGCTGACTGATCGTTGCATCCTTCAAATTCGTTGTCGATTCCGGTGACTCAGGTGCGGGGTCCTTATACTGCTCCACAAGTTCGTGACTTGTCGCTTCCTCCTCGGAATTCGTTGACGATTCCAATAACTCAGGCACTGGGTTCTTATACTGCCTCGCGAGTTGTTGACTTATCGGCATACTCTCAGGGTGCATTGGTGTATACAGTGACCCAAGAACTGGATCGTCATAGTGCAATACGAGTCGTTGACTCATCGCGGCATCCTCGGGATGTAGTGGCGAATCAGGTGACACAGGAATTGGATCCTTCCATTGCATCACAGGCCGTTGATATTCCACTGCATCTTCGGTGTTCGTTAGCGACTCTGGCGAATCAGGGATTGGATCTTTCCACTGCATCGGTTGTCGTCGACGTAGCTCTGCATTCGCGGGGTTCAGAGCCGAAACAGGTGACTCAGTAACTGGATCCCCCCACTGCATACCAGACCGTTGATATTTCGCTGCATCCTCGGGGTTCGTTGGCGACTCCGGTGAATCAGGTATTGGATCTTTCCACTGCATCGGATGTTGTTGACATAGCTCTGCATCCTCGGAGTTCGTTGTCGATTCTGGTGACTCAGAGACTAGGTCCGTACACTGCATCGGAGTTCGTTGACATAGCCCTGCATTCTCGGAAGTCGTTGCCGATTTTGGTGACTCAGGGACTAGATCCGTACACTGCATCACGAGTAGTTGACTCCTGGCTGCGTCCTCGACGTTCAATGACAACTCTGGTGACTCAGGGACTGGGTCCTCATATTGCTTCACATCTGCATTGTATATTATCGCGGCATTGTCGGGGTTCACTGGCGAATGCAGCGATTCAGACTCTAGATCCGTGTACTGCAATAAGAGTCGTTGCCTAATCGCTATTTTCTCGTAGTTCATTGACGAATGCGGCAGCTCAGGGACTGGATGCTCATCCTGCAATACGGGCCATATCACTGCATTCTCGAGGTGCGTTGGAGGTTTCGGTAACTCAGAATCTGGATTCTTCAACTCCATCGCAGGTTGTTCACTTATTGCTGTATCTTCATGGTTCGTCGGCGGATAGTGTGCCTCAGAACCTGCATCTAAATTATGATTGCTTGTTTTGGGGAAAGAGTTGTCCGCGATGTCATTGGGAATTTCACATAGCTTTCTGTCGCCTCTGCGTGTCCTGCGCTTTCTAACAGCACTTTCTGAGTTAGTTACCACCTACGAATAAAAGGTATATTTATAATTAAACATTTCTTATAGAATTTTTAAATAATAATCTCCTCAGTAATTATTGTAGACGTTGTAAGGATGCACTTTACGTTGAGTTTTCTTTAAGCAAATATATAGAGAGCAAATTCATAAAAAATTACCGCTGGCGGGAGTGGAGCCTCAGGGCTTGGATCCTTAGAATGCATCACAATGTGTTGACTTATTACTGCATGCCCAGAGTTCATTGGTAGATACGGTGACATACAGCCTGGTTCGCACGAACTCCACGCTGGCCATTGACTTGTAGCTTCACCCTCGCGGTTCCTTGGCCAATATAGCAACTGCCGGACTGGATCTTTCCACTGCATCGGTTGTCGTTGACGTAACTCTGCATCCGCGGTGTTCAGTGCTGAAATAGGTGGCTCAGGAACTGATTCACCCCATTGCATCTCAGACCATTGACATTTAGCTGCACCCTCGGGATTCAGTGCCAAAACAGGTGACTCAGGTACTGGATCCTCCCATTGCATCACAGGCCAGTGCCATTTCGCTGCATCCTCGAGGTTCGTTGGCGACTCCGGTGAATCAGGTATTGGATCTTTCGATTGCATCGAATGTTGTTGACATAGCTCTGCGTCCTCGGAGTTCGTTGTCGATTCTGGTAATTCAGAGACTAAATCCGTACACTGCATCGGAGTTCGTTGACATAGCTCTGCATTCTCGGGACTCATTGCCGATTTTGGTGACTCAGGGACTAGATCCGTACACCGCCTCACGAATGGTTGACTGCTGGCTGCGCCTTCGAGATTCAATGGCGACTCTGGTGACTCAGGCACTGGGTCCTCATATTGCTTCACATCTGCATTGCATCTTATCGCGGCATTGTCGGGGTTCGCTGGCAAATGCAGCGATTCAGGCACTAGACCCTTGTACTGCAATAAGAATCGTTGAATAATCGCTACTTTCTCGTAGTTCATTGACGAATGCGGCAGCTCAGAGAATGGATGCTCATCCTGCAATACGGGCCGTATCACTGCATTCTCGGGGTGCGTTGGAGGTTTCGGTAACTCCGAATCTGGATCCTTGGACTCCATAGCAGGTTGTTCACTTATTGCTGTATCTTCATGGTTCGTCGGCGGATCGTGTGCCTCAGAACTTACATCTAAATTATGATTGCTTGTTTTGGTGAGAGAGTTGTCCGCGATGTCATTGGGAATTTCAAAAAGATATTGTAGTAATCGCTTTTTGCGCTCCTGGTGTTTTCTGCCGGCTCTACGTGTCCTGCGCTTTCTAACGGCACATTCTAAGTTGGTTACCACCTACGAATGAATGGTATGTTTATAATTAAACATTTCTTATAGAATTTTTAAAGAATAATCTCCTGAGTAATTATTGTAGACGTTGTAAGGATGCACTTTACGTTTAGTTTTCTTTAAGCAAATCTATAGAGAGCAAATTCATAAAAAATTACCGTTGGCGGGAGTGGAGCCTCAGAGTCTGCATCCTTAGAATGCATCACAATGTGTTGACTTATTACTGCATGCTCAGGGTTCATTGGCGGATACGGTGACATACAGCCTGGTTCGCACGAACTCCACGCTGGCCATTGACTTGTAGCTTTATCTTCGCGGTTCCTTGGCCAATATAGCAATTGCCGGGCTGGATCTTCCCACTGCATCGGTTGTCGTCGACGTAGCTCTGCATCCGCGGAGTTCAGTGCCGAAACAGGTGACTCAGGAACTGGATCACCCCATTGCATCCCAGGCCGTTGACATTTCGCTGCATCCTCGGGGTTCGTTGGCGACTCCGGTGAATCAGGTATTGGAACATTCCACTGCATCGGATGTTGTTGACATAGCTCTGCACTCTCGGGACTCATTGCCGATTTTGGTGACTCAGGGACTAGACCCGTACACCGCCTCACGAATGGTTGACTGCTGGCTGCGTCTTCGAGATTCAATGGCGACTCTGGTGACTCAGACACTGGGTCCTCACATTGCTTCACATTTGCATTGCATCTTATCGCGGCATTGTCGGGGTTCGCTGGCAAATGCAGCGATTCGGGCACTAGACCCTTGTACTGCAATAAGAATCGTTGACTAATCGCTGCTTTCTCGTAGTTCATTGACGAATGCGGCAGCTCAGAGACTGGATGCTCATCCTGCAATACGGGCCGTATCACTGCATTCTCGAGGTGCGTTGCAGGTTTCGGTAACTCAGAATCTGGATCTTTCCACTCCATCGCAGGTTGTTCACTTATTGCTGTATCTTCATGGTTCGTCGGCCGATCGTGTGCCTCAGAACCTGCATCTAAATTAGGATTGCTTGTTTTGGTGAGAGAGTTGTCCGCGGAGTCATTAGAAATTTCACATAGATATTGTAGACATCGTTTTTTGCTCTCCTGGTGCTTTCTGCCGGCTCTACGTGTCCTGCGCTTTCTAACACCACTTTCTGAGTTGGTTACCACCTACGAATGAAAGGTATGTTTATAATTAAACATTTCTTATAGAATTTTTAAATAATAACCTCCTGAGTAATTATTGTAGACGTTGCAAAGATGCACTTTTCGTTGAGTTTTCTTTAAGCAAATTCATAAAAAATTACCGCTGGCGGGACTGGAGCCTCAGGGCCTGGATCCTTAGAATGCATCACAATGTGTTGACTTATTACTGCATGCTCAGGGTTCATTGGCGGATACGGTAACATACAGCCTGGTTCGCACGAACTCCACGCTGGCCATTGACTTGTAGCTTCATCCTCGCGCCAATATAGCAACTGCCGGACTGGATTCTTCCACTGCATCGCAAGCTGTTGACGTATTGTAGCATGCTCAGGGTTCACCGAGGTATACGGCAACACAGGACCTGGTTCCCACCACCACGGAGACCGGTGGCTTATCGCTGCATCCTCGGTGGACGTTAGCGAATGTGACGACTCAGGAACTGGATCCGCAATCTGTATGACGGGCTGCTGACTGATCGTTGCAACCTCCAGATTCGTTGGCGATTTCGATGACTCAGGGGTTGGGTCCTTATACTGCTCCATAGGTCGTTGACCTACCGCTGCATCTTTAAAGTTCCATGGTGAAACCGGTGATTCAGAAATTTTGTCCTTATACCGCTTCATAGATTGTTGACGTATCGCTGCATTCTCGGGGTGCGTTGGCGGTTTCAGTGACTCAGGGTCTGGATCCTCCGATTCCATCACAGGTTGTTCACTTATCTCTGTATCTTCATGGTTAGTTGGCGGATCGGTTACCTCAGAACCTGGTTGTAAATCAGGATTGCAACCTTTGGGTTGACAGTCGTCCGCGGAATCCTCGTCAATTTTAAATAGATATTGTCTCATTTTGCTCTCCCGGTGCTTTCTGTCAGCTCTATGTGTCCTGCGCTTTTTAACCCCATTTTCTGAATTTAATACCATCTATAAACGAGAGTTATGATTGTATTTAATTATTTGTCGAATAATGTTTAACCTGAAACCTCTTAAGTAATTATTTTAGGTGTTGTGGTACGTAAGTAATTGTTTTCCTGAACAAATTACCGTTTTGTTGGTTACATTATACAACACCAAATTTGGTCAGCAATATCTGTTGGGTGACTCTTATAGACATTGTTATTATAAAACCAAATCCGAAAGCAGAATTGCTCTATCACGCATCGTTTTCAAAAAACGTTGATTTTTGTAGAAATGCATGATTTCGATAAAAAAAACGATATACCTAAAAAATCCTATACAGGGTGTCTCAGCTAATTTGACCACCTTGAATATCTCGCTTAGTATTAGTAAGAGAAAAAAAAGTTATAGGATAATACCTGTAATGCTTTTTGGATTTTGCATACCCAAGGTCACACGAAGATCATTGTATAATATGTCATTGAGGAGGTCTTCACCCCTACTATTACATCGCGATAAAAAAAAAAATATAGTTCGATTAAAAAAAAAGTTGATGAACTTGATATCTAGAAAAAATGACCTTGAAAAAAGTTTTTTCCGAATCATTATATTGCCCCTTCGGTTAGGTTAATATTGTCCTATAATGTTTTTTTTTCTATTACTAACACTAAGCGAGATATTCGAGGTGGTCAAGTTAGCTGGGACACCCTGTATAGCATTGAATTCTACAAACATTTCTGGTAAAGAAACTATTCACGAAAAGTAATTGATTCTGTTAAACGAACATAATTTTGTCTACATGAAACTTATTGATTAAAGTAACTTAATATGTATAATGAGCAACTTTTATGTAAGGACACTACAATTCTTTTACTTTGCTGCATTATAATTTAGTATGTAGTAGAAGACATCATGGTCTGATATAATATTAAGGTACTGTGACTAGTTGACAATAGTATACATTTTATTTACATAATTTACATTATTTGTTATATAATACTTTTGAAATGAAGTAATGTTTGATTTTGATGTTACTTTAATATCCAGACACGTTTAAATATTAATAATTTTTGTTATTTTGTATAGTTGGAATGTGATTTAATACCTTGTAGGATGACCTTTTCGAGTAATCATATTCTTTAAGCATTGAAGTATGTAACAAATTATTTTTTTCAAATACTCAGTAATACTCAGTAATATTATTCCACTCTGCTGTTAATCGTTGTTGCAACATTTCTTTTGAAGTTATTGCAGTTTTTCTAATTCATCACTCTAGTTCATTCCATATTTTTCCAATGGAAGTGACAGTGAAGTTGAGTGTCTGAGGTGGGGGATGTAATAATTTTGAATAATTGTACAGCAAATATTCCTACACAATATAAAGCTTACGTTTAAGATTGTTGTCTTGATAGTAATTAAAGATGTCAAAAATTGCCATTATAATTGCATTTTTACATAAATTATTTTTTAGAATATTAAGATATACGTTTTTACCCATCATATAATACTGTCAATAAAAATTAATCCTTTCTATTACATTGGTTTTTGTATTTTTAAATTTTAATTCTTTATTCTTCTTCCACCACACTATTTTTCATCTATCTGAACCAAAAATATTAAATTTTCTTTTATCACTAAAGATAACATTATTCCACCAAGCATCCTCTGGTAAAACAAATTCTCTTGCTTTAAATCTCTTCTCTCTATTCGCTTTGTTTCCGAATAGTTTTTTTCTGAGCAATTATTCTAACCAACCACTTTCTTTCAATGTGCTATGTACTATTAGGAAATGCAATTTCTTCCTAGTCTCTGTAATGAGATCATGAGGTAGTTTTATTGCATTTAATGTAAGATATATCTTTATTTTCCTTATGATTTTTCTTCTGTCATTCTCATGTTTAAATCTTGTAATATCTCCCGCTGTGCATTTACTTATGGTAAGTATGGTAACAATTTATTACAATTTATGTATACAATTTTAATTTCATATTATAAAAAGTCATAAGTAGACTTCGGATTTTCATGCAAAATAGAAATTCTCTGCATTAATTGCAAGACATATTATAGAAAGTACATACATAGACATTAACTTTTTTTCTTAATACTTGAAATCAGATGTAAATTAACAGAACAGAATTTTTAGATTCTTTCAACGTTTTTTCTATTTTGCATTTCAACTCGTTTTTGTGATAAATATATAAAATCTGCAGGTTAGTCATAAGTATATTAAAACTAGTATTACTTTTATTTGTTGTTATGAAAAGTGGATTTTACAAATATTAAACTGATAAATATTTACAACTGATATTACAGGGCTTAATATTGTCTGTACAGATTACCAAGTTTATAAACAGATATGATTTTTGAATATCGTAGCATAAAGACTCATAAAAATGACTACACTTTTAAGAGTCTGAATAACCTAATTGTTCTAATAACATACTTAAGGTCAGTACTAGATCACCTGCAGCCAAATCTGCAACATAAGATTATGATTAATTCTGTTGCAAGCTTTTATAACCAGAATGGCAACAGATTTGAAACAGGCTCTGTGCGGAGGCTCCTTTGAAGGCTCCTTTTTAACATATTAAATACATTGTTCTGCTCATACAATGTGCTTTCAGAGCCTGCATATTTTTGAGTGCGTCAAAGGAATTTAGTAGAACTGCATATAGCACTTTTTTAATTCACATTTATAAATTCTTGCGTTATAAGTTACCGCAAGATTTTGTTACCTTGACAACGTAACAAATAGATTAATTTATTTTTAATTCGTCGAGTACAAGAAAGCATTAATTTGATATATGCGTACAAGAAAGCATTCGGTTTGCTATATGCGTACAAGAAAGCATTCGGTTTGCTATATATGAGATATCACATGCTTCATACACAATATGTTAGAGGTCCAGAAATATATAAAATATTTCTTATTTATGTATATATACATAACATATAATATAGTGAAATATTGTTGATTGTGTTGTGTAAAAGGCTATTATTGCTGTAGAAAAATCACAAGTGAGTGACAACGATTGCATTGACCGGTTAAGAACCGGTTTATACATGTTCCGGCGACCGGCCGGTACCCGGATACACACGAATTTTTCGTCCCGTTTGATTACCCTGGTTTTGTATCTAGTATTTCCACAGGGGCCGTTCATGCTGTCTGTTTGCCGGAATATGTATAAACCGGGCCTAAAGTGAGACCGGATAAGTGCGAATCTACTGTACTGGCATGATTGTTTAAGATAAGTAGGTTATGTTATCAGGATCTGTTATCAATCTGCTGTTTGATTCCGTCAGCTGACTCTGCTGCTAAACTCATAGGCATCTATTACCACATTTGGCTATGGATTTGCAGACAGATTCTGTTACTTCTATTGCTAATTTAGCGGCAAATTTTTTATTGGATAAACACAGTAATTGCAATATTATATCGGTTATATTTTTCTCCGTTATAAACAAAATTCCAATGTGTCAAAGTAAAAATGTATGGTGTCCGAATATTAAAGTTATTCATTGTAAGTTCGCTAGATCAATTTCTTGTCAGTAAACAGACGAAAATTAAATTAGCAAGTACTTACGCTTTTTATCAAATTATGTATCACTATGTCCCTTCGAGATTCAAATGTGTTGATAAACGGACCAATCCGCCCTCTCGCTCTTAATTTGGGGACTTACTTATTGCGCGCGCTCTCCCCAGCTCTCCCTAGGACCGAAGACGTTCTAGGTTGGGAAACGATTGTGTATCGTGACGAGTACGCACGAGAAATATTTCCGGACCGTAACGTGAGCCCAACGAGCTTGCATTCTTCCGATAAGAACGAATGTAACTCTATTCAGAGACATTTTTTATGCCAGCCATAAAATTCTTGCAAAGTGAATAAAGGGCTTATTCGCATTCTGGCCAATGAGCCTGGAGGTGCCAATGTGGGACCATTGTGCTTCAGTATTTACATACATCCCAGTTCAAAAGTATCTAGACATTTATTATTTTTATGAAACGTATAAAGTATCATTTATATAATTATTGTTAAACATTTATAAACATGTATTTACAATCACTTGCTGTGAAAATCATACGGTGTGTATCAATGGATATTTTAATTAAATTCAGTAACAGGATAAGGGATTTTATAAAAATTAAATTATGTAAGTACCAATTTCAATTATAGTTTAATATATTTTCATAATTTGTTCAGAAACCAAAGAAATAGTAATTATTTTTTATTATGAAAATGTAACAGAAACGTATATGTGACTGAAATTGACTTCGCATTCAAAACTGTACATGATATGAAATAACGCTTAATTACATGATAACACTTTAAAACACCAATTTTAATATTTGGTGGGATATTCTGTGTTATTTATAACTTCTTGTGTTGTTGTGGCATTGTTTTTACTATTTTTTTTTCAATATTGGTACAATGTTTATTTACGCTATCTGCAGTGCTTCTTTTGATTGATTTTTATTTGATATTTCAAATTTCTTTAATTTTATTTTGAATTTCTGTTAGAAGTTCTCTACTATAGCTGAATCTGGATCTCATTATCAGTGGCATTTGAACCACCTTGGAGCAAATAACTTTTGTTTGTTCTTTAAGTAGTTTTCTTCTTGAAAACATTTTATTATATGTTGAATTGTTGAAACACTTCTGTACATTATTTTTTCAATGCCTCTATAAGACATTCCCTTTTTCATATGCTGAATGTACTGAATATTTACTTTGATATACTGAATAAGTTTACGCTCTGGAATTAATTGTGGTTTGCCTCATATTTTAATTATTCTTAAGAAAATCATGTCACAAGTACTGTACATTAGTACTCAATGTGTATACTAAATTGAAGAAACAAATTACCAACAAAAGATAGTATCAAACACAAATGACACATTTGTACAAATAAGTATATGCGGGAAATTCAAATGTACATTTTTGAATTGTTTTAGTTACTTTTTTGTAAAAAAAAATAATTTCAATTTTTAAAATCTTTATACGAATTATTAAAATATGTTAAACTAGAAGTTAGTAATTGAATTTCTGTCAAAATCCTTATCTGGTGATAAACTCAGCTATACATTATGTAGGCTTTTATTTTCGAAATATGAATTTTTTTGTTGCACCCCTCAAGATTGACCTACTTAATAAAAAAAACGTGCTCCCACGTCTTTAACCATTAAAATAATTAATTAAATGCTCATAAAATCGTTTCTCTAATATCTTCTAAATTATTGATTGTATTGCAAAATATGTTAGACAAAACCTGTAGATCCTGTAGACCTGAAAATTGAAGTGTGTTTTCATTATCTATTATTAATAAACATTAACGAAAAATGTGAATTTTTTTTAACTTGAGGAATTTTTTTATATTTCATATTATTTTGAAGGAAATTGCATATATTGAATGCCGCGTCGTTTTTTGTACAATTATGTAAGGAAAGATGTGCTGGGAACATCCTAATTTTTTAGAACACGGAATTTGAGGGAATGTAGGAAATATGTTTATTTGAATTTAAATAATTTTATATATTTTCCTTCCTGCATTTAACATTATTTTTTAAATACAACATTTGTATTAATCATCATTAAACGATATCATTTTCATCGAAGAAGTCTGCTCTTTAATAAAAAAAAGACAATATTGAATAGTATCGACAGGACACGTAAAAAAAAAAAGGACATTGAAAAGGACATTCGAAACTTCCAATTCTAACTATACGTTACAGTTACTCTATTATATTTTATTAATCTTCCCATTTTCGAGATTCATAGAGATTTAGAAACCAATATACATTCAACAAATTTTTGGAAGTTGATTTTTTATCAAAATGTCACTAACTTTCTCGATCCGGACCACTGTGCGCCGTGCTACTAGGCGTTAGCGTTGGATGATTTTTTCATTTTTCGCGCCTTTTTGGATATTTTTAAAGTAGGTTGTTGTCTTTTTGAAAACGGGACATTTAAGAGTCCCCAAGGTGTATTTGGGGTGAATGGGATAGGCTACTTAAAAAACAAGATGGATCAAAACGGGATCTAACGTGGACCTTCGAATTTTGTTCGGGATACCCCCTAGGATTGTGACACTGGCTAAAAAAATAATCAGTGCAACATTTTAGATCGATCGAAGAACAGGAGAACGTGCCGCATCGAGCTTGAAAATATTTTATTTTTGAAACTTGGTTTTCTCCATGGTAGTACATCGTACATATTTCTATATATCGTTGAATTTGTCTTTTCATGCTCTATAACTATACGCAAACAAAATATAAACTATACGCAACTTTGAAATTCCTAAAATTGGATGTAAAAAAAAAATTTTTTCTTTAGCACTATATTTACTTCGTCAAACAGGACTACATACTTTTGTTTGACACATTTTTTCATATATTTATTAATACCAGAGATATTCACAATATTTACTGATAAGCCTTGATTAACAAAATACATTTATATAAAGGGGTGATTCTCCATGACAATATAAGTCGAAAATGATGAATAAAAAAATTGCGATTTCGGCTTCGTTATTTAATTATTAACAATTAAAGATCCGCCTAAAACGCGGTAACCCGAACAAAAAAGGTATACGCTGCGGACCTGACAGACGCGAGCGACAGTCACGTATCAAGTGACGAACACATGCTTAACTTGGTTCTCATTTGGGCCCCAAAGCGAGGTGAAAATGTTTAACAAATTGATGAATAGAATTAACAAAGATTGATCGTTGCACGACATTGAACCTGCCTACTCCCCCAAACCCCATGCCTGCTAAGAAATCTAGTCCCGACCTACTCCGATCACTTTTCGAGATGTTGAAACTTTTTTGCGAATATCTCGGAAACTAAAGCTGAGCGGCGGTAACATGTATAGGAAAAAGTTGTTCAGAATGATGACCTTGACAACATATCTCAAGGTCACCAAAAATCGGTGAGGAAGCCCCTAATGTAAATATTTACCAAGAATCGTCCGTACACGTTTGGGTTCGTATGCACACTGATTCATGACAGCTGTTGAGGTATTTGGTGGTCATAGCCAGAATGAGAAAGAATCGTGAAATTCGTGAAAACAGGATAGACAACGTATTGTTATAGCAACGCCCGATGTTTCCGCGGGAATTTGGTGTAAATATTCACTTGTTTTATCGATCAGGCATTGACCTCGTCAGATGTCTTGAATCAGTGTGCATACGAACGCAAGCGTGTACGGACGCTTCCTCTTGTGCAAACAGATTTTCTAAAAATATTGAATTAAGGTGTTTTTTATGTGGATACGCTCAAAGACTTCACTAACATTTTATGCTTCGTGTGCGAAAGTCAAGACGTGCTTCAAACGCAAATTAGTTGTGCGCGATTCCGGTACGCATATTGCATGTGTTGCAGTTTTGTGAATCCTTGCATTTATGAGGATTGTATTCAACATTTATGGACACAGTGGATACCACTTTATAGTGATCTCGAGTAAATTACTTATGTGAGACCAGTTAAAAAGTGAAAGGGCATTGATTCCTTCTGCTCAATAATTCCATAGGACGGATATTAGGAATGCCTTGTGGATTTTAACGAGTAGGCAGGTTCAATGTCGTGCAACGACCAATTTGTTAATCCTGTTAATCAATTTGTTAAACATTTTCACCTCGCTGCGGGTGCCCAAATGAGAATCAATGTAAGCATGTATTCGTCACTTGATACGTGACTGTCGCTCGCGTCTGTCACGTTCGCGGCGTGTACCTTCGTTGTTCGGGTTGCCGCATTTTAGGCGGATATTTAATTGTTAATAATTAAATAACGAAGCCAAAATCGCAATTTTTTTATTTTTCATTTTCGACTTATATTGTCATGGAGAACCACCCCTTAAATTTTAATATATAAAAAGTACATACTACCTGAACATTATAATAATTGACTACACTCGAGCACGATTTCTGAACGAAGAGGCACATTACATAGTGCGAATGTGTACCTAACCAGTGACGCATTTATACTTCTGCCGCCTAAGGGCTATCTCTACACCTCCCTCCTCCACTCCTAAAAGAGCTAGCACCTTCCCCTGCCTTTGGTATTTTTCCAAAAATTGTCCGCCCTGGGTTATAACCCCTAAAGCTCCCCTCCCTACATACACGTTGCAGTTTCTGAAAATTTGTGTATTGTATTGTATTTTTTAGAACAAAGGTTCATTATTTGTTTATGTTCTAGCTACAATTCGTATAAAAACATTTGACACAACACATTGTAAGGGTTGCCGCCGACAGCGTGTACGTGTGTGTGTGTGTGCCGATCAAGGCACATGGTCGCGGCGACTGTCTAAGGCCGCCGCGCTTTTTTCGGCGCGGTGCCGATGCCGCTGCGCTCTTTTCGGCGCGGTGCCGATTCCGCTGTGTCTTTGCGGCATGAAGCCGCAAAGCGGCGTCGTGGAGATGAGCGGCACCTTTTTGGGTGGTTTCTGCCTATAAAAGCGAGCCTGGATGGCAGTGAGGCCAGTTGTCGCTCAACTACGAAAGAAACGACATCCTTGACATGTAAATTGCCCTTACAACATTTTGTGTTCGTTCATAGTGTACAAAAGTCTAAGGATAATCGCTTTTCTTGAAAGTTGTTTGAGATTGTTCTAGACAAATGAGTAACAACTCGCGGATTGCAGTGGGCCAAAAGATCCGCCGAAGGAATAGAAGACCCTGAAAAATGTGTAAGTCGCAGAATTATTTTGATCGCGGTCGGAGTAATTTCTTTTCATTCGCCGTCATAAGTTCAGAAAGTGTGTTATGTAGTGTTAAGTGATTGTGTGAAAGTGTGATGTTTTGTGTTGAGATTATTAAAAATGATTCGTGAAAATGGTAGTGCGTTGTGGATCCGCCGAAGGAATAGGAAACCCTGAAAAATCTGTAAGTTTACTTTACGTTAGTATTTTATAACGAGACAATATAAGTCGAAAATGAAGAATAAAAAAATTTCGATTTCGGCTTCGTTATTTAGTTATTAACAATTAAAGATCCGCCTGAAATGCGGCAACCCGACCAACAAAGGTATACGCCGCGAACGTGACAGAAGCACGCGACAGTCACGTATCAAGTGACAAATACACGCTTACCTTGGTTCTCATTTGGGCCCCCCAGCGAGGTAAAAATGTTTAATAAATTGATGAATAAGATTAATAAAGTGATCGTTGTACGACATTGAACCTGCCTACTCGTTAAAATCCACAGGACATTTCTAATATTCGTCCTATGGAATTATCGAGAAGAAAGTTTAATGAACGTATATAAATAAAACTATTAGCAATGAAAATGAAACTAAAATAATACTCGACTTTTTAAGAATATGTGTTTGTGCAAGAAGAATCGTCCGTACAAGCCAGCGTCCGTACAAGCTAGCATCCGTATGCATACTGTTTCAAGACAGCTGACGAGGTCAATGACCGAGATCGATAAAACAAA
>CM052222.1:1279969-1335296 GCA_028454225.1 Lasioglossum leucozonium
TCTGCAAACGATGGAAGATTTCCAAAACGTGCGCGAAAATTTTTGTAAAAGACTCCGCGTATGTGTTAATGAAAATGGTGGTCACATAGAGAACCGTGTTTAAGTGCAGTGTCAGAGCATGAGTGGTTTGTTCTAGTGTATTTCGTTTGGTGTTGTGAATAATTTTAGTGTATGTTAAGAATTTGTGGATGTGTTAGATTAATTACAAAGTGAAAGGTCATTAACCTTTCTTCTCGATAATTCCATAGGACGAATATTAGAAATGTCCTGTGGATTTTAACGAGTAGGCAGGTTCAATATCGTACAAAGATCACTTTATTAATCTTATTCATCAATTTATTAAACATTTTTACCTCGTTGGGGGGCCCAAATGAGAACCAAGGTAAGCGTGTATTTGTCACTTGATACGTGACTGTCGCGTGCTTCTGTCACGTTCGCGGCGTATACCTTTGTTGGTCGGGTTGCCGCATTTCAGGCGGATCTTTAATTGTTAATACCTAAATAACGAAGCCGAAATCGAAATTTTTTTATTCTTCATTTTCGACTTATATTGTCATGGAGAACCACCCCTTAAATTTTCTCCCACCTGTTGTCGAACACCCTGTATAAGAACTTTTGGACGCATTACATTTTTTACGAATTAGAGCGTTAATTGCCTTAGAACCAGCGGCAACTGTAATTCGGACAACGCTCGAAACAACACAACTGGCAAGCAGAGTTTAACATAGAGTATTATTTTAAAAAAAATTGACTATCAGCGTCCGTCGTGATAGTAGGTGGGGAATACGCCGGTAAGGAATTTTTTTAAACGTTATAACAAACAAAATAATTTATTACTACGTTAACAAAAAAGAAAAAAAAAGTATATGTCATGTGTGTGTGTGTGTGTGTGTGTGTGTGTGTGTGTGTGTGTCGTTGCAGTTCTGTAAAAAATGTTGTGGACAACACGCTGTGCCTCTTTCCTCTGGGCATCTCAAGTTCGGGAAAAAGGTCCCAAGTTCGGACTAACGTCGGAGCGTCGAGTATGAATTAGATAGTAGACACCTCCGACAAGTATGTGCAGACCTTTACTCATCATCAATAATCACGAGTGTCCGCGTTCTTCATACAACTGTTCGGACCGATGTTCGCGTTCTGCGAGCGTTCGGTTGTCAGTCTTACAATTTACTGCAGGTGGACAGCGATATCCGGTAATACGGAACTGTCGCAAACACACTACGGGATTGATCGATGCTATTTATTAGAGATTCTATATTCGCGCTCTGTACTTCTCGCTCTCGCGTTTCTCGAGACGCGCTTCGATACTCGCTTCCGACGGAAGCGTTACGGAAAAAAATTACGGAAAAATTTTAAAATGAAGTTCAATCGTTAAGACAAATAATATTAAACTTTTAACCGTTAATCTCTCATGATGGTGAAATGTTATTTAATTTCACACAGAATACGTTGCAGTTTCTGAAAATTTGTGTATTGTATTGTATTTTTTAGAACAAAGGTTCATTATTTATTTATGTTCTAGCTACAATTCGTATAAAAACATTTGACACAACACATCATGTGTTCGTTCATAGTGTACAAAAGTCTGAGGATAATCGCTTTGCTTGAAAGTGTTTGAGATTGTTCTAGACAAATGAGTAACAACTCGCGGATTGCAGTGTGTTCCGCGGTATACACGGAAACAATTCAATTGGGCGATTATTATCGTTAAGCCGGTCCTCAAGTTGCCGCGGGTCCTTGAGGGTTTCGAGGTCGAGTTCCGGGCCGGGAGATCGTCGCTCGCTCGAGACAGGGAGTTATAAATCGCGGCGCACATGCGGCCCACTTGGGCATTCCTTCGCTTTGTTTCGGGGTCTCTTTATTGCTTTTTTTCGGCAGGGATTTTGGGTTTTTCCAGACGGGCTTGAGAAGGAGATTTCCACCTTCTACTCGGCGAGGACTATCTTGCACGGTTCCCTTTCCTCAAGTCCGTCAGCAAATAAAATCGAGTTTAACAAATTCCAACAACCCCCCGTTTTCCACCACCAACGTGATAGAAGGAGACCTCGAGGCAGAAACAAAAGTCGGGTCACTCTCAAATTAGCCATAACGCAGTTCACTTCTCCGTAAGACTACCGTCAATTGTTACTGTACCAATTAAGTGTTTTTTTTTTATTAAATATATTCTATTGTAGTTACGATACTGTTTCTGATTATTATTCTCCGTAATTAAACCTACGTGAGAAATTGTTCGGGTTGAATAAACTAGATTAGTTTGAATGAGGATTTACACCCTTCATTTTTTAACGCAACGCACTGCCGTCGTTCGAATTTAAACCGTGAATATGAACACAGTGGGCCAAAAGATCCGCCGAAGGAATAGAAGACCGTGAAAAATCTGTAAGTCGCAGAATTATTTTGATCGCGGTAGGAGTAATTTCTTTTCATTCGCCGTCATAAGTTCAGAAAGTGTGTTGTGTAGTGTTAAGTGATTTTGTGAAAGTGTGATGTTTTGTGTTGAGATTATTAAAAATGATTCGTGAAAATGGTAGTGCGTTGTGGATCCGCCGAAGGAATAGGAAACCCTGGAAAATCTGTAAGTCTACTTTACGTTAGTATTTTATAATGTAGGATTGGTATTCTTGTGTATAACAATGGATACAATGGTTTTCTTTCATATTTTACAACTTTAAATTTATTATCTGAATGGGCAGGGAAACAGACGATGACTTGGTACGGGCCTAACCACGAATGCCTCAGACTTTTTCTCTTCTCGATGAGTAGAAGGTATTGACGTAAAAAAACTTTTACAACAATTTTCATTGTTATAAACAATTTTGCAGCAAGTTTCTTTTACAAATGTCCACCGATCCAGAGGTATAGATTCACCCCTAGGATGGATGACCATTACTTTTTTTACACCCTGTACATATTATATATCTTTACATATATTTTAGTAATTAAATGAAAGTATTCAGGTAGTTATGTCGAAAATTGATTAGTTTAGAAGTTATGATTTCGACCATATTATACACCCGGCATAGGTATAGCATATGCATAGGACGCAGTGTTCCAAGATAACGAAGTGTCCGGTGCCCACAACTGACGTTACAAGATAATTCAAAATGGTGGATAGCGATATAAAAGCAAGGTATACAAGTATATTTATGCATTATTTCGTAAACATCTGGAAAAAGTGATGCAAACTTGTTGCATAAAGAATTGTAAGGTACGACAAAACCGTGATACAAATATATCTTTTCACAAGTAAGTATTTTATATTTAATATCGCATATACATATAGTGTTCTCAGTCAACGACCATTGCCTCGCTGAAAATACCGGTTCTCGTTCGATCACCGAAGTTAAACGGCGTAGGGCGGGGGACGCGCCTAGGATGGGTAGCCGCTCGGTGAAAAGTCGGGAAGTGACCCTCTGGGTTGCGTTCCACGTGTTGTTGGCAAAAATAGGTGGTTCGGAACCCATCTTAATAAAAAGTAGGTCCCGCTGAAATTGGAAATTAGGCGATAGTTGAGGATTGGAAAAGGGAGAGGTTGTGGAATGGATTTGAAACCCTGAGGGGACCAAATATCATTACATACATACATATAGTGTTCTCACTATTGTTTTGTTTAATAAATAAAGTCAGTTGTAAGGAAATAAATACAGATTTCATATTACCAACATCTACGTTCAAATTTAACTTTGTCCAAATTATAATTGTCAAGATGTGTTGGCGCTATTTAAAATAATAACAGTGAAGTAAAAATAAATGAGTAATAAAATAAAACGACGGGGGGACTGTGGGAGCTATGGTAGGTACTGTTTTATCTCAATTGATACAAACATGCCTGTCCCTGATGTCTGTCAAAGTTGAAGTTATTTAAGCTGTCTCCCCTAAAGTAAATAATTACCTGAAATGCTTATAACCTTTCGAATTTCCAACCTGGAAAATAACCTCTTCGAACTGCATATGTCTATTCGAAATTTCTGTCTACAATATCCGTGAAGTATCTTCTTAAAAATTCCCATAAATGTCATGCTAGAACTCGCATAGCTATCAAAGTTACAAATTTTCCCCGCGAATCTTAGTGACGTGAGTGATGAACATGGAGAACGCTTTCATCAAGATATATCAAGAATAGAAAATCGTTACCAAGGAAAAGACATATGGGCGATGCTTGCAGACTACTGTTGGACACTTATGACTGAAAATCGGAATACAAAGAAGAAGCGTCAAGCAAGGCGGAACCATGTTTAAATTTATTTACATCAGAAATGGGTAAGTTTTTCTTTTGTATTTATTTTTCTTTTTATTAGTATTAATTAAGTATTTTTATAATTTTGTGCAATGATCGGTACCCAAAAACACAAAACAATGTATGTAATTGAAGCATAGTATGCAAAGACATATGTGCGTGGTACAAATGTCGACTACGCATAGCGACGGCCCTGGCGAGTCGAGAAGAGATTACAATGGCCGCGTGGTGCGAACGCGTCGCACACAAGCTGTCAACGAACATTTTCTTGACCTGCTTGAATACTAACCGAACCAAATAATTACTGTGAATGCTTTCTTTACCAGAAATGTCTGTAGAATTCAATGCTGTATAGTAAATTCCTGCTAGATGAAGTATTTTTTTCGTAAATACAAAAATAGAGCGTATAAAGTCCCCGCGTCAGCTCTTTGCAAAATTCAACAAGCATTTACAACAACTAGAAAGTTCATAAAAATATAAATAACCATTTGGATATGTAGTCAACGACCATTGCCTCGCTGAAAACACCGGTTCTCGTTCGATCACCGAAGTAAAGCGGCGTAGGGCGGGGAACGCACTAGGATGGGTGACCGCTCGGTAAAAAGCCGGGAAGTGACCCACTGGGTGCGTTTCACGTGTTGTTGGCAAAATAGGTGGTTCGGAACCCATCTTAATAAAAAGTAGGTCCCGCTGAAATTGGAAATTAGGCGATAGTTGAGGATTGGTAAAGGGAGAAGTGGTGGAATGGATTTGAAACCCTGAGGGGACCAAATATCATTACATACCATATGGATATGTAGAGGAGAGTCTCCTCTTTCTTTTGACTCAAAGCTGAACTTCCTCACATGTTTAGTTTTTGCGTAACATTTCGTTTTTTTATCGAAATCATGCATTTTTATAAAAATCAATGTTTCTCGAAAACGTTGCGTGATAGAGCGATTCTGTTTTCGGATTCGGTTTTAGGACGACAATGTCTACAAGAATCCCCCAACAGTAATTGGAGCACATTTTTCGTGTTGTACGGTGCAATTGGAGTTAATAATTGGTTAAAATAAATACCTGTTTACATACGCCGAGTGAAGAAAATGGACGTCTCGATTGAAACCTGAAACTACAAAGTAATAAACAACATTTAAATGTCGGTGTTGCTTTTGCAGAGGATCACCATTCTCGTACTGTTGTTTTGTATACGAATCGTTTTCATGTTAATGCAGATCTAAAATGGCCGAAACATTAATTATGCTACAGCCGCAACAAGATGAAAGAAAAATAAAAGCATAAGTCTCTATTACTTTTACGCGAAAATTATAAGTTCTAAATTGAAAAAGTAAACATAATATTTCATAGAGTTCCGATAAGACGTGAGGTGTCAACTCCAGTTTTTTTAAAGAATTGTATAAAAAAGAAATAGCTAAAAATTGACTAGAGCGTTCATAAACTTGCAAATTTTTTGAAAAATTCACAGTTTTGCATAATGTTCTTGTATAAAACACTGTTTCGTATTTGAATATTGGTGGATGGGTGGGGGAGGGAGATTGAAAATGAAAATTTTGCCGAGAACGCCGATGTCAAAGAGTTAAATAGTCTTTATTTACAAACGAACTAGTTTAAATCACAAACGCAGCGCACAACTCTCGATACAATAATAGATATATAATTCGCCTTCTTATTTTCATATTTTTTTGTTTCATTTCTCTGGATTGCTCGCCATGATCATCGACCACGAAACAGCGCGGTCAAACGAGACGCGTGTGTAAAGTTTCCGTTTCGAGAAATAATCTATCGATCTCGCCGTTCCCCGTTTCCTCTTCTCAGTGCTGTTACCGACCATTTTTACGCAGAACGTGAACTTACGGATCTAACAAATATCTGCCGCGTTTCTATATGTATTTCCATACGTCCGTGACTTCTGTCTTCTATAATGTACAAATTCGAGAACTTCAACTTTCAAACATATTTAAAATTTCGTATTTTTATATACACGTATAACGCACGTAGATGCATTAAATTTTGGTCTTGTCATCACATCGTTCATTATATTCTTTTTTCTTTGTTACTTTATCTCTAACGACAACGATAATTCGGGGTTCTCGTCCCAAAACACACGAGTGTGAAAATATTGAATTGTGAGTATCGGGAAGTTCGGGATGCCACATTTACTCGCACGGTACAAAAATTACTTCGAAGTGAATTTTCGTCGCGAAGGTTAAATACGATTAGTCGATTACCTTTCAGTAAATTTATCTCTCTTAAATATATCGCCGCTGTCTGCCTTGCGTGGCCGCATCGAATTACGTGGATTATTAGTCTAATAACTTATAACACTTTTTACGTAATCTTATGCTCGAGAATTTATGATGCAAACGTTATCAAGTTTTTCTTTCCACAGGATTACAACATTTGAAGCAATGCGTCTACAATTTTTCCGATACTTTACGTTGAACGTAAGAAACATAATTTCGGGAACAATTTTCACGCGTTCGATCTATGTATCGGAGATTCTTCAAAATTACAGATTCGACACAGTGAAAGAGATGGACAAAAGAAAGCTTTAACGAATCCTTCCTGTTTTATTTAACAAAATATTAGCTTCTCGAAGACTTTGTTGTAACTCAATATTTGTATATAAGATGTTGCCTGAAACACACTCGTATGAATTGATTGCGTGCAGCTATTCGAATAAATGAACTTAATAGAGGAAATACTAATTTCGAGAGTGTGTTATTTTAGCAAATTAAATGGCCGACTCGGTTTCGCAATGAATATTCATCCCTTTCGAACAAGAATTTGTTATTTTCGTCGATTCTCGGGCATCAATAAATAATTCATGTTCGAAGTGTCATTGTACTTAACTCGATAATTTAGTGGCTATTGATTATGATGCTGAATTCTTTCAAGCAAAACGGATATACCTGTATATAAAGCATTTGGAATATACAATGTGGTGTCAACGTATAAAAGAAGAAGTTCACAGGGCGAAATGTTTGAAACGCTATAACTATGCAGTACTATGCATCGAACATTTCCACCGTACGACGACAACGGGGTCGTGGCGCATAAAAATGGCGGCGTAAGACATTATGCGAGTGTAGCGGATAATATGGTTGATCTGTAGTCTTACAGAGCTAAGTCGATGAACGTTTGCCCGCAGCGATCGTCGACGATGATGACGGGAATCGCAGCGATAACGACAACGATGTTACAAGAATAAATAAATCCTATTAATACGATAATGAAGGTGACGTCACGCCGCGCCGGGATTTAAAAAAACAAACAAACAGACTGTTCGAGCTGAACACGCGGCGTGACGTTACGAGCTCCTCATCATTTTTCTTTTTTTTCATTTCAATCTGTTTCCATCGCCGTCTTATTCATTCTCAATTTAACTGTATAACCGTAATGATATGTGGTAATAATAATAACCATGAGATTAGCGGTAATTATGATTCAACATCGGTGACGTCTGGGTTCGGTGGTTTTTGGTCCCCCAACGCGGACGTCCCCCACTGCCGTTTATAAGAAAGGTCGAACCTCTATCTACAAAGTCAAAAAGGACCGATAAAACGTGTAAAAGGGCTGTGGTCGGTCGGACACGAGTGTGTCCTTTCGGTGGGTCTGTGTAGAATTATGTTTACCTATGTCTCTCTCTTTGTTGATGTGTGGGTGTGTGTGTGTATGTGTATGTGTGCGTATGCGTACGAGTCTTGTGTGTACACGGTTTTTGTACAGAGTCCTCTGAATACAGCACATGTCGCTCCCCTGATACCGTACCGCACTAATTCGTAATGAGCTTTTTTCTTTTTTGCTTATCGTCTCCGCCTTATTTTCCTCGTTTCACCGTGTCCGGCTCAACGAAACTCGCTCTTTCTCTCTCATCCTTGCGAACATCTGTCCTTTTTTCTCTCCTCTAAAGCGTCATGATATGTATATGCTATCTAGGAAACTCGGTGAATGTGTCTTTTTGCCAGGGCGTGGCGTGTCCTTTTCAGGGTGCGCTTCGTGATACATACGTGGGTACAGGGATCTGGGATTCGATCGTTCCCGTGTCTTTTTCACTTCCTATCGTCGAGTGCACGTTCAACTCGCTGAACAATGTACAGTGGAGTCGCGCTCGTTGCACGAAACGTGACCGAAAATGGTTGCGGAAATCGAGGTTGTGCAACGAGAGAGGTAACTGATCCCCACCAGGAGTTATAGAACTTCTGACCAGTGTCGCCAGATGATGCCCAAACAGGCATACTCTCCTCCTTTTCCCCATTCCACCTAACATCATTCACACCACTCAATCGCCGTCGTGCACGCGCAACGTGTTACATATTGTTTTGGTCATCAGAGAGGAGGAACCTGTATTCCCCTCGATTTCTTCGATCTGGCGACACTGCTTCTGACCAGTATCGCCAGGTTAAGACTCTCCCACTCTACCTTACCCATTCTACGACGCCGTTTCCCCATTCCCGGTGGCGAGCGCCCCACTCTCCCGCCATGGATCAGTCGCGTGACGTGATGCGCGCACCCAATGTGTCTGCGTCAGCGTCGCAGATTAACCTGGCAAAGGCAGAGAAAGGGTAGCTGTATTCCCCTCAATTTCCCCTGTCTGGCGATACTGCTTCTAACAACTCGTGGTGGGAGCAGTGTTGCCAGATTAAAACTAAACCTACCACTTCCGGTCAAATGACCGGTTTTCAATTATTGAAATTACGAATTTACTCACATGAAAATTGATTCGATAAATCTTTTTATTCAAGCACATATTGCAATAAAAATTGTACAAAATCTAAATAAATAGAGCCTTGCCATTTTCAAAAGCTAAAACATTTTAATTGCTTTTAGTGCTCGGTAGGTTTAGTGTTAAGACTTGTCTACGATGCTATTACCCCACGCTTCCGTCACGGGCCGGTCACGTGATGCATTCCGTCTCTGTCGTGCATGTGTCACAACGTCACGTGACTAATCCGGTAACGACCAAGGGAAAATATTCTCCCATTAGAGTAAATGCCCTTGTTCTGATGGCACTGCGTGGTGAGGATCGCTGGTATGCAACCAATGTTAGCAGATGGCTTTCTCTCGATGGGTTTCTCGGATAAATCGGAGGGGAAATGCTATAGTCAGAACCCGAGTGACGTCGCGAAGCTATAGTATAGTCCACCTCGGAGAGCGACGTCACGATTCGTGCTCAGGTTGCGGATCCTATCGTGATCCTACAGTACGGATCACAACGTTACTAGGTATCCTAACTACTGGCACGTCGTGATGTCGGTGGGATAATTCTCGAAGCGCGATGACATGCTATCTCTCGAATGGACTAATTACGGCAACGTTTTATGCAATAATCTATAATAAACAACGTTGCAATAAGCGGGGTTCTACCGTGACATTTTCTTTTCACTCGTTATTTTCCCTTGCCTGCATGCTCTCTCTTTAATTCAGCAGATTCGTGTCCTGTGCACAAGATCATCGATGACGATGGATATTCATGTAACGCTCATTGTATGTAGTTAGTTTTCTGTTCGTTAAATCTTGTTGTAGTTTCATCGAGGCAATGCTGTGTGTGTTTACAATTCGTTCGTGTGTTGATAATGCCAACTTAGAATTCGAGTTGTATTTCGAGTCGTTTTTCGTTTTTGTATATTCTGCGTTCCTAGGTATGATTTAGTTTATATACTATGTTCATTGCAGTGTTCTTTAACACGTTTACCTTGTTGGATGAAATATACTTACGCTAAATCGTTTCCAGATTAATTATGCGATGTAGTAAGTACTTGTTCATAACTATTTATTTAAAAACTTTGCGACTAATATTTTGATCATGAAGGTGTGAATGTACGAATCTCTTTATTGATATTCTTCTCCCTTTGCTTGATACGTAACATGGGATTGTCTAAAAAATATTGGTAAATTTCGACAACAAGGGAGCCCAGCTCTACTGACTTTCATCTTGATCTATGTTATTAAGGTCCAAGCTCTGAATAACCTTTCCCAAAACATGTGCCCTTCGCTCAGTCTTAGTTGCCGAGATATTCGCAAGAAATTGTTAGTTAAACATACATTTAATAAGTATGACCGAACAGTAATTAAAATATACAGAACCTGAAAGAGAAGGTATACTTGAAGTAGGTCGGGGTTGGGTTCGTGAGGGGCGGAGGGGGACGACTACACCTGTAATGTTCCTTACTACGCGTGGATTGTTGTGTGTGTGTGATTGAGCCGTATAGCTCGTGGATTTGAACCCAGATCTCCACCTTCGTTTAGCGGTGTGCTATCCATTACACTAGAGGGCTAGTAGGTGCCAAACCTACATCAAGAGAGTCAAAACTCAAGTGCCTGCATATAAGATTAACCACGCGGTTATATAGCTCGTCGAACTTGTCTGCATCGTCATTCTGTAGTCTCGTGAAACATAACAAGGGTACATGGGGTTTGCGCTCATGTACGCGCAGATCGCGTGCCACCGATACAAGGCCTCTGCCACCCTTGGTGATCACGAGGATGGGGTCCGGTCCCCTCATACAGTAAAAGCTCGTTCGTTGTCCAAAATCTTCTCTACGCTCGTTGTCCAGTGCCTACCCACTCCACCGCCTGTCAACGCCAAGTCGCTCCGCAGGGCGGCGGCGATTGATCTCGGCTCGGGTATATCGGTGTGAACACCACTACATTGACTCGAGGAAAGGATTTTACAAATCTCTTAATTTTCATTATTTCTTTATGGAACTTTCACTACCATATTTCTGGCATTTTTCTGATTAAAATGACACCAAACACGATATAATTTGAACTGTATTAAGTGGTTTTATCGACGTTGAAAGTTTCGAAGACAACGCCGAACAGCGTATTGGAAAGAAAGAGACGCGAACAGTCGCCGTCGCCGGCACAGTTCACATGTAGAGTAAATATGGGCCAAATTATATCGTGTTTGGTCTTGTTCTAATCAGAAAAATGCCAGAAACAAGCCAGTGAAAGTCCCGTTAAAAAATAATGAAAAATAAAGCATTTTTAATTGGCATTACATTGTGAGAACACGCGGGCCTTTAAACTGTGCCGGCGACGGCGACACGCTTCGGTAATGCGATCCGTATTTCTTCTGTCCTTCTCTATGTTCGGCTCTCTATTGAAGTTTCGCTCGACGCGCTCGGCGCGGTCGGCGCGGTGTAGATAAAACGCAATCATACATAAATCAAAAAGCGTGTCCCTCCACGTTCGTTGTCCATTCTGAGACCCGGCCTTTGGACAACGAACGAGCTTTTACTGTACTGGGTCACCAACGGCGTCCCCGGAAGCTGTCGGGCATCCTGAGCGGGGGGCCCAGATAAAGTGATGACATATTGTGTGGTTTTCACGTATTTGCGCGAAAATTTTAGCGTCAGTAACGTAAAAAATTTGGCTGAAATGAGGTACCTTGGCACCGCGCATAATTTCGCAAGATTTGTCATCATTTGATTTTGAAAAACGAATGTATGTATGAAATGAATATATGTCACGCATACACATAACATATATTACATAGTTATGACAACTTCTTGCCAGTAATAACTCTCCATTACTTTCCCCACAAACTTACGACGTAGATACGCTCTTTTTTTGGTCGCGTATGCGTGTGGAAACAGTACAATATCTCATCACAGGTCCGGATGCTTATCGGGCGGCTTAACGGGAGGGGCAGGGGGATCTTGTCGTTCGTTGCGGGTTGGCCTCAAGTAGAGTAGGTTCGGAGGAAGGAGGGGGCGCACCTCCTTCGAGAGATGGAATGTTAGGGCGAGTGGGTACATCAGTTTGAAATGCACGCGCGTATCACGGGTATCCCTAGGAGCTTTAGGGACGGGAATGAAGGCCGTCCCTTTGGGCATTCGTCGGGTCAGAGGAGTCCCACATAATCCCGCTTTCCGGGAGGCAGGGTATCCGTAATAGAGATTACTTGAATGAAAAGAAAATAGTGTCTGCGCTCGTAATCCTTTCACCCACAAGAGCTAAATTTCCGGTGATCTGTTCTGCTGCCAATAACAGGACCAAGCTCTCAAATTCCTCAATATTGTCCCTGATAATACGCCTCGAGCGGCCCTTGCTGCTCGTTCAATAACCCGCATCCCTCACTGATCATTGAGGACCAGCATCGCCTTTGTTCCTTTGTTCTTAAAGGAAACTGTATCCTTGAAATACTTTGTCTTCTTTGCCGAGAAGTTGACCTTATGCTGCAGCTCGCATAAATCATCAAACTGATCTGTGGTGGTATAGTCAGCGGAGATAAATTCGGGGTTAGCAAGAACGAGATAATAGTCCAAATTGCCGCGGGAAGCGGACTGTTTTCATAAAATCTTTGGCTACTTGACTGGAGTCAAACGGACCAGCGAGAGCAACAACGGTTACTCGCAGGTCTGAGAACAACACTCTTTCACTCTGACGTATCAGACGATCGTCGTTCGTGCAATGCTCTACGGCTATGTTAGGGTAATAAATCGTCTCGGTGACTTTGACCTTTCCAATAGCATTGATAGAGCGCGTGACATAGTCCGGAAACACCGGGCGACTGTATATCACACTTAACACATCCGACGTCAAGTTAGGCTAGTCTTAACTGCAATAGACAAGAACAGGTATGGTTGAGACCGGAGGTAATCGCCATTGGTGTAATGCGAAAGCGGATTCCCATCCGAACGCCTGGTCGGAAAAGGGCCCAACCCTGGAGGGGTCCTGGGAGAGGGGTTTTAGTGGGTAGTGGCCGCTAAATAGGCCGAGTCCCACACTCCCCCCGGCAAAGAGACTGGGGGGGGGGGGGTAGTGCGTAAATGCATTTCCCCTCTCCCTTAACAAAAAAATGGCTCGTTTTAAGTGAGCGCAGAACTATCTGAATTTTACCCTTCATCATGGCCAATCCAATACGATAAAATTGTTAAATATTACCGGTTAGTGGTGCACTGGTGAAACTAAATAGTACATGGTGGTAATCACTCATTACGGATTCCCCGTAATCCCTGTGGGGAGGGGTGGTGATATTCCGGCCTCACCGATGACCCTGTGACCATCCCTAGGTTAACTGGGGAGGGGGTCAAGATCTCGAAGCTCGTTCACTAACATAACCCAACCAACTTCAAATCTGTAAGATCGTTGTGCTTTTTGAAAGAGGGAGCAGAATATATTTCCAATAAACAATTGGTTCAAACTATTCATATTTCCTTTTTGACCATCTTGTATTAAAACTTGCAGAATAAAGTGTAGTGGTAATCTTGATTTATTTACAGTTTTTTACGTACATACAGGTTCATGACGATATACTTCAAGGCCAAGGTCACAAGAGCTAGGTCCCCTTTCGTCAACATTCACCAAAAATTTATATTGGAAGTATTCCTGCCGCTCTCTCCCTTTTTTATTTACAATACTTATTTATTATACGTTAAGTGTTGTAATTTTTCAGCAAGGGAATTAACAACATTTTCTACTCTATTGAGAAAGGTGTAGGTATATCGTACTTCTTGAATGATTTTCCAATTTGTTTCCTTTTTCTACTGTATGACTTGTTACATTTTATTGATTTCACAAGGAGATGATAAACCCAAGCAAAATTTAGTTTCTCGTAGTTTATATAAATATTACTTGAGTGCTCAGAAAGTACAACACATTCAGAAAAATGGACGTATGAGAAACAATGTAGCTTGTTCCTATCGAATATCCGAAGCAGAAATAAAGAACGCTGAGAGGTTTGCAAAATAAGTTTGCTGGAGCTACTGTATTCACTGTTTATTAACTATATGATTTAAAAACAAAATTTAATGAAATAAGATCAAATGTAATATTTAATGAATTAATATATTTATTTAATGAAATAAAATAAAATTGAATACTTTCATCAACTGAAATTTTCCGTTGAATGTTCGTAATTGTATATACTTATTAGAAATACTGTTCAGTATGCCTCTGTGGGACCATGCAATTTATGTGCATTCAAAACAATGAATTGATATCGTTCCCATTGTTCTTATTTTTCAGGCCGTTTTTAGAACATTGCAGAAAGTTTAATTTAGTGAGAATATTTACGTACTTAATTTATAAAATGGTTTTGTTCATTGAGATTAATTTTACATTGATCTGCCGTTGATGAATGTTTATAATTTATAGAGTTATATGTTTTCGGCATAAACCGTTTATAACGTTTTAGAACATTCTATTTGAGAAAAGCAGTCGCCATTATTTATACCATTTTCTAACAAAAGGTGCTACGTTGGAAACAAAATTGTAAGATATTTCTCTATAATACTTGAGTAATCACTATTTCTGTAATTCAGGTGCTCCAGTAGATTACTATTTACAGTAATATCTTCGTAACTGTCGTATCGTCGGGTCTGCCGAGCGACAGTTCTAGTCGGTGTCGCCAGATTAATCCATTTGCATCATCAGGAAATATGAAAAGAAGTTTTTTTTCTTTACTTCCTTATCACCAAATTTTTAAAATTTTTAATTTTTTTTTTCAACAAAGTTGACCGTTTGTTTACTGCTCCGATGATAGTGACTAGGAAAATTAAGCGTATATATGTATACGCTAATGATGCAAATGGGTTAAGACTTGTGTCCCCACTCTACCTTACGCTTCTACGACGCTGTTCCCCACGCTTCTCCCTAGGCTAGGTCACGTGACGCGTTTCATTTCTGTCGTGCATGTGTCTGGTGCTGGCAGAAAGAGAGAGAGAGTGACTGTTTCTCCTCATTTCGTTCTCCCTCCCATCATCTGACGATTCTGCATGCTGTACGTGAAGAGTGCTATTTTCTCCACCTCCTCAACTTATGTTCTCTCTATTTATTAGGTACTTGAATAATTTTATGTTGTTCTTCTGGTAAATACAGTTCCTCGTTCGAAAAGGAAAATAGGGAATATTTTATTCAAAGTATTTTCCAATATCTATCTTTCTCTACGTCCGACATACAACAAAGAATGTAGCACCTCTACTAGAACGAGTGTTGCCAGATGAAGGGAGGGAGTACAAAACGAGGGAAAGAGGTTACCCCCTCTCTGCCAGTACCGGGCACAATTGCATTTTTATACTTGGTAAGTTGTCACCGACTGACTGATAATTACACTGGTCTAAAATTCAAGTAATTCCAAAAAAAATTTTCGACTTTCTGTTCATACGATAATCATTTCTATTTAGTTATTTCAACACTGATCAGTAGATTTTCGAGTTTCTGTTAATACGATAATAATTTCTATTTAGCTATTTCTACACTAATCATAAAAAATGCCTAAATATAAAATTCGACAGAAGCTGTTCCCATTAAAAAATAGGATTTTATTTCATGCCACTTCCTTAAAATTTGTCTTTAAACATTGAAAAAATTGCATAAACATCCGCAGTCTACTAATCTAAGTTACTCTACTTTCGTACTACCATAATTTCGTGTTTTTAGTATTGCCGTGAGATGACAAGGAGGTCCCTGGCATCAGTGTCGTCAGATGAGGGGAGCGAGCACGAATTGATGGGAAAAAGGTACCGGACACACGTACGACAGAGACGAAATGCGTCACGTGATCGGCCCGCGGCGGATGAGTGGGGACACAAATCTAGCGTCATCGAGGTTTTCTCAATCCTTTTCTCCATTAGCGCACAGTCTACCGAAAATTTCGTTCATTTTTCCACCCATCGTTCTACCCATGTACTCAGGCTATTTGACGGTGTACTTTCATACAGCTTTCAATGACGCGTTATCTTGTTTTTCGCTTGAGCGCGAGAGATTGCGCGCTTTTAGCTCGTGAATAATTACCGGATACCGACGCGCAGCAGAAAGAGGAACGTCGACCCGCGTTTCCTTTCACCGGACGGTTTCATTAACGATGAATAAATTTATTCACGAGCAAATTCTTCAGAACATAAATTCACAGAATGGTTTTGCTTCCGTCAGCGAACCAGCCAGCGAGCTTCTCACGTATCTACGTAGAATGTCCGATTAGACATACGCTAAACAGTTAATTAGGTGAGCACTAGATTGTATGCATTTATGAGAGAAATCAGTTATCCTCAATTGTTTAAACTCGATGAAGAAAAACAGAAATTCTGCACCTGTGTCTTGCAATTAAGACAGACAATTATTAAATAGAAAACCTTCCATCATTGTTATGGTGAAAACATTGTATTTTTTGTGACGTCAAGGAATATTTAGAATTAAATATTAGATTATTGCTGATGTATAGGTCCTTTTATCAATTTCCTTTCATTTATACATATATGACATACGAGGTACGTTATCAGTCGACAATGAAATTAATTATTTAGACAATAGCAAACAAATAATTGTACAAAAAGGCGGAAGATTATAACCCTTATAGTTATAATTCATTATGCGTGAACAATTGAGAAAGACTAAAATTTTTACATAGAGGAGTTAGTACCGTTGCGTTAGTGGCAAAGGTGCACACACATAGGTACATGGTAATCGATAATGCATTGTTCAAAGTGTAAAGATGAGCATGCAGGAAGCATGTATCGGTTAAAATTATTTAAATACCACATTATCCGATAAGTTTGACATATTTAGCATATTCATCTGTATTTATTTTACATATTTTTCGACGGTATAGAATATACAAAATTTCTAATTGTTATTACACTGATAGAAGATGTTTTGAATAAAATATATTTATTAATTTTAATTAAAAATAATTAATTGTTGTGTTGGCTTAAAAAAGAATAGATTTTCTAATAATTTTGAAAAATGAGAAAATGGCGATTGTTAAAAGCAAAAATATCTTTTTCGTTGATAAAATTCAATTTTAAACATTTATCAAAATTCAGCATATTGAGACATGAAAGAAATCGTACGCTACATTCAAGATAATTTATTTTTATTTCAGTTAATACAACAATTTCTTATTTTTTATATTCCAGTTAATTTTTTTCGCTGGATATGTCTTAATAGTCTGGTCGTGGTGTGCACGAACGAGTAATTCGATGTTTTTAAGCAATCGAGAAAAAGAACTGAAATTTCAGTTTTTCATTTTTATTTATGTTACAACTTCTTCGAGGCAAGTACTGTCATTTCTCTCTTCACTGTTAATTTCTCAAGTTCGGTTCTACAACCATTTCAATTGCGATTCTGTCAATTACACTCGACTCTGGAGCAAGGGAACGTATTCCTTTCACGTTGTCGAACTTTTTTGTCGATTCTCGAACAGATTTATTTATTGTCGAGGAAAGCTTGGATGCAGCATGACTGCCTCTTCCAGTTCCGTATAACTGGAGGGGCGCGTGAAGAGACAATGAAATCGAAAACCACGGGAAGAAATTCATATTCGTGTTCGCAGTGGCTTTTTTAATGTACGTCTGTTGTTCCTTCTTGAACTGATATGGATATCGGAGAGGATATCACAAGGAGGTTAGGTCCCCATCGATTAATAACGGATCAAGGATTTGTAGGTACTCCTCGTTTCGAAATATTCGGTGTAGGACAGGCCCGAGCAACTGCCACGTTCTATCGCTTCACGACTTCCACTACCACTGTACCGGTTCCCCCACTACCAGTGTATAAGTTCCTCCACTATCACTATTCTATATTGCCTTTGCCGTGCTTTGCCGCGCGTGACTGCTAGAATATCTCTTCCATGGGAAAAGGAGGTTGTCACGCCCACATCCATGAGGAGGGGAAGTTGTCACGCCCACATCCATGGGGAGGGGAAGTTGTTACGCTCACTTCCATAGGGAGAGGATGGAGATTGTCACGCCCACATCCGTGGGGAGGGAAAGTTGTCACGCTCACCTCCATGGGGATGGGAGGTTGTCACGCCCTCCTCCATACAAAACGGAGGTTGTAATGCCCCAGCTGTGGCAGCCTCAATAGGGTAGGTTGGAAGCAGCACCCCGCCTCCGAGGAGGAATATTAGGTGGGGGTGACTTAGTTGAGGTCGCGCGGTGGATCCTGTGTACCCCAATTAGCCTAGGGCTGGTCGTGATGGAGTTAGTGGGCATACTTGGCCTTCTCCCGAGGAAGCCCTACATACCCCTGTTTCTCTCCTAATTTCCCCAACCTCCTCTTAAACTCCACAGGAATTTCATGGGGAGTGAAGAACACCCATGTATTCGCAAGTTCAATGTTTTGCGAATATCTAGTGAAGTAAAGCCGACCGCCAAAAAGTTTACATTAAAATGTTGTTCAGAATGGCAACCTTGATAACACATTTCAAGGTCAGTGAATTCGGAGAGCAGGTAGCTCATCGACAAGTGGATTTACAAATAAAGTTGTTTGCGAACATCTCGTAAACTAAAGTCGATCGACAAAAACTTTAAAGGAAAACATTGTTCAGAATGGTAACCTTGTCAGCATAATTCAAGGTCATTGAAATCTGAGCGGTGGGTCATTTTCTACATGTTTACCGTTTTTTTCGTTTAAATATGTGAAACTGGACAGGTGTATGTACATTTGTATGATTGGCTGTACCTACTCTTCGTTCAATCAGGAAATCGTAGCAAGTAGGATTGTAATCAATCGGCTGTACGCTAAAGTAGCGCGACAGCGTAATCGTCTGTCAGAGTTTGAGTTGTTCAAACTATCGGTGACAGGGTTGTAAGATTGATGGTGTTGGCGGGGACGACTCAACATGATCTTTAGCTTGAACTAGCTCCTCGAAAGGCAGTGATTGTTAGGGTGATTGATGCACTGCCGTGTAGGTTTGAACATCGAATATAGTATCCGTGTTGAATATTATCGAAACAAAAAACTAGTTCATCTAAATAAAAATTTCTACATTATGAAGACATTAAGATAATTGCACGGGAAGGGATTGATTGCGAGGATAACAAATAGGCTGTAATAAACAACAAAGAAGATCCTACAAAGTAATAAAACCAAAATCAAAAATGATTTTGATAATTTTTTTACCAAAATTCAATATTCCTTTTTATTTTTATTATTCCAATATTCGAATATTCTTTTTGTAGTTTCCTCGCTTTCATTATTTTCCAAGATGCAGTTAATTTATAAAAAATTCATTGGTGCTTTAAAATTTCAGTATTAGTTTATATACATTACTATTTAGACTTTCTTTCGTTTGCCACTGTACACCAGGCACGGGCAACTTCTTCTCCGCTCTCACTTCACGACACCCACTACCAGTGTACCGGTTCCCCCCACCATCAACTATTTCATATTGCCCCTACCGTGCTTTGTCTCGCGTGACTGCTAGGATACGGCCTCCTATGTACTCCTAGACTCCCCAACCTCCTCCTACACTCCACGGGAGTTTGGTGGGGAAGACCCAGAAGTAGGGGGAGGAGTCATCTGTGGCTCGCGAGCCGCAAGTTGCCCAGGCCTGCTGTAGACGAATGTAGATTGGCGACTTGTGCAGAACTGCAAAGCTCAAATAGAATGCTTGAGTTCCGATGTTTTTTGAAATTGCATTTCCAAGATTACCGTTTCATTTAGAAGTAGCAAATTTCAGAAATCATTTATTAACTGATGTAATTTAGAGTATATTCTTGATAAAAATGATTGACATCATCAGCAGATCCATTAGTAGAATTATAAATTAGCTAAACGATTAGGTTCATTGCAATGTTTTATCACAATAATTTAGAATGAATAAAATACTGGAAGTTCGTTACGTGTTATTTAGAATATAAACACAGATTATTTTGATATCTATTTGTATCTTTTAATTAACAGACAACAAATTGCATTCTCAAAATGAAAAATTAGGTTACTGAGATTGATTTAACGAAAGATATAGTATTATTACCGAGGTATGTTTCTCGTCAGTAATTTAATACTCATCGATTCTACGTCAGTGAATTGTCGAGTGTTTAAGAATATGTTACTGATTACCGAGCTGCAGATATTGGACGATTAAATGGCTGAAAGATTTACTGATGTATGTTGTTTTCATTCAAAGGTAATTTATGACCGATTAACTTTCATATACAAACTAATAAAAAATGTAATTTCTAATTGTAATAATACATGGTACCCACTCAATTATTACTGGGTGAAAAGTGTTTATGTTTTCTGTTCTAAAAACGCAAGTTTCAAATCAGCAACATTAAAGTCACTGGTTGATTTTCAGGACTTCTGGTTAATAAATATACAGGGTGTTTCGTTTAACATGGATTCGAAATGACCTCGAAACGATCTTGAATTAGAAGGTTCACAATAACTCAACGGTGATTTGAAAAATGAACATTCCTTGTTTCTCGTGGAAAATCTTTTTTCATTTCATTGGACTGATAGTCCATCAGGAGATTGCCGTGAGAAACTTGTGGGGACCACGTGATATCCCCACTCCGCGCTACACGTCTTCCGCTATTGGCCGAATCGCTTGACGAAGACAGCAAATGCGCGGTTAGTGTGACGGGAACACGTTATACGGGTGTTGAGGTTTACTTAAGCGTAAGAATGGGGGTTTCGAGATCTCGCTACGCCCCACTGTCGAAATCACTGTCATCTCCTGATGGACGATCAGTACATGTTCAGAATTACAATTACAAAAATATCAATGACTGAGACATATTGTACCAATAATTGATGAACACTTTTAATAATTTAAAGTGTGATTTTTGTATTCGGCGACAGATGACAAAATTTAAAAGATGACTCTTCAAAATAATGTAAGATGAAAATAAAGAAGACTAAAATTGCGATTTTGGCGTTGTTTGTTGATTTTGGAATTGTAAACAACCATTGCTGGCCAATAGCAACGTGTAAACCAAAATGCTATTATGCAGAGTGTCTAAAAAATGTTGCATTTCCTTTAAAGGAGCGATTCCTGGTGTCATTTGAAGTAACTTTTTCCTTTGCGAAAATGTTCTCCACGGCTTTGTTAAGGAGTTATTAATAAAAAACACGGACCAACCAGAGCGCGGATTCAAGGCTCGGCGACCGGTCACGCCGAGCGTTAGCATTGGTCGAGCCGGAATACGTCTGCTGTTGCCGCACTCTGATTGGTCCGTATTTTTCGCTAATAACTCCTTAACAAAGCCACGGAGAACATTTTCGTGAAGGAAAAAGTTACTTAAAATGACCGTAGGAATCACCATTTTCAAATTCGAAAGCAAAGTTGAAATTGTAATTTTTCAATTCTTGCTTCTCGTCTCATACTGTTCTGAAGATTCACTCTGTATGAAGGAGCATGATACTGTAAACAAAAAGGATTGTACAATGCAGTAATTATCTGTAGTTAAATATAATAATTATTCTTTTTAGAATATTATTTTGTAGCTGTAAAATAATATGCAACAAGTATAAAAATTATTAGAACTATTTCTACTTGCTCTTGAATATATCGTTTAAAATTTATAATAGCAGTTTCTAACATTTCTTGTTATGAATTTAAGGTTGAAGCGAGGTCTTGTATTCTGTTAAAATAACAATTAGATCTGGATCAGGTATTTCAGCTTTAACTGGTACATTCTACTAGGCGGTCAATTGTTATGAAAATTTCATTGAAAACTGAAGCTTTTAACATTTTTGTAAGAACCTCTCCATAAGTTATTTACCTGCATACTGCTTATATTCTCGATGTAAGGTTTCTACATTTTTATCTAAGAAGTTGTTACCCTGTTGTATGAGAAATTAACTTGAAATTTATAAAAATGTGAGAAACTGTAAAGTTTCGTATAAGTCAATAAAGAAACAATTATTTCAATAAATATATAATATCACAGTTGAAAAAGTTGTACATACTAATCAATAAATACTTAACAAAACAAAATAAACTAATTAACCTTACTGATAAAACATTTTATATAAATCAACATAGATAGAATAGATGGAAAAATTTTTCCCTCTGTTTATTTGAAAGTTATAATTATCAATTGCATTTATCCATAGGACCAAAAATGTCCATTCATTTTCAACGATGGTGTTCCCAAAAACATTTTTACACTCCCTCTAAAATCCTTCCTTATAATTATTTTACTCTTGCATATTAATCCATCACAAATTGAACTTCGGCGAATATAATCATCCTGTTTCACACTTGCTTTTTTTGAAAAGTTCCTGCCGATGTTTCCTTTTGTCTAAATCAACCTAAATCGATAGTAAAGAAAACAATGCTTTCTGTAACTAGGTCACGCCTTCTTCCTATTTTTGCGCCCTTCAAAGGAATTTCCCTTTCCTTATCCATATTTTTTTCTTAGGGCTAAGTTGATCGTATTTCAACACTGCCTGCTCAGCTTAGCAACAACTATTTCGCCAACAGTCTCCGATAATCTCCAATCAGTTATCAACATAATAAAACTGCTGTTGTCGTTTGACTCTTCCTGCAAATTCTCTGCTTGATAACACCTATAAATGAACGTCATCGTCTTCTGTGTTTCGTTCTCTGTCATAATTCTTTTAATAAATGCGTCGTCATAAAAGTCCAATTTTTACAATAACATTAACGTATACTTTATTAATCCGCTAATCTTGCTCAACTCGTTCATAATTTATCGCATCGTATCACCACCGTGTCTTCAGCTTCCTGGAGGGGCTAACTGCCTTCCTCGATCCCAAACTATCAAGTATCGCAGACTTCGCGATCGAAGAGTGCTTGCAGAGACTATACAGTAGGTCCAGAGTCTGCAGCTGGTCCAAATTTGGGTTCTCAAGGGAAGAGGACGCAACTCTTTCGGGCTCCGAGGATGCCTCCTCTCGGGCACATCAGCTGAATGATTACCCGAACCCATCATCGAGACTAGCCAGTTTTCACTCTTAACCCATTCACTGCCAAGATACGAGATATCTCGTAATAAGCGAAGCGTCTCCACCAAAACTGCCAGCTACGAGATACTCGTAGAATTTTTTTTTATTACTGTAAATCCATTTTAGTATTATATCTGAAACGAAATATTATTATATTTAGTGAAAATCTATGTGTTTTCCTTGAAATAAAATCATGGCGCCCAGGGTAAAACGCTCTAAATTTGACTGGCAGTGAATGTGTTAAGGTGCAAACATACTCTTGTCCATGTTCGTCCAACCTCCGCCAGAGAGGACAATTTTCCCCGAACGCAATTCGGGGTCACGAGAGGGGGCTGTTGATTGGTCCCGTCGGTATTCAGGGTGAGCATTGTGCGATATACATACATATATACATGCTTACGTGTGCCGTTTTTGTTTCTGTGTACATATGCGGCTATCGTGTCCACGGTTTTTTCTGTACCCACGCACGACAGCGTGTGTGTCCCTTGGATGTGTATATATAGATCGTGTACTGTTCGTTCGTCAGGTGATTGCTAGGTAAAGAACACGGTTTAAGTCGATCTAAGCTCTCGTGTCATCACACGCACCGTCGCTATTGATCGAAGATGATAACAAAGGACGATAGCGGGTCCTACAGAGATCGAGTGAAACAGACCTGGCCACATTAGTCTCAAAACACCGTAGCGCCCACTGACCCCCTCCAACAAGCGCCGTTACCATGGCATGGGGACTGCGTACCTCGCAAGAAGTCCCATAGCAGGAGTGCCACAGGAATTCACTAGCAATCCGTCCGATTAGGTTATTCCACAAAGATTTTCGGTTTTATCCGAATTATTGCCTAAGTGTGTAACGTCAAACCGTAACCGTTGCGAACGAGGATCCCCTTTGTCCCTGTGCCGTCTCACGGGACTTATTGCGAGGCACGGAGAGGATGTTCCTCTATGATGGGGGCAACGAAGACACGGGCACCAGCGACGGGGAGGTGGGCGCTGCATGAAAGAGAGGTTGGTGGGGGAAGCAAGCTTTTGAGGGGCCCCACCCGTGCCCAGGCTTACCACAGGTTTTCACGCCTTTGATAATTTCGTCATCGCCTTCGGCCAATAGCGACAACGCGTGCGATGCTAGCAGATCCAGGCAGCGTTACCACATCGAGGTGTTTGAGGGGTAAATAGTGGGGAAAATGCTATATTTAGAACTCGAGTGACGTCACAAAGCTGTACTGTAGTTTATCCTAGATAGTGACGCCGCGATTCATGCTCAGGATCCTAAAGTACGGATCTTGACATCGCTGGTTACCCCCACTATTGGTACATTGTGGGGCAATTCCTAGCGCGTGACGTCACGTACGTCCTCGGAGGGGATTTTTGCGGGAACGCTGGCCAGGATAGAATGAGAACGTGAACGCTTTGTCTTGCCATCATCCGGTGAACGGAGAGTACTCGTGTGTGTTGTACAAGGTCTCCCGTATTGGATGGTTCAGTTGTAGAACAGGCGAAGCGAAAGTACCAAATAATTTCGAGAAAATGAACTTTGAAGGTCTGAGGTAACACGCGCGTTACACTACCGAGTAAGCTTCCGGCCTTCCTGGCTCGTTTGCGAAGCGTTTGCGTGCAGCACAGGCACGATTACTCGCGACAACGCGACGCGTTTCGGTGTACCGATGAATAATCCGCCGTTTCTTTTCAAACGAAACCGGACAATTTCAATACAAAAACGCAGAGAAACTCGTGGTCCCCCGGGGCGAACGAAGAGTTTCGCATCGGACAGGCGGACTATCGGTGTGTACACGGAGTAACAATCTACAGAGTACAGATTCTAGAGTCTTGCTTCGAACTTTAGTGCCAGAAAAAGGTGCATCGAGCATGTTCAAACTTGATTTTCTCGAAAATTTGATTCTGCAGTTTCAAGGTAGCTTTTTATATGGTGAATAGTCTACTTTTGGACTGAATTACTCGTTATAGGGCGCATTGTATGTACAGGAGATTTTGGAGGTTTGTAAGCAGTTTCGTCAACATCACTTTTTACAGTTTCTGGAAAGAGCAACCGAACTTTTCGTGCGAGATTCAAATCCAAGTTTGCGCGATGATACTTCAGTCACTTGGATGCTCTACACTTTTTATTCGTTAAATTTTTATGTCGAATGTGGCGTAACACTATCGATAAGAAATAATACTGGTAATAGATACACTGTAACGGTCTAGGACAGACGAGAATTTATTGAAAAGACGTATTGATCGTTCACCAGGAGATGGCAGCGAAAAACTTATACGGACGAAAATAGCAAATCAGCGTGACTGGAACAGAGCGATGTGGTGACGCTGAGCTAATCACCGCCATCTTCCGGTAGACGAGCAGTAGGTACATAGAAAAAAATAATGGAAAAAGAAAATCGTTGCATCTTTTAATTGGAGTCTGATATTTACATGTTGGAATAATTTTTTTAGACGGAATTAGAAGTAAATATATTGATTCGTTAAGTTGTTGCAATAATGGTGTTTTTTGTTAATCAAGTTATTAAACAATCTTCAACTTTCTCCTATATGAACCTAGTCTTTCCGTAACAATAAACTGGCATTGGGTCAAATCCGACGAGCACAATGAACTACTCTTTACACAATTGAAATTGATATCGATGAGAAAAAAATTGATTGACTGACCAAGGGAAATAATAGGAAAAATTATATTGGACAGTCTGGGTAGGGCGGTCACGTTTAATATAGATTCTGACAATAAAAAGCGAAGATATTGCTCGGAATATGTAAGTGCACTGTGTCTATGAGGATAAAAATATATTTCATATTTTCAAGTTTTTAACGAACACGAATTTCTTCTTTAAATACAAGAAATAATTCAAAGGAAAATATTCATTATTTTCCTAAAGTTTCAAAATCCTAGTTCCAGATTTTATGTATAAGATTATTTACAATTACAATAAACACGATCTCTATGCGAATCTCCCCGTTGTTTGTTGATAATAAAATGATTAAGATCAAGAAAAAAGCTTTTCAATAACAGTAACAGTTATACCAATATACATGTAGGACGGGGCAATAGAATATCTTCGTTATTTGTTATTAACCGAGAAAACTTTTAACAATCTCGTCTTGTCATAAAAATTTTTTCTATGAAACAACGTAATTTTTAATTCGTTAATCGATACAGTTTATCTGTCTTTATGACAAAGTGAGATACTGTATACGTACTGATCTCCTGATGGACGATCAGTATATGTAGCAATGGGCAAATTATTTCGAATCTAGTAATGTAAAAATTATTACGAATTCAATAGTATGAAAATTGTTTTGAATTTTGGCAAGGTAATTTTTAATGTCACTTTAAAGTCGCTGTTTGAGTGCATTAGATTAAGTAACTCTCCAAATTTTTTAGATTAAACGTAAACACACGTATGCACTTAAAGAATGGATGATAAACTTCTACTAAAAAAAAAGATTATTTACATCTCGTTCACGTTTGGGTGCAACAATTGCATGACACACATCATTTTATTCTTTCGATTAAGGGGTATTCTGGTTTTCGATGATTTTTAGGAATCTTTTTCAGAATAGTTATTGTAAATTAAATTAAAAGTAAAAATAATCAAAGTTATACAATTTTTTATAGTCCATATTTTGAAAACAATGGGTCGACAGTTGTGGTTCCGGTCTTTCTATCGAAAACAAAAAATCAAATTTTATATTAATCAGTATGAATGTCATAAAAAAATTTAAAGTATTAATTATTCACAAAATGGTGGCATTTCGAAGTCAAGTTACCAATTTTTATATCTTCTTCGGCCTTTAGCACGATAAAAAAAATAAGAAAAAATTGGCGGATTTAACAAATGTTGTTTCGTACAGACATTCACAGAATTTCAGGTCAATTAGAAGTTGAGATATTGTGGCAAATGTTTCGAGAAAAACGCATTTAAAGATTCAACCGGTGATGAGAGAAGCGAGTACGAATTGAGGAGAAAAAATTATTCTCTCTCTCTCTCTCTCTCTGCTAGTACCGGACACGACAAAGGCAAAATGCGTCACATGAGCGGGCCGCGGCGGATGTGTGGGGGATAGCGTCGTAGAAGGGGAAGTTAGAGTGGGGACACAAGTTTTGCTAAGAGACTTAATCACACACATAATCTACAACACTTATGCTTGAAGCAAATGCAAACGAAAAGAAAAATCGATATTTTGAAAATATGAAAAGCCAGAATACCCACTTAACGTATTATGATGTCTGAAATGTTGTTATCGTAATAATAAAAAATTATGCGTATTTTCCTGTTCGAAATGCTGTTATTGGAATAATAAGGAATTTGTTATTAATCGTAAAACAACGAAGGATTTCCACTGGGAAGACTAAGTAGTCTTCGGTAGTAAAGCATTCACTGATCAATAGACAGCGGATGTTTATGCATTTATGGCAAAAATTAGTAGGTATAATTTAAAACAGTAAAAATATTGGAAAAATTTAAAGATTATTAAGAAAGGAAATAAATTTCTATGTCACCCCAATTTGTTCTAATTGACATGAAAAAATTTTATTTTGCATAAAGATCCGCTGTCTACTGATCAAGCACCGAGCGAAATAATTTCGAAGTGTAATTACAAATGACTTTCGGCAAGTAGTCGTTAATGGTAGGTAATGCGTGTGGTTATTAACGCGTGCATGTGTGTACGTGTGTTCAGTATAAATAAATGGAAGTGCGATCGTGACAAGCGATATTCCCATTGAAACGGTTGCGTTTCAATAGGAAATTTAGGTGTGTCATTTCTTAAACGCGACTCGAACGATCTTACGGTAATGTCTTTTTGTTCTCCGGGGATATCGTTCCTTCTGCGACACCAGTGATATCGTTTTATGTTACCCCATGGATGGCTCAGCTCTTTCCGATGGCCTTTCCCGCATCTTCTCTTTTATAAAATCGTCGATTAGTAACTTTGCTTTACGAGTAAATTATTGTCGCGCATAATGGTTAGAAAGACATTATTATGACTGCGATATTATTGTGTTAAATATACTTTTTGTCCCCCGATGACTTTACAAGTACTTCGGTTTTTACTCTAGACCGACTTGCATCGATATACAAGTGTAGGTATCTATTACCAGGGAACCTTATAATATCAATACTTTTACTCTCTCTCTCTCTCTCTCTGTTTCTTTTCTTCTTTTAATATCTAATATGATTATTTTTTTAAATACTTTTCCCCCGTGAAAATTATTAGTCGATTGATAATTATACGTTTCCAGCGATGTGCGGGTAGCCGAGCCTTCGGTCGGAACACGTCGGGTCAGGTCGGGCTCTTCGGTTCAGAAGATGTGAGAAGGGATAACCCTGTGGGGGTTGAATGAGCATTGCCTGGCCCTTCTTCCAGACTGCGCGGAGCCTCACACTACCCCCCGGCCAACGTCAGTAGGGGAAGTGCGTAAAGGCATTTCCCCAGAGCTTAACAAAAAAAAGGTCATGTCGGGTCGCGATCCCGAAAGTTAAATAGTAATATTAAATTGCGATCCTTTGTTTACAAGTTTTTCTGATTTTCAAACTTGATTCCACGTGTTGCTTCGGGTACCAGAATATTTCAACCTCTCGGGTTCCTGACCCGACCCGACCCGACTCCATTTTCTGGTAACCGAGAATTATAAACTTTCGCGATCCCGACACAATTTCGAGAAAATTTCTCGACCCACCCAGAAATTTCGGGTACCCGCACTTCCCTTTTGGTTTAACCCCATGCCTTACAATATCGTGCCAGACACGTGATGATGATTTGGAACAGAATCGAATAAATATGTACAGTGAATCCAAGAAGTATTTCAACACTAAATACCCGATTCTTGAAAAATTGAATCGTGGGTCGAACGGTCACAGGATCATTTTGAAGCTGAAAGCCTCTACTTTCAATATCCATCGTTTATTTTATTCCAAGATCTTTTTTCATGACGCAGCGACCGAGAAACTGAAGACATATTCAAACGTCTGTGAAGACTTTGAAAAATTTTTCTTGTGACTAAAACCAACATAGATCTCAAGATTGAAGCTTCCTCTTTACAACGACACCTTAAAAATTAATGTACGATCTTTTTTCACTGTTTTATACAACAAAAATGAGGAACAAGTTCGGTTGTGTATAGCCCCTTTGGTGTGACTTATACTAATGTAAAGTTGACGGCACAGCTCTCATTTGAAGCTCGATGAAACGGCTAAAAAGAAATCGTCCATCAATTTTTAAGGTGTCGTTGTAAAGAGGAAGCTTCAATCTTGATATCTATGGTGGTTTCAGTTACAAGAAAAATTTTTCAAAGTCTTTACATACGTTTGAATGTGTAACATTTTCAATAAGAAACGCGTCGTCGGTTTCTCGCTCGCTACGTCATGAAAATAGATCTTGGAATACAATGAACGATGGATCTCGAAAGTAGAGGCTTTCAGCTTTAAAATGAGTCAAATTTTATGATCGTGTGGTCATTTTTTACGAAATTATTACATTTAAATATTAACAATTTTCGAGAATCGGGTATTTATTAATTTCCTTTAAACCGAAATAAAATTCTACTTTGGTTTAGTTGATGTACAGCTATTGGACAATATATGTAGGCATACAATAGATATAAATTTTCTCCTTTTTTAGGAAATTACGAACTGCAAAAAAGTTCTAATCACTGAAACTGTAAAATAAATTGTAAGGCAACGGGTTAACATGAAAACAGTCGAAAGAAATTTTTCAAATAGTGTTTAGCTGCATGCACTGAGGCGAGAAGTACGTATTTTCATTTTGAATTCATTAGTTTACAAATGAATTCAGTGTGTGATGAAATTTACTCTGAAATGGAAACTTTTTGTGCCCATGGACTCTGTTAGATCGGCAATAACAACATTTATTTACAAGAAACCGTATTGTTTCTTTCGTAGATCGAACTTGTGCTCTCCATAGCATCGTACCTGCAGATATTTTCACGTGAAAAGTTGCAAAGTCAACTGACCAGAAATATTTATGAAATACATACGTAAATATGCAGTCGTTTGATGGACGGAATTAAATCGATTATACAATGCTTTGCGTATTTGTCGAAACTGTTTTAACAAACGAACTCGGAATATCAATGAATACTTTAAATCGTATCGATCTTCTATGAGTAAACTTTTCATTGACTACGTTAACATTATATTTTAGTTTAATATTTCGGTTTATCTTTACTTAGCAACATTTAAACATTAACTCGAAGTAATTCAATATTTACGAAACATACAAGTATTATATTTTAACGAAAGGCTATAAGGGTTCAAAATTTATTTTACTTTTGTTTGAGCAATACTGATGTGTTAATTTTCTCGATTACGTATTCGAATCGGCCTTTCAGACACACGATTTGATAAAGGATAGATCGAAAGCGATATCACTGATCCCAGAAGGAGTTGTTTCATCGTCACAGACAATGATATTTTATGAATATGACAATTCACAATTTCGGATTCTTGAGGGATAATGTGATCGGGGTTGTTTTCTATTTAATCTAAAATATGTTAAACTCGGTCTTATTTTTGTGCTGAAACGATATCCTTGTAACAAATGCAAAAGCATTAGAAAAGAATATTTTATAACCTAAAATCGTAAACTATAATAATGATTTGATGGTAAATAAGAAGGACTGATGAATTTGTTTTACGAATTTATCAGAGAATATAAATCACTAGAATGCGAATCTTTATGCAAAATGAAAAATATTTGCATTGATTCCAAAATATAGGAGGCAAATAAAAATTTCTTTTAATGGTCTCATTAAGCTGAAACTAACCCAATGATATCCTTAAATATTGTTACCATGTTCACTGTTTTAAATTGTACGTATACATTTTTGTCATTAACGAATAAAATCCGCAGTGTGATGATCATAGTAGAGCCCCTCGTATCTGAAAATACTAATACTTGAACGTTGTACTGAATTTTACATGAGGAAATTTTTTTGTGTAATACTGTAGATTTTGGTGAGAAAATGACGAAAATCCTCGTTTCAATGTTGGTAATTAACTGGTTCAAAAGTTATGCGATTTTAAGCGGTTAAGAATGGCATGGGCGCCGCCACGTTGGTATGTAGTTAACGTCGCGCGTCATCTAACGAGCGCAGCCGCTTGGTGGTACCACAAACACGCGCTGATGTCGATAACGTAGATTTCCACGTGTAGTCCTAATGGCTTTTTCTCTTCGTCCCCTCACCCACCTTATCACCAACCGACTTGGACTATACTATACTGTATTTTAATTACTGTTGGATGACAGCTTGTCCCAAAACAAAATGTACATCTACGACGCTCGCTACAGCTCAACATGGCGGCGTCCTTACCGGTCAAAAACGCTCAAATCGCACAACTTTACACACACATAACTTTTCAACTATTGAATTCCTAACATTAGAACTTGGATTTTCGACACTTTCTCGCCAAAATTTACGGTGTTCGAGAAACAAAAGTTAAAAATGGTTGGTTACCGGTGGTGAAGTATAACCCAAGTTCCCGGTTTCTTGAAATCGATGTGCAAATTTTTTATTTTGCATACAGACCCTCTTGTTATGATTGCTAGAAATTGAAGAAATACGGTGATGCCTTGATCATTAGTAGATCATCGGCAGAAACTCTATGCAATTACATACGTTAATGAAAATTAATTAAAACGATGTAGAATTGCCAAATGTCTAAACAAATTTCCAAGTAAATTAAGTATGACGTCGGAAGTGAAGGAATGAATACGGGAGGTTTTGTCATACCTATTCAATCAGACTAAAAAGAATATAAAAGATTTTGTGCATTCACTTTACCAAACTTAGATTATAGTCATTACGAACAAAGAAATTGCAGTCAGAATAATGAAAAATACTTTTAAATTGATCATCGTCTCTTCTGAATGCGCTGATATAATTGAAACGACACGTTTCTCTGTTCACTCTAAATTCCCTTTTAATTAATCCCTTACTTTAAAATGGCGTCTCAGAGACGCGATGGGTTACGGACAACAAATTTGGTTGGTTTCAACTTTCCATCGCCAACCAACATATTTAGTGGCAACCTCATTCTACATTGATTTTGAAGCAATACGAATTATTGTATTTTCCATCGAGGCTCAGAGCGTCAGACGAAATGGAATAATATGTTTTAATCTGAAACCCTAGCATTGTAAAGCTAGGGGCTAAAGTAACCGGAAAAATCAGGAGAAAGTACGTTATGATTTGTTTAATTAGTTCCGCGCGAAAGTCGTTGCATAATTTGACGATAATATCGCTAATAGATCTGAGGTTGTTCCGTTGAGGAAGTCGCACGATAGTTTAAACGGAAAGCATCCGAGAATAGATGAGACGAGAGGGTGTCTGTATCGTTCGTATCTGGATCACGATCTACCCGAATATTTACACGTACGTGGACGTATGTGCGTGTGAAACGTTTCGTGTTTCTATGTATGTAGGTGTGCAATGCGTGGCTGTACACTGAAGATCCTCAACCCACGCGTCGCTCGACTTTTTAATATGTCCTTATTCCGAAAACGAGATCCCCTTCGCAACATTCCCTCCCCGGGTATCGGGCGTTCCGAGACGTTTACCTCCGCTGTTCCTTACAACGCGGCGATACTATTCTCTGATTTTTGGTTTTATTTTCAGGTACAGTATTCGCTCGATCTAACCGCAATGCGAGGTGCACGATCTAAGCGCAGTGCCTACCCATTCCACTGAGGAGCATACCCCGCCAAGGTCCACGAAGCTCGAGCTGTCTTGGTCGCCGAGCAGTGCAACCCTACCGCGTAATCCGACACCGGCTCGGGTATATCGGTCTGAATCACTACTACTAATCCAATTACAAAACTTCTTTATTTTTCATTATTTTTTTATGGGACTTTCACCAATTTATTTCTTGCATTTTTCTGATTAAAACGACACTAAAGACGATATAATTCCAACTGTATTTAGTGGTTTAATTGACGGTATGGAGTCAGTTTAGGACATTAGAAGAGGGTAGCGAGTGGAAAAGAAAGAGAAACAGCGACTACGACGGTCGACAAAAATTAAAAACTTACTGTATTGCATTATGCAATCCTAAATTAACAACACAGACACGAAACAATCTTTTCAAAAATAACTTCCGTAAAATAAAGTCTGTAATCGAATGCTTTTCTTTGTGCATTTAACTAGCCGCTTCACTAAAGTTCAATTGAATAAAAAATAAATTAAGAAAAATGCAAAATCGGCCGTCGTCTTGCCTTAAGGGTCGTTTCTTGTACGAAGAGCCCAAATTCACATAAAAATTTTCGTTATGAGGCATATCTGCATAATTTATAAAATCCAAGTCGAATTCTTTGAGAACATGTTTTCGAAATGTTAAGTTGTTTATGTAAATGTATGTTATTATGTAAAAGCATGTGTTAAATGTATGATAAATGTATGATAAAGTATAAGAAAACAGAAAAATGTCATGAGTATATTGACAAAATTTCATTAAAGACAAGTAAAAAATAAAGAAGTTTCATAATTGCACTAGTATTGTCTCACCGATACGCGCCGTCGTCAGCCGCGCGGTCGTGTTTACTTGCTGTCCTTTTCTACGTTCGGCTTCCTTTTTAACTCGAGCGCGCCCGACGCGTTCGAGGCAGGAATAAAAAAATAGTGTTGGGGCACCGTCTAAGCGCACCCAGAGAACCGAGAAAACGCTTAGATCGAGCGAATACTGTATAGCGCTTTTCATTCCTGAACCGACGCGACGTCTCAAAGCCTTTAGAAAGTCTGGGCAAGATTTTAACCTTTCGTTGCATGATCGTCGATGTAAACATCGCTTTAATATTAGCAACACACTGTACACGCGACGATGCGAACATCGTAATGTAACAAGTTCGCGATGAATAAATGGTCTCTCCCCCTCCCCCTCCGCCGTTGATACGTACAAACTGTAAGAAAAATCCTGCGCCGTATTGCTTCGAGGTTGCTACAATGACGTGAGCTATTATTAACATGAACATTGTTAAATGTTTATTGGCTCTCCATCCTCGGCGTGTGTCCCCCGTCTCGAGACTGAAAAGAGTTGTGCTTCTTGCTACGCAGTCTTATTCGCTTAACACATCGATCGCAGACTAGGTACATAATAATTAACGCTCGCTTAAACGTATAGCATAATTGAGAGAAACATTCGTGGCGCGGTACAATTTGCAGAATAATATTTCATTCACCGCGGAACAGCACACTTTTCAAAGCAATTTCACAGTAATTCATAGCGGCTGTACGCACACCTCTCAATTATATGTATATTAAACGATCTCGGTAATCGTTAACAATGATTCTCAAGGCAATAATTCATTCCGATAATAATCACTTCGTCCGAAAATAATGATTATCCGAGTAAATTAATAGGCAAGCATCCATAATCATGACAATATTAATTAATGTCGCCCTAATAATAAATACGTACAAATAAATATTTATATAAATATATTTATATTATTATAGAATTATATGTTATATAATATACATACACAGAGATTCTGCGTTATTACTGTCCAGTATTCTCTAGAGAATAGCAAACGCATGCAAAACTGACAGAGTATGATTAGGTTAAAGAGGCTAATATTGTAAGTAAACAAAGATTCTAGTGAGCAAACAATTGTTCTCGATGTCACATTTTTTCGATACTTTAAGATAGGTTCATTTGCCTCAATTGAAGCGAAACTGTCCCCACCAGGCCCACTGTCCCCCTCCAGTAAGCGCAGTTATCAAAGTTGGTGAGGGAAGCAAGCGTTTGAGGGGCTCCAGCCAGTGGCGGAACTATAAATTTTCGCCGCCCAAAATATAATTTTGGGCTCTCTTTTTTCTTTCGATATTTTTATAGGATTGAGATTTTTTAGTGCCTTTTTGGAAAGAGAATTGTAAAAATTCAATAAATGGAAAAAGTACGGTTTTCTCAGTGTACTTTTAATTTCACTTAAATTAGAGATAATTTTAGTAAAATTACAAGATAATAAATGGAAAACTTTTGGGTCCCCTCCGATTACAGCCTCCCCCTCCCCAGCGTTGTTGATATTTTGTTAAAAAGGACTGCATATCTTCATTAGCGTCATGTAATAACCAAGATCAAAACGAATTCAACAATCTACAATACGCTCGTGCAACATTGAGTATAGAAACTATATAAGAATTAATATAAAAAATCTGTGGAGAAAATATTTAAAACGATGTTCAAACTTTGATGCATTATTGTTGATAGTTGTTTGCAGTTCTAATGTTCTTTTTGTTGTTCCAGGTCACACGATGGTTCACACAATAGCCTAATTAAAAAAAATTACAGCCCAAAAATATTTCTTTGCTCACTAAGATATTTGCATCTTCGACCTAATCATGTCTTCCTCTGTCATATTGGATGATCGAAAAAATTCTTACCAGATTCTCAAAGACAGCAAGACCTTTTTCGAAGAAAACTCGCGCAGCTTCTAGAAAAAAGGAATCCACTGGATGGTTAGGACACAATTATAGAAAATGGCGGTGACAATACAATCGATTATATATATTATTTCTGCAACACCTAATATCTACCATTCCCAAGAACAACGCTGGACATGATACATTATCTCTATTATCTCGAGAATGGTTAGGCGTAGGAAAAGAATGATATATGACAACCTTGTAGGAAACTATATTCTCTTTCAGTCTTGTTTGAACAAAATTTCGATGAAGCGTACCGTTTTTGAGAAAATCATTAGAAATGAAATAAAGTTACAGAGGATCGAAACTTTGAAACTCCGTGGGCATCCTTTGCCAAAAAGAAATAATTTTTGATAGTAGTTATTTATTCGTTAAATGGAATCATTCGGAAAAATTCGAGACAAAATTTTTGATCGAGTACAAAAAAGGACCACCCTACTGGACAATAATAACGCGAACACTCTGTATACCATCGAACGGATCTAGGATAAGAGAACGAAAACGTATGCGCAATGACGTTCTATGGTATGCAGCGAAAGGTTTGAAAATCCCCAAGATTTCTGTGCCCAGGACTCCGCACCATACCGAGAACAGTGCAAACGGACATATGCACGCTAATCCCGCGAAATTAAAGACAACCGTTGTTCGGCCAGCAGAACGTCCGTGGCCTGTTTCCGTGGGACGCGGCGGAGGGATCTCGCACGATGTCGTGTAATAAAAATTCTTGCTAACGCTCCATATGCAAATGTTTAAGCTCTCAAGATTCACTAGTCTCATTACGCAGTCCCTGCAACACTCGCCGCATACTTCCGAAAAAATTTTTGGCAGCGCAACTCTACTCTCCCCGGCTCTCGTAAATTATTCGGCTCTCACAAAGACACGAAGCTTTCATCGAGCACGCCTCTAAGCTGGCTGTCGATGAATATTCCTCGCCTCTTTAAACGACGCTCTACGCTCACGCCCTTGTGCACCGACGCGACGCTTCCTCCAGCTTTCGTCTGTCGCAGGTGGCAACTCTCTTAACACCGCGGTTTACCCTTCTCTCTCTCTCTCTCTCTCTCTCTCTCTCTCCTTCTCTTTCTCAATCTCTCTCTCTCTCTTTCTCACGGTAAATATCCCTTCCTGCATACATAGCAGAGCTATCCAACGTAAGCTTCAGAGCTCGCTGAAGTCCTTTCTCTCTAACTTCGTTACCGTTCTCTAACCAGCTCTATCTCTGCGACTATTGTCACTATATTGTCATTGCCACCGCGCCGCACTGTTGACGACAAAGGAATGGTGAAGTCGTAAAGAGTACTTCGTACCTCCACGGGTAGATTATGCTAGTGTCTTGCCCGAGCGAGGACGTATTTTCCCCACTGTGCTTTCGTTTGTCAAGGAAACACGAGCCATCAACTTCTGCGTCGAAAGCGAGCATCCGAGATGTCTGTCTTTTACGTGTGTACAACGTCGCAGTGCCGTGAGAGATAACATCTGGCTGAACGAAACTGTACTAGGTTTCCCGGGTCTGAATTGAGAAGAATCGGCACGATTCTTTTTAACATAGTTAACATTAGACTGCGGATTTCACGTGTTATTGAGGAAAGTGGAGCAGCTGTGATTTGAAAGAGGAGGAGCATTAGAAGAATTTAAAGATACTGTTGTATTATTGGGTATAGTTCGCAACGTTTCGAAATTAAAATTCAAAGATAAAATGAATAGTAACTAGACTGCGGATCTTTATGCAGAATAAAAATATTCCGCATCGATTGTGGGAACCAGTAGTTAAATAAAAATTTATTTCACCCATTAATAGCGTTTTCATTTTGAAAACAGCATAACAATATTCTTAGATTTTTTTATATTTTTAACTGTTTTCCATTTCATCCAGAAAATCCGCAGTCTAATCATAACATATTTTCCATTTTGTTCTATTACCTTCTGCTGTTTTTGAGGTAACTCGTCGAATGAATAAACCTACGAATAAATGTCCTAATTTTATCTTTGAATTTTAATTTAAAAACGGACTACGGACTTTCGTTCCAACCCTTCTAACCTCTTGCACTATGATTTATTTTAAGGTTGCAATAATTAGAACTTCTTCATAGTGCATAAGTTCCTGGATGAAGAAGACTATTTATAATTGCCGTATGCCTGTATGTTCTCTAATGGTTGTGACAACAACAAAATTAAACGATTATGTTAGGCTTGTATTGAAACATCCCTTTGCCCCTTCAGTTTATATTATATACAGGGTGCGGCCGAATAACATGTACTAGCGGACAGGGGGTGATTCTACAAGTGAATATTAATCGAAAGAAAGGAATAACATTCCTTCGTATGACGCATGGTTTTCGGAAAAATCGCGGTTAAAGTTCCGTCCGATTCGCGTGTTCTAGTATACGCAGGAAGTAGAATAGGTCGGTCATGATCAGACGCGTCAGACGATTCCTATCTAATAGTACGTATAATCGCTGCATTTTCAAACTCGGTTTCCTCGGAAACGAAGCTTCGGATGAAAAAATTTTATTCTATATTTCTTTCTTATTTTCTCATAAGGAATCACCTCGTGCCCGCTCGTATATGTTATTCCGCCGCAACCTGTATATATTTCAAATTTCAGCGTGCAGTTCTCATACTAGAAATATGTACTTTATAATTCACCAACTTGATGCATGTTAAGTGTTAGCAATGCTTAATTGAAGCAAGGTCAAATAGGACACACGTTCAAACGCACACACAGTGAAGCCTTGATCTAAGAGTACGGAAACTGTAGGATCTAAGAAAACCGAATGTCCACTGCTGGACACACCACGCGAGGGGCCGTGAATATCGAGTTGCATCGGTCACCGAACAGTACAAATTGTAAACGTGTCGGTGTGAACCACTACTACTCCAATTACGAAACTTACTAATTTTTAAGTATTTTTTTAAAGAACTTTCGCCAAATTATTTGTGGCATTTTGCTGATTAAAATGACACTAAACACGATATCATTTAAACTGTATTTAGTGGTTTAATTGACGGTATGTAATAAGTAAACTGCGGATCTTTATGCAAACTAAAAGCATTCTATCTGAATTGCAACAAACTGATCTGGAATAAAAATTTAATTTCTTTCTTAATATGTTTAATAGATTGAAAATAACATAACAGTATAAATTCGTTTAATGTTTTTGCTATTTTGAATTACACCTACTCTTTTTTTATCATAGATGCCATCAAATCCGCAGTCTAGTAATAAGTTTAGCACGTAGAAGAGGCTAGCGAGTGGAAAAGAAAGAGAAACAGTGATCGCGACGATCGGTAAAAATTAAAATCTTATTGTATTGTTTAAAATATCAATACGATGCTAGCTTTTTTGCTTTAATTTTCTTCCAAACAACCATTCTCAAGATATTTGTCACATTTTTTTTATTACAACGAGTCGTACAAAAACCTCCAATAGACTGTAGCTCTGTTAATTCGTTTTTGTGAACAAAAATATTTTTCATTTTTCAAACTTGTTATACGAGAAGCCCCTTTTAAAATCGTAACATACGATCAACAGTGGTCTAGCCGGCCGATCTACCAGTTCATTAAGATTTTAGCAGTATTTGGTAGTTTAAGGGCATAATATACATTGATCTTCAAAAATTGAATGTGACCTTGATTTTTGATGGAATACGCATTTTACAAAATTTTTTTGTATTGAAATTTGTGGCCCGCTAAATGTTGATTAACTTTTGTCGAAAACATTTTTCTGTCTCATTATCGGAATCGCTTAAAAATCATGTTGAGTTTTGAAATAAACAATAATCCATAATGCTATTCATAAAATATTGATTTTTAAATGTTTGTACAATTTTTAATAAATCTGATTAAATTTTTGAAGACGATGGACATTTAGAAAGCAATATACATTCGATAAACATCAATATCCACTGTAATATTTGTGACACAAAATAGAAATGAATCTTGCGGCATCATACAAGGAAAAGTATATTGAAAATATTCTGTTTGTTTATAACTATTTGCAACTCAAACGATATTTCATGTCAAAAGGAAATAACTAAGACAACTTGTATTTTATTAGTCCATTAAGAATTACTTATTCAATAAATGACGAACTGTAATTTTGAATGTGAGGTATGCATTTTCAAAATAAAAGAATGGTCTTCGTTAAAGCAAAAAATTTTTTTAGAAATATTAAATCGAGGTTCGACAGTGTTCACAAAAGAAAATTAGTCATTTTTTCGATCGAAAATCATATTCACAGAATTTTCATTTTTAAATGCTTGTTCTAATTATAATTTTTATTGAATTCCATTAATACCGACAATTTCGGCATTGCTAAACATTTATAAAGTAATGTAGATGCATTAAATACCGATATAGAACAAGTCATTTTCTACCAAATGAACTGCTAGATCGGCCGCCCGGATCACTACGCGATCTAAGAAATGTAAACAGAAGACTGAGCGCGAGCGTTCGAGGCATGCTGGGAGTCTTGCGCCTTCGACCGTGCGCACAGTGGACCAGAATCATGATCTAGCTGTTCACGTCTATTTCAGCATTATTTTAAAAGTTAAAGACCACATTAAATAGGTCGTTGGATTCGTCTTGACATCAGCTATAACGTTATTGAATAAAAAATATGTAGTTATAAACAAATAATCAATGTGACCAATTTTTTATTAGACAAATAAAATTTTTTTAATTTTTCATATTGAAATTTGTAGAAAACTGATTACTGATTACTTTTTGTACGAAACTTTTTTTGTCACACCACCGGAAATGTCTGAAAAGTCGTATTAATATGGAAAAACTGCTGTGATATCATGCTAAAATGCTGTTGCTATGATTTTTCAAATACAAATGATTCGACTGTGAGATAGCAAGAATTTCGAATGTTTATCAATAGTGGTATAATATAAAAAATTCACAAGATTGGTCTGGGCTTGGTTTTTACACCCTTAAGAGCCGCTGAGTCTGCCCGTCAATGCGTCTCGTGCGACGCGTCTTGCCGCTGAATTGCGTGTGACGCGACACTTTAAACTATCAGAACTTCCAAATTGGTTTGAAGAGGGACGTGAATTTTGCAGGATCTTTTAGAGGAGATATTGCTGAAAATGTTCCACTTTGTCCGAGCTTGTACTTTATTGTACATTTTAAGATATTCCTTGCCAAAGTTAAAAAACTTTGTCGGATTTCTTCAGTTCACAGAGTATTTTTTTTTCACAAAAAGGTATTAACAAAAATTTTTAAATCCAAGTACGTGTTAAATATAGATGTGTATACTGTCCATGCAAAAAAAATTGGCTCATAATGTTCAATAGGTTTTCCAGGGCATTACTTAGAAAGAAATTATTTACAAAGGAAAAGTAATTTTTTCGGTGAGAAACGGTGTCTGAAAAAGTTTGATCTTTGAACGCTTCCTGTACCGAGAGTTAAAAATCGATATGAGGTCTCCGATTTTTTAGGTCATAAACTGCTAGATCGCGATTCTGGCCTACTGTGGTACAGTACGTGTTTACACGCGTTGTCCTTTTCTACGTTCGCCGCGGTCGGTGAGGTTACAAAGAAATGATAGAACCACAGCATCTAAGACAGAGCACGGACCCGAGAGTTTTTCTTAGATCAAGGCTTTACTATAAATGCATACGTAGCTCCTGTATACTGCAATGAATACAGACAATTTTTATTTCGTATAAACATCCGCAGTCCAGTAATTATATTGCAGTGTGACAGCTCGGCTGCAGTTTACGTGTTCAGACAAGTTTTATCGCGTGTGGGGCTTTACTACTGTCGTCTTTCGTTCGTAATGGCTCGTGGAAATGGCCAATTATTATGATTTGGTATTTTTGCTCCGTGAACGCGTGTTTTTGATAACTATTTTATAGTATTATAATTCGCGCTGTGTCGCCGGATTAACTGACAGCTCGTGTCCATTACTTCTCTTTTGTCGACAGCGAAAGAACGAGCAGTAACGAGCACGTAAGAGAACGCTCTGACCGATAAGCTGTTAAGCTATAAAACGATCCCATAAGCGTGGCCATAATCGCTTTACCAAACCCGGACGGACTGTAGCAAGAGAATGCTAGAAGATTTAAGGCTTTGCGCCCTGTGGAAAAAAGTTATTCCGCATGGTGTTGCGCTGGTGCTGGTGCCTTTATACCAGCAGACTGTAGGGTGATACGGTGTCGCAATAATTTTTCCAAGAGGACACAGCTTTGTTAGACACTCGAAACCCATCTCTGCCTGTCGCCTTGTTTAATTTACAACCTCATAATTTCTCTGCTGTCAACTGGATGTAGATACAACCTATGCGTAGAAACGGAACACGGCGCTATGAGTGAACAACGAAAACAGGGAACACAATTGCAGCCTGGCACGATATCAAATACATTGGCTGATCGGGTCAGTTTGTTCTTTCGTTTCCGGTGAGATCGAAGAACAAAGTTAATCAAGGCTGCGAAGAATGAAGATGCAACTACCCCTTGATATCAAGTAATATTAGTAAATATTAAGCTTGTCTTTGTGTCTTCACTTTCTTAAACAAATGTAGACTGCCTATACAGGGTGCCCCAAAAATGTAGGGTCGCCTTGAAAGAGGTGATCCCCAGGTTATTTGAAGTCACTTTTTCCTTTGCGAAAATGCTGTGCGCGGCTTTGTTAAGGAGTTATTAACCATAAACGCGGACCAATCAGAGCTCTGCTACGACGGGCGGATTCCGACTCGGCAAACGTGCACTCTGCTGTAGCCGCGCTCTGATTGGTCCGTGTTTTTCATTAATAACTCCTTAACAAAGCCGAGCACAGCATATTCGCAAAGGAAAAAGTTACTTCAAATGATATCAGGAATTACCTCTTCCAAGGAAATACAATATTTTGGGACATCCTGGACAAAGACAAATAATTACAGAAGCTATAAATCTTTAATAAGTAGACTATGAATCTTTATACAAAATAAACATTGTCCAAATCAAGTATCAGAAATAGACGTCGAATGAGAATGCATTTGCCCTTTTAATAATTTTAAATAAATTCTTCTGATATGTTCACAGCTTTGCATTTCACCAATCTATTTCTTTTATAAATGCATAAAATCCGCAGCGTAACTATAAGGTTAAATTGTCTATTAAGTAATAGAATGAATAAAACTTTACAAATACTAGCAACACAAGCAGTGGTTCACTTATATAAATTTTCAATTTAAACCAAAGATACATTTTATAATAATGTGCATCAATGTTAAGATCAAGTTTGACAGTAAAGTCAAGGTTACAAAATTCGGTCACAGTCATCTACCTGTTCTAAAAACACTAAAATAAGAAAAAGACAGTGGCGGTTCCGGATCAGCTTTGTTAAATAGCGCACTTACTTGCTACATATGAATATTTAGTAGTTATTTAATATTTATGGGTAGAGTGCGGATCTTTATGCATTTATAGCAAAATTGAGTAAATGAAATTCGAAATTGTAGGAAAATATTGAAAATTGAAGATGTCAATATATGATTCCTCATATATTAAAATTATTAAAGGAAGAAATAATATTCTATTTAATTTATATTCCTTGCAATCGACGCAGACAATTTTTATTTTGCATAAAGATCCGCAGTCTATTTATGAGTAAAATTTTTAAAAATTTGAGGCCGTAGTTCCATAGCAAAATTTTAATGGAATTAGTCCTTTGAAGCATGTTCGGGACACGACACGGTTGAGAAAGAATTATAACCTTTGGAAAGCTCTTCAATCATCAGGCTATTACGCGATAATAGTTGCTTTAAAATATGTCGTTCACAGTGAAGGCAAAATGATATATGGAGAGTCTAGACGATCATTGATAATGTAGACGTGGAACAAAGAAATTTGACGATAATGTCGAGATGGGTCTGAATTTCCAAATTTTCCGTATGTGGTACTGATAGTCCATCAGGAGATTGCCGTGAGAAACTTGTGGGGACCACGTGATATCCCTACTCCGCGCTACACGTCTGCCGCTATTGGCCAGATCGCTTGACGAAGACTGCAAATGCACTATTAGTGCGATTGGAACAGAGCGATGTGGTGACGCAGAGCTCCTATGTCGCACAGTGGTTCGAAATCGTCAAAACGTGGTAAAAAATCGAAGACATTCTCCAATTTAGTTGAAAATTGGTATTCTATGGGTTTTCGGATTGCTGATTATGAATCTGATTTAAAAATTTCAAAAACAGAATGGCAGATTCAATATGACAGATGTGTTACTTAAAAAATTGTCCGATTTCCTTGAAATCTAGTATTTCCATATTTTCTAAGTGGGTTTCTAGCTATGTGTATCTGTAACTTTTAACAGTGTATATGTATATATATATATATATATATATATATGTATATATATAATACTTACATGCAAAATTCATCGTGATCTCGCGTGACCTCCGCTTTGTAATCGTCATTAAAGAAAAAAAAGACTGGAAAGTAGGTGTTTAGGAAGAGACAATTTTCAAAGTTGTAATATATGTATATAATGTCATAAGTTACACATACACATAGCTGAAAAAACGCTCCTTAACATTTTATGTAGTTAGTTTTTCTAAAAATATTACTCATAAAAAAGTATGGTGTGGCAAACAACGTCAATTTCGGGGAGAAATGCGATCTATCTTACACTCTCGAACAATAATGGGTGACTTTTAGGAATTTATATTTATGCTACAACTTAGTTTGAACATTTAAGAAGCTATTGGCATAAATTTCATTAATTTTGGACGAAGTTGAAATAGTGATTTTTGGCCATGTTTTGGCGATTTCGAACCACTGTGCGTCGACCGATCCCGCCAGAACCAAAGCGTGAGAGTGGGGTTCGCAGCCAGCGTCAAGAGTGTGGTCCCATCTCCTGATGGACGATCAGTACATTAAACGGTGTTTCGGTTTTTCTCTTAATTTCCAATTTCTCGAATAAGAAGCCCCCGTTGTCTCACTGTTAGATACTGTAACACGTTGGGTACAAAGCTGTTTATCCTTGCCCACGTCACGCAATAGCCGAAGTAAATATCTACAGTGTGGTAATCCGGGAAGAAAATATCCTGCAAATGTGTACAAAACATGAGGACAGCTATAATCTTCCGTGACGTATGAATTGTCTGGGGAACAACAGATAGATTTGTACGCTTTGCAGATCCTATTGAAACAGAACTCTCAGTGTTTCTTCGAAGATTAGTCGGCCATGATCCCAATTTGTTTTTGCGAACTTGTAAGTAGTGGATTTTTTGCAAAATTAAAATTGTCCGCATCGAATCCCATGCAGAAAAGATTTAGCAGACGGACGCACGTTTCTTGAATAATTTTAGCAAGTAAAAAAATAATAATATAGATATTCGGAAATTATTAAATCGTTCTAGATTTTTAAACCGCTCCCTCGCGTTTTTGCCATAAACGCGTAAAATCCACAATTTAGTTAAACGCTCCGCTTATCTTTCAATTAAGCTGTCTCATTAACTCGTAGTCGCTAATTGCTTTTCCATGAACTCAACTGGAATGTTTTTTATAATATAAAATGAAACATGCACTTCGTTATCACGTGAAATGGCAGTGTGACAATATAATAGACTATATGTATAAGCGAGAAAAATGTGAGATGTATTGAAGTGAACGATGTAGTTAACGTTTTTGTCCGTGCCCCCACTCTACCTTCCCCCTCTACGACGCTATTCCTCACGCTCCCGCCGTGGTCCGCTCACGTGACTCACTTTAACTCTGTCGTGCATGTGCCCGGTACTGTCAGGAGGGGGTAACACTTTTCCACGCCTCCTCCCCTCACCGGGCAACACGTACGTCCAAGGGACAATTAAGTTCCGTGCGTATTTGCTTCGAATGTTGTACCTTTTTAAGTAAATCGAAAGTATGGCACAGATGTCAGGAAGATGTAAATTAAAAATGCTACGAAAACTTTTAAAGAATATCCATAGTTTTGTATCAAGTATAGTCAATTATCATAAATGTAATGGATAATTACATTACATACATATCATAATTAGACAGCGGCTTTTATGCATTTATTGCAAAAATTAGTAGCTGCAATTTAAAACAGTAATAATACTGTTCTGTTATTTTCAACCTATCAAACATATTAATAAAGGAAATCAATTTTTATTTCGCTCTAATTTGTTGTAATTCGCATAAAAATTTTTTGTTTTGCATAAATATCCGTTGTCTATTTAATATCATTCATATGTCTAAATGTTATTTGTTGTTAATTTAACACTTTCCATTTGTTTCAATTGATTTTTGTGGAATAAACAATTAAAACAGACTTTTCTATTATATTTTCCAGCATTATAATTTATTCCTTCCTCTCTTTTAGTTTTGTTGAACGTCCAAGGTCACACCAGTGTTTGGTACCATTTTTAATTGAAATTCTCCTGGCCTCTATGACGTATACATTCGATCTACGTGAAAAAATCTACGCAATTTTACCATTAGTTGAAAAGTGTTCTCTGTGAGAGTGACTTTTGTATCTCAAAAGTAATTACGAATATTAAACGAACTCTGTCTTAACGGTAGAATCAGCGGAAATACTTACAAGTAACTGTAAGCACCTTTAGCTACTGCGGATGCTATAGTTACTTTCAGAATACGAGCTGCGTTCGATGTCCCCGTGTCTATAGTCGTCTTTACGAACAAAGTGGTTACGTATGCGCGATACCTGAGTGAACACGTCTTCACAATGTTGTAGCTTATAAGTTAATGGCTAGAAATGGTGACCATTATTCTCAGGTGAATGTATAGGTGTGGAAATGAGTTCTTCCCGATTAACTTCGCGCAATCAATACGACCATTCAGACGGAAATAATTTTCCCGCTTTTTCACAGCTTTGAAACGTCGCAATAATAATTAACAGTGCGCTGGATATTACTGAAATCTCCCGGTATAATATTATAAATCAGTATAGCGTATAGGAGAAACTTGCCAAACACTTGCCCATTATCTAAATTGCATTCCGTGAATTAATTCGTTATTATTTATTATGCGGAACTTGTCGCGATAAATATAGCATCTACAGTCTGTTGTTTCCATGATACAACTTCTTTTCCATAACAATTGTTTTGTGCTTTTAAAACTTGAATTTTAAAAAATCAGATACATATAACTTTTATCAAGTATATAATATTATCATTTGTATATAATATTATCAATTATATAATATTATCATTTATATATAATATTATCAATTATATATAATTGCGAATGTTGTATGCAAAATACGAAGTCGATCTTAAGAAATGGAAATTGGATGAAAATATATGTACTTCTTTTTCCAATAATTTCACTAAACGGAAAACACTTTCCTAAACAATTTCAAAACATCAGAATTATATTTTCTTGTATACTAAATGAATATATATTTTCTACTGGTTATGCACTTTTTGCATAGTAGGTACATTAACCCTTAGACTATGGATACTATTGATGACTTCATGCCAGCCATAGCAAGATCCACTTAAGCCTTTAGGTATCAATTTTCTTAGAGATCAATATTAATGTTTTTATCCCACTCAATATAAATAACTATCACTTAAGCTGGTTACTAAAAAATTAGAATTTAGATAGGTTCGTCCATAAATCTGGGTCAAAGTGGAGCGCCCCCCCCCCCGAAATTAAATATTATTTTCGAGGTCAAATTAAATACTTTATAAACTTGCTTAAATTTTAAGAATCGGAAGGCTTTTTTACAAGAATGTATAGTAATTATAAGACTCTAAATACTGATATGTAAAAGACGTCTTTAGACCTTTGCCATCTTCGCAGAAGAATTAATTTTATTATCAGTATTTTATTGTCCCCAAATTAAATTGTACTATTTTTGGGGTAGGTATGATTTTCAAGAAAAATTAGTGCAATTTATCTGTTTCAAAATGTAGGATAATGTACATATAATTGAATCAGGGTAACGTAAGAATGTAAAATTGTAAATAGTTTATTTTCTTGAAATATTAAAGCAAGGTGTCACCGTGTGACTTTACCATTTTTTAAAAAAAGCATTCGAACATTCTTCGAAAACCCCAAATTACTTAATCAGTACGATATTGGCAAGTTTCCTCTACGATGTACATTCAGTTTAATTAGTACGATTTGTTTAGAACACTACAATTTCATTACACAGACAAGTGTTTCAAATCAGATTTCCCTAGCTGTCGTAACGACCATATTGGTTTTGAGTTATTTATCGCGACGAAATACACAAATTGGCAAAAATGGTGTAAAATTATTAATAATAATAGTGAAATTTTCAACGATTAAACTGTTGTAGTTACCTACAACAAAACCTTAACTGTATCCTAAAATCGGAAAGCATTAATTTCTCCTCCTAATAGAAACAGAATATGACTGAGTCATGACCTTGAAATGACCTTGAGGTGACTTCAAAAACAAACAATGTGACCCAATTACCAAATATTTGAACTCACTGCTTACATTATGTATGGCATTTGTTGTTTCGAAAACTGTACTGATGAAACATTAAAATAATGTTAATTTCGAACTGTTTATAATAATCCTATAAAAAAACTGCTAATCATTGAAATCGTAAAGTAAATCGTAGTGCTAGAATTTAAGTAATTATTGATAGATAAAGTTTCAGAGTAAAGATTTCCAAAAGTAAAGAAAAAGAGTATAGTTTATTGAAAAACACAAATTTTATTGAAAAACAAATTGTGCAATCGTGTGGTAAATTTTCAGTATTGCAGCTTAAGAGGGTAGAGCACCTTTATCAACACAAAAATATCGAACTTTTTGTAGTGTCACGTGTATCAAATATTGTATTAAATCGATCTTTTGAAAGAATTTAGTATCTAGTCGTCAGAATTTGTCGACTTACACGTATTGTTAGAAAAGTGACCAAGCAGCCGAGATAATCTGCGACACGAATCGCATCTGGGGGAACAATTCAGCGAAAATATTTGATATCGAGTGCAAGTTGCATGTGCACGCACCGTTGAGCGTAGTTGCTAGAGTACGAGAATTATACCGAGCGAGAGAAGCTGCATCGTATGTATACGTACACTGGTCTGCGCACGGCAGACCGATCTATAGAGGCGGATGTATTTAACTACAGCGTGGGCCAAAATTTATGGTACAAATGAGGACGTGGACATGGTACAGTTAAAAATAAGGCGAAAGTCGCGAATAAGAAACTTGCGTTGGAGATTTCATTTTTGAGAAAAGTGGATTGGTAGATTCACTAAAAACACGTTCCCCTTCCTTATAAGACGACGACGTTTATTCCGAAATAAAAAGTTCTCTGGACCGAAAATAAATGAAAAGTTGCTTCTACAATTGAAACTTTAAAATATTCTCATTTTACCAACCACATAATCCCGGTTGGAATTTTTCGAACTTATAAACTTACACAATTATTTCTTTAATTATTGCATAATTAACACTAGGATCAGTCGTGAACACGTGTTATACAATTTACGGAAATTATGAACGTATTCCTATAGAAAATTGTTAAATAAATTTCTTTAGTCATGTACTCCCGGAAGTGACCGGACATTTAGCAAATTGATATAAATTATTTAGAATACATATGCTGCAAAAACATGACTATTTCTCAATATATCTAATATTTATTGAACATGTGGTTATTATTAGATTGTTTCGTAAACCTACTGTCAAAAAAAGTATTCAAATTTAAAGGGCGTTCGAATACTTTTACGAGTCACTGTACATGTTTGCGGTATCAGTATATAGTTATAAGTTTATGAATTTCTCCAGATTTTTTGGTGAGCTGCGCCGTGGTAAAAGAAAAAATAATGGTCGTTTTTACGTGAGCATCATTATAATTGTTCCGATATAAAGCGACTGTGTTTGTTCCGAAATAAGGAAATCGCTATCTCCTCATCTTTTTTTTGAAGTTGTCTGGTCGACAACGCTTGATGCTGGAACGAGAGGGTATGTCATATTCTATCCTTTCCCAACGAAAGATATCTTATGGTTTAACTTTATGGTCTGTCGTAGTGTCGCCAGATTAAGACTTGTCCCCCACTCTACCCTTCGCTTCTACGACGCTATTCCCCACGTTTCAGCTACGACCCTGTCACGTGACTAATCCCGTACTGACAGCGAGAGGATAACTGTTTTCCCCCCAATTCAAGTAAATTCCTTCGATCTGGCGACACTAGTCTGTCGCTACATCTCGCCTCTCGCTCATTCTCCGTGTGCTTTCACGGCCCACTCGAAAACAAAGCCAAGCCGCATGGGTACCCTGATCCGAAATACGGCGGAAGCTGGTTCCGAACCATCATCTTGCATCGAAAGAGAACTGTAAAAATTAGTTGAGGTGTCTGCTCATGACCTGTCGATTCTACTTCTCGTCAATATTAATGTATCAGCAGGTGGCGAATTTTCAAAGTCAATTGTCTTGAAAATGAAGCCCGCAACGCAATTTTCTTATTATTGATTTTCCGTGTAATTTTTAGCTGTGCCATGACGTCACTTGTACCATGAATTTTTGCCCAGCCTGTATAAACTGAGTCGGCGATGCTTTCTGGTGTCCCCGGCGAGCGATGCGAACGAATGATTCGTGTTTATCGGGAGAAGGCCGGATTCGGGAACAACCGTTGGAGGGATCGAGAGGATTAGAGCCAGTCAACGGAAATGCGAAGCGTGAAAAAAGAAAGAGTGAAAGAGAGAGAGAGAGAGAGAGAGAAAGAGATACAGGCTAATGTTGGATCGCGAGAAATCCCTGAATATTGTTTGATCGGTGCATACGAAATGTCGGACCTTTTGTGCGCGCGGAGCTCGCTTAGTAAGCTTCTCCGCTGATTTGGTCGATTTCTCGGTTCGCCAGGGATTATACACGAAAACTCTTTTTCCCTTTTGCAAAGTTGCCGAGCCTGAACTGAACGCCGCTCGCTGATTTAATTAAGAGCTCCAATTAATTGCTACCGCTAATTGCTTTCGCTTTACGACGCATCGTTCCTCCAGCAAGCCAGCCCGAAGGATGCACAGAACAATTCACTCGGGAAGATCACGGTTATTTTACGGTAGAGTTCTCGATCGATCAGAGCATGCGGACCTTCTCGCCCTACGACTATTACAATTGTGATATGGATTATACGTGGTACTTAGATATCGCGAGTTTTCCTCTGTCGGATGTCTCCTCTTTATATCTTCTTCGCGGCGGCTTGTTAACAATAGGTTTACGGGGATACTGAAAGTGACCATTTTCTTTTACTTTATAAGAATAACGAGAATATATCTAACGAAATTTTTTTTTAAATAATACCAAAGAAGAAATGAGACGCCCGGGGTTTTTACCATTACTTCTTGTCAGTACAGACAGAGTATACCAAGGTTTAGCATGGAACAGAACCTATAGCCATATTTAGGTAAAACTGGGTATAGGTTCTGTTCCATGCTAAACCTGGGCATGCATTGTCCCTGTCTATAAAGTGCAAAACTGTAATCATACCACGGCAAGAATAGTGACATAATTAAAAAATGCAGTATTCTCACAATAACAATTTTAACAAAATTATAAAATTTCCATTGAAATAGTACGAATTTTAAGAACATTATCAAATTTCCGTCGAAATAGCACAGACATCTTTAATCTTCCAGAAAAATATTTTTGGAAGTAAATTCGATTAGGCTCTATGAAATGATGTTATGTATGTCTCCACCAGTGGTGGGACTACAGATTTTCGGCTCCTTCCTCTCAGAAAATATAATATTGGGCCCCCAGAAAAAACAATTTATATCATACAAAGAAAGAAAACTTATGTTTCATATAAGTAATGTAACATGATTTATTTCAAAATTAGGGATAATCTAACGATTCGTTTAGAAGTTAGAGATATGACGTTTTTCTAGCACGTAGAGGTCACCGTTCTTGCCGGGATGCGATAACTAAGGAAATAAATTTAGTTGAATAATTCCTGATGGATGCACCTTTACAATCTTTAGTTAACGCCATTTAAAAATACTCGAACCCGCCATTTTGACAGGTACCGTAAACCCAGTGTTAAGAATCTTCAACGAAATTGTCCAAGTTCCGTTTCTATTGTTCCTTCTATTACCATTAGATACCGGATCTTTATGCAAAATAAAAAGTTTGTGCATCGATTGCAAGACACACACGCTAAATATTAATTCATATCTCTCGCTAATAATGTTAATTTATCATAAACGCATAAAATCCGGAGTCTAATTGGCATTATCTGCCACACGAAGAACCCACGAAACGGCATTCTCAAAATCAGGCAGCTCGGAATAAATCCTGTGTTTCCGTTGTAAAATATAGAAAGATACGTTCGTGTACGCAGAAACTAACAAAACTCGTTCGCTGTAACGAATACTATCTCACACGCTGAGAAACCATATTGTCAACGCAATCGAGTAACATGCAGATCGGTGTCGTTTAATTCGGAGTGTTCGCCTAGTCTACAGGTGAGCAATTCGTGTAGATCAAATCCGGGGTACTTCTTCCCCGCCGTCGCTGCGCGACCCCCGCCATTTGTTTTCTGGTCTCCCACTCTTCAGCCCCGCTCCTAACTTGACTTAAGTTCTAGAGGATACCAGTCGAATAGCGGGGGACGCTGGTAGGCACTGAGAAAAGGGGAAAGAAATAGTGTGCGGCCATTGGCCGCCAGCTCCCCGGCTCTGTACATCGTCCGCCGTGAAAGTGGCCATCGAATTCACCTGTTTAACAGAAGCTCCCATTCTGTTGTAAAATAATCTCGAAGAAACAACAGATTGAAAGACTAGATCATTGAAAGTTTCGCTATAGAGTGCGAAAGCTCAAGGAGGTAGTCTCGTCCCTGTTGAAAAGGTCGTTGACATTTTTAGCATCAGTAAATAAGGATTCGAACCGAGGCGCGACGCAACAGTTCGAAATACCTAGATTTCAGGGTGAGATAGCTCGATTGCTCAACGCAACGCTGGTGCTGTAGACAGAAATCGTTTAGGTTCCCATTAAGTGTTCGAACGTTGTTACATTAGAACTAGAAACTTTTGAGCGTACTCCAGCCAGACGACCGGGCCTCGTGACATGGGAATTTGTTCCTAGCACGAGTAGTCGACTGTTGAAACTCTGTTGAAAGGGGTGGGGGGGGGGGGGAAGAACTAACGAACGAAAAGAAAGAGAGATAGAACAGTTCTAATAATTCCCGTGGCGTCGTAAAAAGCGACGCCATTCGTCGCGGTAAAAATCCGACATTTCATCCGCAGCGATCTAATATTCCCTTATAGACCGTGCAATCTTGATACCCGTCTTCAGCTTGCTCCTCCGGCAATCTTTCCCCTCATCGTTCCCGATTCTCTCACCCCTATCTCGTTCCGACTTGGTCGTTCCAACTTCCAGCGCAACGCCCCAGTCGAATGCATCTCGGCGATGGAGAGTAGTTCTTGGTTCCAGCTTTTAACCCAAACCTCCGGCTGTCTTGGTCCCGTTAGTCCGCAGGTTAGAGTTCCTCCGGTCCTCCTCTGGAACCCACGGTACAAGAAGAAAAGGAAAAACAAAGACACTAGAGACACTTCTGCTCGGGCGACAATTGCTACTAAATTGGCACGCGCTTCAAAGAGGTTAACCTCTCTCGGCTCAAGCTCCTTTTCTAAGTGTTACATAACCTAAAGAGCCTGGGCTATTGAAAATAAGTCGGGAGCTTCGGACCTCCAAAGCATCTGTTGAATCAGGAGTGTGCTGGGTTCATATGTGTTCTCGCTTCAGACATCGTCAACGACCATGAAATAAATTGAGTTTGTAGAGACTTGAATTTGCTACGGCAATGTTTCGATATCTCAGAGAGCTGTGCGTGATATTTCTGAAAAATACAGGGTGTCCCACGGAACTTTCGCCATTATATTGATCAAGATATTGATCTTTCGAAAGAAATATCAACAACTCACGCCTGTCAAGACCTTACTGTTGAGGTCATGTCAAGGCAGGGGCGGAACTACAATACCGCAAGACCCCTCAACGCGGGGGAGCCCGTAATCGGAAGGGACCCAACAATTTTGCATTTATTATCTTATAATTTTACGAAAATTATCCCTAATTTAGATTAAATTAAAAGTACACTGACAAAAAAAACATGCTTTTTGCGTTTATTGAATTTTTACATTTCGTCAAGGTTCCTGAATTGAATGTAAATTCGAGTCTTAATAATAAATACAAGCTATTATTTATCAATCATCAAGCAGATTGTCATTTTTTTGTTGAAATTTTCATTTCTTTGCCTTCAAGGTCATCCGAAAGTCATGGTATACTAGGTCGTTGAATTCGTTTTGATACTGTTAAGTCAAAAATACGTGTTATTTAAAAAAATGAGGGTGACCTTGACAATACTAAAAAAAATTTTTTTGAACTTTGTTTTATTGTAATTAATAGCTAATCGAAAAATGATCAACTTAAACCATTTTTTGGCAGATTATCTCAAGTACTTGAAAAATTGTTGGAATACCTGACTGCAAAAATAAGCCAGATGTCGAAGGATACAGACAGTGTCTTTGTTTACTTTAACAGTTCCCAGGTCAGAAACCGAAGGACTGCAGTTTATTTTATGAAGAGGGTCCGAGTAATAAAACTAATGGGTTCTTCTATTTTTAGTTTTCTCGAGTGGCCCAATAGGGGTTTTCCTCCCAAGACTTTCTCCTTATTACTTCACTTCAGTTTTGGCTTTTGAACCGTGCAGACGTCTTCCGAGTTTTCACAGTTAATAAATAGAGTCATCGTGAATTATTTTATTTAAAATAAATACCCATTTCCTATAAAAATCATGAAAAGTTTTACGTGGCACACTCTGTATAATATAAATTATTTATTTTTTTGGAAAGCTCAAAATTATACAGGGTGTCCTAAAACTCCTACAGCATCCGGAAATGGGGGGTTCCTGGGGTGATTTGAAGCAACATTTTCCTTTGCAAAAATGTCCGCCGGGGCTTCGTTTAGGAGTTATTAACGAAAAACACTGACCAATCAGAGCGCGACCTAGACGCGTGTTGGCAAAGATGGTACGGCGCGCCAGGCGGATCCCCTCGCTGGAGCGTTAGCGGTCCGCCGCGAAGAAGAAGTGAACAAGTGAAGGAGTAGAAATTGTGAATCATTTATTGTAAAAACTCATTATTTAGCCGTAAATCCACTTGCTGCTTGGAAATGTGGGTCACTGGCCCACTCAGTGACGAACTACACAGCTGGCCTCAGGTATACGACAGTGCCGAACGGTAAGGGACGTACAGACAGGTCAACGCACCGCACAGCTGGTGATAAATACTAGGTATACAACAATCTAAGGCTCAAGGGATGCGCGGAGAAGTCAAAGATCCGGACCTTCACCTTCACTGTTCAAACGATAAATAAATCGTATGATTCTTTCATACAGATGCCATGAAATTTTTCCACACTCGCGATCACTGTTCACACTTGTCACCACATAGCTATGCACCAATAACAATTCCAATGTCACTTGTATCACAGCACAAATCACAATAATGAGGTAATGAAATCAGTAGATGGCGGTTTCCATGCATTTGTAGCAAAAATGAGTAGGTGCAGTTTAAAACAGTAGAGAGATTAAAATAATTAAAAACTCCAATGTATTATTTTCAACTTGTTCACATGATTAAAGTAAAAATCAAATATCTGTTTGGCTCCTGTTCCTTGCAACAGCAGCAGCCAACTTTTATTTTGCATAAAAACCCACAGTCTAGTGATGATCACTATTAAAAACACACATACTAGCAACCGTGAGTTTTGTACTGATAACTCTTTGGAGATGTTCTCTCTACCACGGCTCGAACGACACTGATTTTACGCAAGATTTTTCTGAAAAGTCTRKGGAGGTCGTTATGCGTGTCGAAAATGCACGCTGTAGCACGCTTACGAAAACGRCGGRGTGGATRGACGAAAAACAGGATACGAGAAGGACCGCTGTAAGACTAGAATTTATGGCAATCACATGTTTCGGTATTCCTGCAGACTGGTACGCAGAGTCAATGGGTAACTKTTCGAAAAWGTYGTCCGTCCTTYTAYYYASMAAGAGTTCYTAAGAAWTGT
>CM052222.1:1335301-1574586 GCA_028454225.1 Lasioglossum leucozonium
ACATTTCWTARGAACTCTTKSTGRRWARAAGGACGGACRACWTTTTCGAAMAGTTACCCATTGACTCTGCGTACCAGTCTGCAGGAATACCGAAACATGTGATTGCCATAAATTCTAGTCTTACAGCGGTCCTTCTCGTATCCTGTTTTTCGTCYATCCACYCCGYCGTTTTCGTAAGCGTGCTACAGCGTGCATTTTCGACACGCATAACGACCTCCMYAGACTTTTCAGAAAAATCTTGCGTAAAATCAGTGTCGTTCGAGCCGTGGTAGAGAGAACATCTCCAAAGAGTTATCAGTACAAAACTCACGGTTGCTAGTATGTGTGTTTTTAATAGTGATCATCACTAGACTGTGGGTTTTTATGCAAAATAAAAGTTGGCTGCTGCTGTTGCAAGGAACAGGAGCCAAACAGATATTTGATTTTTACTTTAATCATGTGAACAAGTTGAAAATAATACATTGGAGTTTTTAATTATTTTAATCTCTCTACTGTTTTAAACTGCACCTACTCATTTTTGCTACAAATGCATGGAAACCGCCATCTACTGATTTCATTACCTCATTATTGTGATTTGTGCTGTGATACAAGTGACATTGGAATTGTTATTGGTGCATAGCTATGTGGTGACAAGTGTGAACAGTGATCGCGAGTATGGAAAAATTTCATGGCATCTGTATGAAAGCATCATACAATTTATTTATCGTTTGAACAGTGAAGGTGAAGGTCCGGATCTTTGACTTCACCGCGCATCCCTTGGCTTTTAGATTGTCGTATACCTACTATTCACCACCAGCTGTGCGGTTCATTGACCTGACCGTACATACCTTACCATTAGGCACTGCCGCATACCTGAGGCCAGCTGTGCAGTTCGTCACCGAGTAGCCCAGTGACCCACATTTCCAAGCAGCAAGTGGATTACGACTAAATAATGAGTTTTTACAATAAATGATTCACAATTTCTACTCCTTCACTTGATCACTTCTTCTTCGCGGCGGACCGCTAACGCTCCAGCGAGGGGATCCGCCTGGTGCGCCGTATCATCTTTGCCAACACGCGTCTAGGTCGCGCTCTGATTGGTCAGTGTTTTTCGTTAATAACTCCTAAACGACGACCCGGCGGACATTTTTGCAAAGGAAAATGTTGCTTCGAATCACTCCAGTAACTCACCATTTCCGGATGCTGTAGGAGTTTTGGGACACCCTGTATTTTGTTAGGCGGGCAAAAATTTGTAGTTTCGCCACTGTGTCAAGGTCATAGTATACTATGCAATTATATTTTGAACTAAAAAATATGTAGTGCCGTTTTAAAAAATGAAGGTGACCATTTTTCATGATTAAACTTCCTTTTTGAATTGTTTTCAATTGCATTTTGTAACCGACTAAAAACTAATTAACTTTGAAATATTGTGGTGACAGTTACGTGGAACACCCTCTATATCTCCAGTACCACGTGGTATATCCCTTGACTTGCTTGATTGTAGCTTGATTGCTAATTCACCGATGTCACTCTTTTTTGACTTTTTGAACATTTCTTAATGGAACTTTTACCAACATATTTGTGACGTTTTTCTGATTAAAACGAAACCAAACACGACATAGTCCAGAGCACATTTGCTTGTTTATTTGACAATTAATCATTATCTCGATTATCCGAACTGATGATATCTGAATTAAGTAGTTCAACCTATATCGATTATACAACACGATGTATTGTACACATTGGTAAACATTTAACTTATGTTCTACAGATCAGTTCGGATAATCGAGGTCCTAGTGTATCGTAAATTAAACAAGTATAGACGATCCGAATTGTTTTGTGTTTGGTATCACACATTTCAAGTAGGAATAGAATTATAATTAATAAAATTATAATTCAAAACAAAATAGATTTATCATTGTACACGGACACTTGTAACTATAATTTAATATTTATATATGTTCATATACGATAATATTGTGCAATAAAGACGACCTGTAATTTTGATAATAGGAGTTTAATTTATCTACAAAAAACTGGAGCGCATAAATTGTTTCTATACGTGAAAATAGCTTATTCGAAAGTGTTTTTATATTTTGCAAATGAACATTAAATTTGAATAGTTTATGGTGGGTAAAATCTGAAATTTTGTAAATCTACAAAAGAGACGTAATTTCTATTAAAATTTTTCTTATACTAATTGTTGTTACACTATGTGCGTTTTACTCCAAGGATCTGCTATTTACTTCGTACGTCGCTGTCAATGCCCCTTCTGACCTGACTCGGGTGCACCAATGTTGGCAGATTGCCGTAGTTCAGATGCACTTTAGCTTCTATATAATTTCAGAACGGAGCCAAGCGGTAATTGCGCTACATTTGATTTTTATTTGGTTTTATTTGGACATGGCACCACTTTACACCATTTACTCCACCTGTTGCTAAACACCCGGTACATCGACACCGCAGCAGTGACTTTATCACCACGCATGGTTTAATTGATTACTAGATTCGATTTGATTGATCACTAGATTGCCGATTTAATGGATTTTTTTGCAAAAATTCGTAGGTGCATTTTCAAACGATAGAAAGATTAAAATGATTTAAGAACGCCGAAGTAATATATTCGACTTCTTTAATTGATTAAACTAACAATAAAATGGCTACCTGGCTCCTGTATCTGCCAATAGAATCAAACATCGGGGACACCCTGTATACTCGAAGTAGTAGTTTTAACCAGAGTTGGGCAATAATTAATTCTTTTGTAATCGATTTCTGTAATCGATTATTTAATGTAATCATAGTAACTGTAATCATTAATCAGTCAATCATCATTGAAATAAGTGAGTAATCATGATTGCTTTCTGTAATTTGTAATCATTAATCAGTTATTTTTAAATCATTCGATGATTAATTATATTTTATGCAGATCTGTAATGTATATCCGTACGTTGAAAACTGTATTAAAAGCAAATTACATTAAAAATAAATAAATAACTTGTTCGAAAGATTTTCACAGCGTTGTTATTACTGCAAAAGTACAGATTACATCATAATAAAAAATGTAATCACTTTATGAGTAATAATTGATAAAGCAATCACGAACATTGATTACCACAACTTCTGATTACTTTCTTATTCATTAATCAATGATTCCTTTCTTATTTATTAATCAATTCTTTATTTATATTTCTTATTTATTAATCATAATCATATTACTTATTTATTAATCAGTAGCCACGATTAATAATGGGATTTTATATTAACACGTTAAACGCCAAGCCTGTTTTGCTTGCCTTTCCATTCAGGCCATAGTCAACCGTCAAGCGGGCAATCCCAGGCCGTACGGACCGGCGCGGTCTGAACGGTAATTGTAGCGCCGGTTCCTAGGGACCGGCGTGGCGCTTAACGTGTTAATCGTAATTTTCAATCATCAATCGGATTACGTTTTGCCCAACTCTGGTTATAACCTGGTCAGTGAGTAGCGAGAATGCGCATGACTAATCAGTGTAAGTGTGTGTGCATAGGATGGACCGACCGCATTCCTTCCGAGCTTGTTCTCTCTAGACTCGAACGATACGTTCAGGACACCTTGGTGAGATTAAGGTTGAGCATCGAGAACTTACCAGCTTTCGTGGCGAACGAAACATCTTTGGGAAGATTGGTCTTGATGGCGTTCATCCGTCTGTTCAATGGCCCCTGGCCTCCGGGGCAGATGACTCCAGGTGTCGCACCAAGGCCAGATAGAGCACCAGCGCCCATAGATGGTCCACCCGGTGGCATATGTGATTGTGGACAGCCAGATGGACCCGCGGTCCCTCCTCCTCCGACCATGCCTGACACACCCGGAGTTCTGACTCTTGGCTGCTCGACCGGAAGTACGCGGCGTCTCTTCTTTGGTAGCTTGGCTCGCGCCTGCGTGTGACTGTAATACATCGCAAAGTTGCTGACGATCACGGGCACCGGCAGGGCGATCGTGAGTACACCGGCCAGGGCGCAAAGCGCGCCAATGAACATCCCGAGGTAGGTCTTCGGCACCATGTCCCCGTAGCCAACGGTGGTCATCGTGACCAGAGCCCACCAGAGACCCAGTGGTATGCTCTTGAAGTCGTTATGCGGGTTGTACTGGGTCCGTTCGGCGTAATAAACGAGACTGGCGAATATCACGATTCCAAGGACCAGAAAGAAAACGAGGAGAGTGAGCTCCTTCGCGGAGGCGCGGAACGTCTGTATCAAGATCTTCAGACCAGACGAGTGGCGTGTCAGCTTGAACAGTCTCATGATACGTATTATGCTCAAGAACTCAAGGATGTCCGCGTTCTCCAGGTGGGAGGCGAACCGTTGAAGCGCCAGGTCGAGATAGAAACTGAAGGTAGCGACCAGGTCGATCAGGTTCACCCAGCTCCTGATGAAGACGAACCGGTTTGGGCTCGCGGTAATACGTACTAGGAACTCGAAAGTAAACCAGGCGTTGCACAAGCACTCGATGTAGAAAAAGCAGTCGTGAGCGTTCGTGTGCGTTTTGTCCACTGTCCAAGAGGTTACGTTGTCACTTTTCACCGTCCGGTTCACGATTACTGGCACTCGCATGTCCGGATGCGTCTTTAGGCAGAACATGAGGATCGAGATGCAGATGAAGAGAACTGAGACTATGCTGATCACCTGTGAAACAATTTCGACATTCGATTATGTGAATATAGAATGGCCATCGGATAGATTCTTCCCTGATTACTGTTTAACAGTCAGAAATGGCTCGAGTCAGGCATACCCGACGAGGTAGCTCGTGAGGTCTACCTTGTCGAAGATATACATACTCTGTCAATATTATTTGCAAAGTTAGCATTAAACGTGAACCTTTATGAAGTTTAATTAGAACGTTTCGTATACTGATAGCATGAATGCTTTCTTATTTGTTTAAATTACAATTTTCTAGTTTGCCACATAGCAAATGATCAGGGGAAACAGTTACCCTCTCTCTGCCAGTACCGGTTTAGTCATGTGACATTGTGACACAGGCACGTCAGGAATGCGTCACGTGACCTGGCCGCTGTGGAAGAGTGAGGGAATTGAAGGGAAAGATAGAGTGGGGTCACAAGTCTTAATCGGGCAACTCTGATTGTGATCTTCTATAAATACAAATGTTGTATCAATGTTAACACTACTGTGTAACCATCAGTACCAATGTTAACACTACTGTTCTTATTGTTCTGATAATTTATATAAATCTCATAAAGACTTCGTAAATATTATGAAAATCAAGTAGGGTCGCTAATAACCTTGTTAATGCGACCTTTATAAATAAATAAATTTAAAAAAAAGTTAATTGGAAAGCTAACTGATTTTATAAAAATGAAATCGTTACCGAAATCTACAACACGTGACGTTTATAGATAAATAAATTAGAAAAATAGTTAATTGGAAAGCTAACTGATTTTATGAAAATGAAGAAATACACAATGTCACATGATAGTTTTTTTTAATTTTACAAAAATTCGTTAATTTTTGGGAAGTCTCAAGAAAGATTTAAAATTGAAATCTCAAGATATTATGCATAAAAAAAATTGTAAGCGTAGTCTACAACAAAATATGTTGAAAAGATCACTTCTTCGGCATGTTGTGTTACTCAAAATCTCTGTTGTATTAATATAAAAAATTTTTCAATCGAATTTTGCAGGTATGTTTTATATGTCTGATACAAACGAAAAGAAGATTTGATTCATTTCAACTCCGAAAGAGAAACGACTGTTCGGAAGACATTTTAGATTTCTGTGCACGTTACAGGTTTCATTATACGCTGCGTGTTAGTCGCCGAAGTTGTAGGAGATCAGAACGGGCTACAAAATCTTGGGAAAAGTTATGCAGAACCATAAAACTGAAATTGTCGAGGGCATTGTCGACGCAAGAGTAATGTCGAGATCCTGCTACATTTGAGAGGAAATCCTATTACTGCGAGTTTACTGTGGTTTGTTCTTTGTAATAATGTTAGAAGTTACGTGTTGCTACGTGATCTGTCCGTCCTTATCTCCGGGAACAGATTTTCTTTGAAAACTGAGTTTCGTTGCCTGAGTAAGAAGTGTTCCATTCGGTTGGCTTCCACGTATACGAAGAATTGAACAAATTTGCTTTAACTAACGAGTAGCGAATAATTAATTAACGAGAATTTGTTGGTTACAGCTATAGGGTTTTCTTATTTTTTTACTTAAAAAAGTAGAATTTTCTAACAGTTTCTATTTTAAGTGAAATCGATTTACATACTCGAATTTGAGAATTTACAAAGGTATAGCCGGATAAGGGAGTCAAATGTGCCCTCAATATGTATAACACATCTATGGAAAAGTAAAGAAACGATTTTAAAGAAAAAAACTACGATGGGCTTCATAAAAAAGCTAAGAACATTGCTTTCGACTCATTACTGAATGTACATAACACTTCTATCTCTAAAGCTTTTATGAGAAATGTGCATTTTTTTCGGTAATTTAGGGATTAAAATTTTTTTTTAACATGATTGCCTGATCCGAAAAATCTCAAAATACATGTTAATAACACTCAGGCACAAGTACCATACTAAAATAAACGTGGTCATCTGATAACTTCGATATAAAATCGGCAATTTTCAGTATCTGGAATTTTTTAAAAGTCGATTTTGCAGCCAAAAATTCGGGAAAATTCACAGTTGTGTGTTCCGTCAGATAGAATGTTCTGAAATGAAAGCAGAACAGAGGAAATAGAGTATAATTCATTAAACCGTGCTCATTCTATAATCACTCTTTCGGTAGAAGTACCGATTTGAAACTTTCTCTACAGGATTTTCTTTGGGGCTCTCTTCAATGAAGAAAGATCAATTTTCCACCCCCACCGAGTTCAAAGACCTTGAACTATGTTTTTAAGGTCCAGGTTAGGTTTGCAAACCTATCCTATTTTAATTCTACATACATCCAATAATTATCTGTTGCATGAAACAGAATATGATGGATACAAATAATTTTGTTTTTATCCAAAGTCTTGTGTGAATTTTTGAAAAATTAGTAAGGCTGTTGAACTTCACCTGAGGAAGCCAGAAATTTTTAATTTTTTTAAATATGATTCTATAGATTTTGACGAGAAAATTTCGAAAATCCAAGTTTTAATCTTAGGAATATATTGATTCAAAAGTTATGCGTGTTAGAAGTTCAGCAATGTAACACCGGTTTGACCGTTACGGGCGCCGCCATTTTGGTATGTAGTGAGCATCCCGCGCCGTCTAACGTGATGTCACTTTGTTCTGGGACATGCTATCATCGTATAGTACATAATTAAAATATACGGGATCATGTACACGGTTTCAAAGAGGAGGTATAGTCCAAGTTGGTTGATGGTTAGGTTGATGGGGGAAGCGGAAAGGGCCGGCCCGACTACGCTTGGAAATCTACTGAATGCTTTTGCTGCCATCTAGCGGCTCCGCTCACTATATACCAACATGGCGGCACCCTAATAGTTCAAAAACTGTTAAAATTGCTGAACTTTAAACACGCATAACTTTTCAATCAGTGGATTCCTAGGATTAAAACTTGGATCTTCGGCATTTTTTCGTCAAAGCCTATAGAAATATAACAAAAGTTTAAAATTTTTTGACTTCCTCAAGTGAAGTTTAACCAGTAAGAGGGTTCCACGTATAGGAAAAAGTTGTTCAGAATAAAAACCTTGACAGCATACTTGAAGGTAATTAAAATCAGTGAAAAGAGCAAACTTATTAATTAGCAAATTTTAATTTTTGTGATACTATTCTGATTATCTAATTATTCTCGGTTATGTCATAATTTCTACTAAAAAAAAGTAATTTAATATTTGGGTAAAGCATAAGAAAATTCAATTACCAATATTCATGTTCTCTTTCTTTTAATATCATTATGAACTTAATTCAAGATTGCAGCTAGGTTATATGTGAAAACCGCATGAACTTTCTGGGCCATCTAATGCACGAAGATTTTGTACCAGCATTGTGTGCATGTCGTTCGTTGGTTACTGAAATGGTACACTTGAAGTTATTATCGGTTAAGCAACTTTTTCATTGAGCGTAAACTTGTTTCGAACGGAGTTGTGTCGTTTCGACAAGTATGCACACGTAGATACGACAGCGTAACAGTTTGATCCACTTCTTTTGCAGCCGTCAACGGACCGAAAATAAATGAAAAGTTGCTTCTACAATGGAAACATTAAAATATTCTCATTTTACCAACCTAAACTTACACAATCATTTCTTTGATTATTGCATAATTAACACTGGAATCAGCCGTGAACACGTGTTATACAATTTACGGAAATTATGAACGTATTCCTATAGAAAATTGTTAAATAAATTTTTTTAGTCATGTACTCCCGGAAGTGACCGGACATTTAGCAAATTGATATAAATTATTTAGAATACATATGCTGCAAAAACATGACTATTTCTCAATATATCTAATATTTATTGAACATGTGGTTATTATTAGATTGTTTCGTAAACCTACTGTCAAAAAAGGTATTCAAATTTAAAGAGCGTTCGAATACTTTTACGAGTCACTGTACATGTTTGCGGTATCAGTGTATAGTTATAAGTTCATGAATTTCTCCAGATTTTTTGGTGAACTGCGCCGTGGTAAAAGAAAAAACAATGGTCGTTTTTACGTGAGCATCATTATAATTGTTCCGATATAAAGCGACTGTGTTTGTTCCGAAATAAGGAAATCGCTATCTCCTCATCTTCTTTTGAAGTTGTCCGATCGACAACGCTTGATACTGGAACGAGGGGGTATGTCATATTCTATCCTTTTCCAACGAAAGATATCTTATGGTCTAACTTTATGGTCTGCCGCAGTGTCGCCAAATTAAGACTTGTCACCCACTCTACACTTTCCTCCTACAACGCTATTCCCCCACGTTTCAGCTTCGACCCTGTCATGTGATTAATCTCGTACTGACAGAGAGAGGGTAACTGTATTCCCCCCAATTCAAGTAAATTCCTTCGATCTGGCGACACTGGTCTGTCGCTACATCTCGCCTCTCGCTCATTCTCCGTATTCTTTCTCGGCCTACTCGAGGACAAAGTCAAGCCGCATAGATACTCTGATCCGAAATACGGCGGAAGCAGGTCCCGAGCCTTCGCCTTATATCGGAACAAGACTGTACATGGGCATTTTTGACTCAATTAAGATAAAACCGTCCCCACCATAGCGCCCACTGTCCCCCACCAGCATTCACCCTTACCGGTTTTGCACCCCAAATTCACCCTTTTGCATGTCAATTTCACCCTCTTGCAAGTAAAATACACCCTTTTGCAAATAAACTGTTTTTAAGTAAGTTTCTGTAAAAAAATTAAATCAAATAAAATTGTTAAGACATTAAAAATTTTATTTATTGTAAAGATATAGATAAAATATAATACTTATTTAAAAGTTATTACCGTATTAAACCGTGTAATTGCCAGTATTAAAACCGTGTGTAGATACCAGGGCCGGCGTGACCTTTTGCGGGGCCCGGTTCAAAAATTTTGCGGAGTCAAAATACACATTCAAATCTTATACTTCAATTTCACAATAAAGAATTATTTATTATAAGTACAAAGGATGTTACATATATTTTTTGTAAAATGAATATTACATAATTTTTCTCGCTTTTTTCGCCGCAAAATCTTTGATTATGTCACCAAAATTGATTGAGTTTGCTATTTCGGGTTCTGCAAAGTGTATGATGAGTTTTCATAGACCGCGGGGCCGTTCAAAATGCGAGGCCTGGTTCCGGCGAACGCGCTGAACCTGCCTCGCGCCGCCCCTGGTGGATACATATATTCATTGTAGCCATTTTTTGATTAACAAATTTTTAAAGTGACAGTACATACATGTATGTATTTTACACACAGCCAATCAGTGCCTAACGTCACTCAGCACTTCGCTGTACTTTCCAGTCCATGGTGAATACTTCTGAACTCAAGGGAGATGCTTTCCCGTGTAATTAATTTTAAATATTCTTAATGGGTGAATTTGATATGTTAAAGGATAAAACTCACTTGCAAAAGGGTGAAACTGACTTGCAAAAGGATGAAATAGATTTGCGAAAGGGTGAATTCGGAGTGCAAAACCTATACCGTGGACGAAGCGCCACAGGTCTTGCGCATCGCGATGAAGGCGCGTGCTGCGTGAAAGATTGGTGGGAGAAGCAGGCATTTGAGGGGCCCTTACCGTGCCCATCACCGCTGTGCGTACTTACTTAGAATAATTGTAAAGTGTACAAACCTTGGCTGGCACAGAGGAATAGGGTTCGTCGAATAACGACCACATTTGGGGCTTGAGCTTCTGCCACCAGGTGAGCGTTCCCGAGTAGTACGCCTCCTCGAAGCCAAACTTCCTCGCCAGATCCTCCTCGGTTGGCTTCTCGGTATCAAGGTCCAACCTGTCGAGGACTGTCAGCGTTTCCTGCGTGTCCCGATGCTAGAAGAGCGGGTCGGGGTGGAAGAGGAGGGGATGCAACAACGATCGTTATTCGTACCTGCGAAAGTCTCTCGCTCTCTTGAGGGTGCGTTTAGTTTTTGCTTTATTTTGTGCTTTCGTCGAGACAGATAAAGCGCGTGCAAAGCATACGTGAATATCCACACATGGAACAAAAAGAGTCATTCTGTATCGGGCTACGAAGCTAAATCTAATCGCACTGCTACAGTGTCACGAATCGCCAATCCAGCTTGGTAACTGTCATTTTTAGCGACCATCGTAAGATCTCTTAATTAATTATTGCAAGTTAGAGAAGTATGTTCTGAAAGTCTGTTCGTCGAAGTAACGTATTTTTTATTTGTGCACTCTACTGAAATCTGGTGATATATTATATTTTTCTATTTTCTGTTAGATATTTTGTAAGATATGAACTTTGAAATATACTAAATAATATTTTATTATTTCATTATACAAATATGTGTTCCAGTGCCTAAATTTTTTAGGAACATTTTACTTAAAAAGTATTAAATAAATTTACTTTATTTAAAAAATTCATAGAATGGTTGTTTTATAACGTTATTTTATAGTATTATCTCTAAACAAACTGAGTTTCACGACCCTGAGATAAGCCATTCGCTTATGGCAACGTCTTTAGTTAAATGCAGAGTCGCCAGATTCAGACTTTTCCCCCACTGTACTCTTCCGCTTCTACGATGTTATTCCCCCCTCTTCCGCTGGGACACGGTCACGTGAAATGTATCGTCCCTGTCGTGCATGTGTTTCGCACAATTCGTGCTCCCGCCCCTCATCTAGCGACTCTGATCAAGAGTGAGACCTCTTATCTTATCTTCTGATGGACGATCAGTGTGTATGGCAGGGCTGGGTAAAATAGTATTTGAAATTAAAAATAAAAATATTTTCAGAGATTATTTCCAATATTATGTTATTTTGAATAATTTGAAATATCTATTTATTTTTGTACTAGTGGAAATACTATTTGAAATATTTATTTAATCTCCCAAGTATATGAAATATGTATTTCAATTATGTGTTTCTCAACACGAACTTAAAATAATTACTTGTTTATACAGTGTAGAGTAAGTAAGCCGAAATACATAAATATTTTGGAAAGGCAAGACATTAATAATCCTCTTTCTTACATACTTTCTTAATTACTTTCTTTCTTTAATAATTATAAAAAAATTAATATTTCAGATGACTATTGTAAGTAAAATATTATGAAATACTAGTTGAAATAATTAATTTTCATATATCCTTAAAACAATATTATTTCAAATATTTATTCCTAATACATTCCACGAAAACTATTATTTCAAATAATTATTTCTAAAACATCGCACAACAAATATTACTTCAATTAATACCTTCTATGCATGTGTAATAAATAGATATTTTCAACTATTCTTCTGTGTAGTACTAAGAAATAAAATAAAATTTATTTCAATAAAAGTATTGTAATTATTATTTCCAATACTTTTTGTTTAAATTGTACCCAGCACTGATGTATGGATATAATCTAGTATATTTATATACAATATTGTAACAGGAAATTTAATATTTGTATACTAAAACCTACAAGTAACAAATATTCATGTAATATTACGTTCAAATAACGGAGGTTCCATTGTACTCATTTAATTGACTGCTAGAAAGTCCCATTCCTACACACATTTAGTGTGGAGTATGCTGTTTATGTAAAATAAATAAATTGTGAATCAATTGCCAGACACAGGAGCAAAATATAATATTTATCAAATTTTTAAGTTTTTTAATCTTTCCACTGATTTAAATTGCGCCCATTCATTTTTGTAAAAAGTACATAACATTCGGAGTCAAGTGATTAACATTTGTATTTGACACAAGTCTAAGTATATGAATTAGTTTGTTGGTTTATTGTCGAGCTAGATTGGCGATTTGTAACGTCATGCACCGGTTCCGAAAGTCACAGGCCAAGGCTATTGGATGGTCGGAATTGCTTGGTTAAAATGGCAAAGTTCTTCTCTCGGTGTCGAGCTTTTTATTGTGAGAGAGGGTCGAGGATAACTGTCGCGACACGGTCCCGACATACCCCACGTGGCGCATCCGTTACCGCTGCCACGTGGAGCAGGTCTCTGACTCTTCGACCAAACGGCACTGCGGTGACTTCTTCCAAGTAACGAGCACATTTTCGTACATCGCGGAATTCAGTGGAACGGTTTGCTTCATTTCATCGTGGGGAATTCTCGGTAAATCCTCTGCGTCACCGTAAGTCATTGCAGTACAGTACAGGGTGTTCCTTTACTGGTCCCAGCTCGGGAACACGTCACATAATGATTTCACGTCGCATGAATTCTGTTCCTATCGTGGAATCTATTTCACGTTTTATACGGATTCAGTTTTCATGGTACTATTGTCTGGCTCGGAGTCGAACGGAATCGTGAATTTTTGGAAATGAAATATTATTTATCAAACTTTTCGCTATTAAATAATTTCTTTTCTGTTTTCAGTTAATATCGTACTGATTGTCCATCAGGAGATGGCAGTGATTATGACAGTGGGCGCAGGGGGATCCGCGAGACCTCATGCCAGAGTCGCCAGATGAGGGGAGGGAGCACGAATTGAGGGGAAAAAGTTACCCTCTGCCTGACAATATCGGATTAGTCACGTAACATAGTGATGCATGCACGACAAAGAGGAAACGCGTCACGTGACCAGACCGCGGTGGAAGCGTGGGGGATAGCGTCGTAGAAGGGGAAAGCCGAATAGAGACGCAAGCCGTAATCTGGCGACTCTGACTCATACGCTTAGATTTTGGCGGGAACGGTCTGTTCCAGTCACTCTAAGGCCGCAAGCACAGTGGACCCGACTTCGTCCGGCGTCCGACTTTTCAAATGTGTGGGTAGGCCCGTCTGTGAAACTCTTCTGGTTTCCGATATCGGGCCACTGACACCAACACAGAGTGACACGGGTCTGATTTCGGCGCACACGCGCGTCCGTTTCGTATGCCTCGGGAGGCATGTGTTGGTGCCGCAGTGGCCCGCAATTGGACGAAACGGTCGGGGTCGACGGTAGCCGAACCTTTTCAAGTGCTTTGAGTGAGGTCCCAATAGGACCCAACCTATGAGACAACCGAAGTCGGACGATAGTCTGCGGAAAATCACATCACTTTGTTTTTCGTCCGACGCGTCGGACGCGTACAAGTTCTATAGTAGAACCCGACATCAGGCCACTGCGAGCACATCGGCCGACGAAATCGGCCGTACCGGCCACCAACGCATGCCTCCCGGGGCATTCGAAACGCTCGTGCGTGTGCGCCGAAGTCGAACGTCGGACGAAATCGGGGCCACTGTGATCACAGCCTAACACGTGCATTTGTTGTGTTGGTCAAGCGATTCGACTGATAGCGGAAAACGTGTAGCGTAGATTATAAATATCACATGATCCCTACATGTTGCTCACGGTCATCTCTTGATGGACGATCAGTACATGATGGAAAGAAATGATATGTCACGACTAGACTCCATTTATGGGAAAAATGAGTAAACCAAATTTTTCTTAAATCAAGACTTTGCTGTAGTAGAAAATATGTAACGTAATCATTTGAATGGAGCAAATAGGGGAGAGTTGCCAATATTGTACCGCTTAAGAAATTGGGAAAATTTGATTTGGCTTTTTAAACGATTATACAAGGCGATATCTTCTTTTAATATTCCAAGAAAAGAATCTATTAAGATTGACTTAATCTTACATTCCGACGCTTCCCGAAACACGATTTTTAAATGAAATATATTAATTTTTGATGTGCACTGTATTACATTGAACTTCAATATTCAACTTCAATATAATAAACATTGAACTTCAATAACATTGTCTTTCGTATAGTTTCTTCATTCTACTGATCGTAAATTCCTTCCAACGTGTTCGGGCAAAGAAAGAAAAAACTGTGTCTCATCAAATTTGATAAGATCCTTAGGATATTCTAGTTTTCGAGCCTGTTTTTGCACGAATTTCTAGGAATTTCTTTCAGAAAACTATTGAACCTTTTGGACTCGGATATATTTATTGGTATTTGAGGTAGATGCGTGATTTTTTCAATGCAAAAATAATGACAATTACATAAGTTATATACATTTTTATGGAGTATATTTAGAAAAATATCTGGAACAAAAAATTAAGTTGTTTATTAATCTGTATGAGTGTAGTTATGGCCCTATCCAAAATAAATTAAAAATCTTGATTATTTACAGAATGCCATTAAAGTGCACCGAGACGATTCAGAAAGTTATAGTAATACCATCTTGGCGCTGTGTACAAATTTTAATTCTACATCGAAATGAATGTTAATGTATTATGTAAGAAATGTACAAGTAATATAACATGTGAATTTCGTAATATTTATACAGGGTGAATCCCAAATCGTAATCAGTAGAGATTACTCTGTTATTAGACGTCCGATCGAAAATGTTTTTATCAGCGTTTGCATGATTTCAAGAGAGCTTTAACGTGATTATAAAAAATGATTTGTCAACTCTCTTTTTTTGTTTTTTCAAGGTCACCTTAAATTTTTTGCAAATAAACATAGAACTTTTTTACACCTACATATCTGTTAGAGGATTTCAAGACAAATTCGGTAAATATCGGAACATAACTTTTTTTTATTTACAAATTTATTTAAAAATTATATGTTCATTTGCAAAAAATTCAGGGTGACCTTGAATAAATATGAAAAAGAGTTTGTTAAAGCTCTCTTGAAACCATGCAAAAGTTAATAAAAACATTTTCGATCGGACTGTTAATAACAGAGTAATCTCTACTGATTACGATTCGTGATTCACCCTGTATACACTGGGTGTGGCCGGACGGTTGGTACAACCGGGCAGGGGATGATTCTACATGTCAAAATAAGACGAGAAAAAGGAATAACATTTTTTCGTTTGACATCTCGTTTTCGAGAAAACTGATTTTGAAAATGCAGCAAATACACGTGTTATTGATAGGAATCGTCTGGCGCGTCTGACCATGACCGACCTATTCTACTTACTGCGTATACTGGAGCACGCGAATCCGATGGATCTTTAATGTCGATCTTCTCGAAAACGAGGTGTCGAACGAAAAAATGTTATTCCTTTTTCTCGACTTACAATTAGTTTTGCATATCGAATCACAATCGGCCACTCCCTGAATATACTGCGATTTTTGTGCAAATTTCCATTTTTGCACCCTAATTTCATAGAAACTAAAATAACAGAAAAATATCTTCCCTTGACTAAAAGGTAAGAAGCATTATTAGTTCGATTAGATATGGAGCAAGATATAAAAGTATTGTTAGTTTTTATCCATACAGTGGGTGTACAAAGTATTCGTACTTTTAAAAACGAATAACTTTTTCAAAATTCGACCCAACAGCTTGAGTTTTTTTTATTGAGACCTTGGAAGGATTAGTTTACTAGCTAATGTGTAAATAATTGTTTATAAAAATTAATATTGGTCCCATTTGCAAAGCAGAAAGTAAAGGTTGTGATTTTTAAATTTTTTATGTGTGCCTGTAATGAAAATTTGAAACATGTATTTTGTAAATCGAAGTAAGTTATATTTATACATGTACAAAGTTTCATCAAAATCGGTTGACGCATAAAAAAGCTGTGGGCATTGTAACATGTAAATATCTTTGCATTTAGGGTTTCCAAATCATTTAAATCGCGGATTTTTACAACTTTTGATCTTTTTCGATGAAAGTGTTTTGATTTGATTTCGATGAGAGTTTGTATATGTATATAACTTACCTACCAAAGGCAGCCTATAAATTTTCATTACAGGCACAGATAAAAAAGTTTAAAAATCGTGACCTTCACTTTTTCCTCTGAAATTGCAACCAATAACAATTAACAAAAAATTATTTACCCATTATCTAGTAAACTAATCCCTCTAACGTCTCAAAAAACTTAAACTGTTGGGTCGAATTTTGAAAACGTTATTCGTTTTTAAAAGCTGTACGAATACTTTGTACACCTACTGTATAAATGTTGTCTAGTATGTTAGAAATTTGCACATGCCATAAAGGCATAAAGATCCACAGTCTCGTAATATAATATGTATATCTATAGGAGATAGGTCAAATACGTCTGACGCGTCTGATCATAACCAACCAATTCTGCTTCCTGCATATACTATAATAGTAAGCCTGGGAAACTTGCGGTCGGGAGCCGCAGACGACCCCTCTCCCTACTCTTCAGTCCTCCTAACTAAACTCCTGCGGAGTGTAAGAAAAGGTTGGGAAGATTAGTGTATACATAGGGTGTCCCAAACATGTTCTAGTTCCTTAAAAGGAGCGGCTCCTGAGGTCGTTGAAACGACATTTTCATTTTTAAAAAGGTCCGCCTCGGCTTTGATCATATGTTTAGGTTTTCCTACAGATCGGTACATAGAGTCGATAGGCAACTGTTCGAAAAAAGTCTGTCTTTTTACCCAGATGTCCTTATACCTCCCTTAACCCCTTGCCGTACCATTTTCTTTACGGTTACAGTGATTAAAATGTCTTCATCCCCAAAAATGTCGTAGAAGAGAAAAGAATATTTTTTGTATTGCTACATTGATTTTAATGCTGAAATATTGATTACAAATAAACCAAATTTTATTTCATCTAAAAAGAAAAGCGTAACATTCGTATTTGTTAGACTTTGTTTAAAATCTTCATCACGAGTTTGACTCGTTAAAATACGGCAAGGGGTTAAGAAACTTTATAAAAAAGGACATACGATGTTTTGCCATGAGATTGCCATAAATTCTGTGGTTGTGAGGAAAAACACCGCATGTCACCCAATTCCCCTTCGAGATACAGTATTTTATCGATAATTGTCCAAAGCACGGGTCCGGCCAGGGACAATTATCCGCCAGGGATACTATTCTTTGACTTCTGCCGAACAAAGAAAAGGACAACGAAGTCCGATGGCCTCGGTCGCCGAAAAGTGTAAACGTAACTAATACAATAACAAAACTTCGTCATTTCTCATTATTTTTTAAGGAACTTTGACCAATCAAGTTTTGTCACTGGATTAGTAGTGGTCTCACACCGATATACCCGACCCGTATTATGTTACACTCCTCGGCGACCGCAACCTCTCGAACTTCAGGGCCCTTCACGGGGTATACCCCGCTGTAGTGGGGATAGTCTTGGGACAATTATAGGCCAGACACTTGAGACATTTATCGAAAAGCACTGTATTGCCGTTTAAAGTTTTGATCGATAATTCTTTGTATAGGATATCAGTTAAGTGGCAATATTTTTTGAGCCTTTCGAATTTGTTTTCATGACTTTTTTCTGGTAAATAGATAAATCCTGTACTCGAAAGTTTAATTAATGCATAAACTCGAATTTTTTGAAATTGTAACATGCGGCGTTTTTCCTTACAACCACAGAATTTTAGTCTGATATTCTTACAGTGTCGTTCGAACCGCGGTAAAGAGAACATCTCTAAAGACGTGTCAATTCGAATCTCGCGGTTGTTATCGACCATTAGCTGCGCAGTTCGTTGACCCGCCGTACATCCCTTAGCTTCCGGCATTGCGATACACCTGAAGCCACCTGTGCAGTTCGCCTCCGAATGGTCCAGTGACACACATTTCGAAGCAGCGAGTAGATTTACAGCTGAATACGTGAGTTCTAATTAAATCAATTTCTGCTTCTTCTCTTGTTCGTTGCTTCACCGCGACGCGATACCAACGCTACATTCAGTGGAACCTGCCGCCGAGCCGGACTCATCCCGCTATCGCGCGTCGTGGCCGCGTTCTGATTGATCCATGTTTCTCATTAATAAATGATTAACAAAACTGAGGCCGACATTTTTGCAAATGAGAATGGCACCTCACATGACCTCGGGAACCGGCCCACATAAGGCCAAATAATTAAATCACGACAAAAGTAGATATAAAAATTTTCTTTGAACTATTGACAAATACCACCAGGAAGTACTCTAAGAAACAGCTCACAATGTAGTGTGGGAATTTCTTTTGTTAACACAACATAGTGCACATGTGCAAAATGTTCTAACCAGAAAATCAAATCAAATCTTATTTTATATTTTTGTCGTCGTAAATTGTCGATTTGTCCTTATGTGCGGTCCTTTCAAGGAATTCAAACATTTTGGAGCATTCTGTATGTGAGGCCGTATCCTCGCAGTCACGCGAGGCGAAGCACGGTAGGGGAAATATGAAATAGTTGATGGTGGGGGAACCGGTACATTGGTAGTGTGAGTCGTCTGTAGCTCTCGAGCCGCAAGTTGCCCGGGCCTGTACTAAAGCACGGGAATCCGATGGATATTCTACTCGATTTTATACATTTTCGAAAATGTTATTCCTCTTTTTCGACTTATTTTTACACGTGGAATCATCCCCTTACTACGAAAAATGGTATTTGAGAAGCAATAAATCGTAGATAATAAAATTGCCACACTATTGTGGCAAGTGTACCTTGGGTAACCAGAAATTTATGCTTTTTTCTTAAATAATCATGTAAACTTTGGCGAGAAAATGCCAAGAATCCAAGTTTCAATCCAAGGAGATTAGTGGTTCAAAAGTTATGAGTGTTTAAAGTTGAGCGATTTACAATGTCTTTGACAGGTAAGAATGCCGCCATGTTGTTATGCAGTGACTATTGTACGCCACTTACTAAGCGGTGGCTATCTATGTGTAAGATGTACACTTTGTTCTGGGACAAGCTATCATCGAACAGTAATTAAAATATACAGAATCATATACAGGAATTCAAAGAGAAAGTAGAGTAGTGCAAGTTGGTTTGTGGCTAACACTTGGAGATCTACATGATCGACATTAGTGCGTGCTTGTGGTGCCACCTAGCGGCTGCGCTCGTTACATTACGCGCGACGCTTAGTACATACCAGCATGGCGGCACTTTTACGTGTCAAAACATTATAAATCGCTTAACTTTAAACACTTATAACTTTTGAACCACTGGTCCCCTGGGATTGAAACTTGGATTTTTAGAATTTTCTCACCAAAATCTACAGGATTACATAAGAAAAAGGCAAAAAATTCTGGTTACGCAAGGTACAGTTCAACTTAGGATACTACACATAATAAATAATTATGAATTAATTTACAAGAAGTGGTCGACATAACCAGTACGCATTTGACAACTTTCCCCTACTATGTCAAGGTGCAACTTATACTGCGACTCTCAAAAAGTCCTACGCTACGTTTGGCTTTAACCGACCTATGGTTTCGTTACCATTACTACGAATTTGATCAGTTACTACTGTAAATATGAAACATTATATCCACGGGATATAATGAACCTTCTGAATCAACGTGGGGTTGTGAATACAAGAACACTCGAAATTTAAGTACCCCCATTATACGAATGAAATCATCAGTCAGGGTTATATTTGTACGTCATTACGGTATGAACAGCATAATTATGCTCACAATTATGCTCCGCGTTCAGTCCACAATTCCGATACTGGCAATAATAATGTATTGCAGTCGAATCAGTTTGAGCAAATGAAGACACACGAAATTAATTTCAATTCCAAACAGAGGAGTATCCGATGGAGTAGCGGAGTGCACGTGGATGCATTTCCGTGCATCATCGAATCAATTGTGCCAACAGATGTTCGCACCTTCGTCTCACGATGATACCTAATTGAAGAGCACAGTGGATGAACATGTTAAGTGATGATTTTGAAGAAATGAAAATTTCCGTCTGGAAGAATATGCTATGGTCTGCTTTAAATATGGAACGTAACATCCATTAAGCTCTTCAATTATCAGAATTATTCATGTTTTTTAATGGATTAGGTTTTCACCGAGTTTTAAAGAGAACTGATGTGATTAATGAATCCTATGACTTTTGTATCAATAACAAATTGGGCTACTTTTTGTACTGGATTCGAACGAAAGTTCGTAGCGTTTTTAACTTAAAATTTAAAGATGAAATTCAGATATTTATTCATAGATTTATTTCATCATGTATTTTCATTAAAAAATGATTAGATAATATATTTTAATAATATCCTTCTAGATATTATACTTTAGTGATATTCTAATAATATGATCAAATTTAATGCATAAGTTGTCGCATAATAATAATAACAATAATAATAATAATAGTAATAATAACTTATCTTTATTGCGTGCTCATCATTATAATGACCACTGACGCCACTGGGGGGTCATGTAAATTTCAATGGTTAGGGCACGCTGAAGCCACACCGAGGTCAATTGTTTTGCTACCATTTATACAGGGTGTAAAAGTAAACAGTGAAAACGTGTAAAAGTAAATAGTACAAAATTATTTATTGACGTAGTAATATTGTAAGGGACCAAAGTAACTTTTTCAGAAATTTCATGGCCATCTTTTTCAAATAGAATTTGAAGCACTTTTTTTACATATTCTTTTACAGCATTAAAAAAACAGATCGTCGTCTTATGCAACTATACAGAATTAAATTTTTGCAAAACTATAGAACTGTTACATTGCTGGCGTAAATATATTTGTACTATCTTTTGTAACATATTTCTTATTGGGTCGAGTGCATATGTATATAATTTTCGTTTCTAGGAATTAATTGTCTTGATGCATACATATAGATACACAAATTATCCTAATTATTCATTGTACTCGAGCTACGTGATAAACATCAACAAATCAATACAAATGAACAACGCATAATTGGTTTATAGGTAATGGTTTTTTATTTTTTTGATAAACAAAATTGATGTACTAAAACGGAAACTATTATTTATCATTCGACCTAATACTTTATTCTGTATGTTCTATGTTGATTATCTTTATTTTTATTATATTTGTTAGCACATTATACTGTTTTTAATTGTTGTAACCAACGAACTGACTGACTTTTTTCCATAAACTGTTAACATCAGCTTCATAAAAAAACAACCGAAGCCATATTAATGTAAGTAACTGTAGTTCGTATTAACAAACGAGAAAATTAATGGAAAATCTGAAAAATTCGAAATCAACTGATGAGTGTAATTTCAATAAATACGTTAAATACTGCGTTGTATAAAATTACAAATTCAACTTAGGCTTAGTATTGAATTTCCCATACTACTAATTCGATCAGTTTTAAAACCACAAAATTGCAAGCGATGTATCGTAAAACGATTACAACGCAGAGTTACGTCATCAAGCTTACCTAATACGAATGTTCCATATTTCAAGCATCCACTATCGAACAGAACATAATAACGTTGATGTAAAACGGATATCTTTTTATTACCAATTACCAATTACAAAGAGCGTATTATACTTTTAATGACTTGCTTAAGTGGTTCAACTTTCTTGAGAATGCCATGAAGTTTATCTAATAAAAATATTATTCACTTTTACAGAAATCAGTAGAAATCGTAATTCGGGATATGGGTCTTTGTTATTAATCAAGATTAAAATAGCTATTAAACGAAACATTTAATGCACCTGGAAGTTTTAACCGTTTATAGCTTTTCAATGCATTCAGTTTTGATATTTGCTTAAACTTTATCTCAGAAAACTAGAAATTTTTAACATTTTTTAATATAATCTTGTAAATTTTAACGAGAAAATGCCAAAAATCCAAGTTTCAAACTTGGGAATCCACTGGTTCAAAAGTTAAGCATGTTTAAAGTTCAGCGATTTTCAGCGTTTTCGACAGGTGAGGATACCGCCATGTTGGTATGTGATGAACGGAGCCACTAGATGACAGCACAAGCACGCATGCGATGTCGATAACGTAGATTTCTCTTTACCCTTCATATGAACCTAACCCAGACCGACCTTCTAGCAGCTCCGCTCATTGGATGTTGTCTGTGTACATACCAATGTGGCAGCACCTTTCTCAAAAACGCTTATAATCGCTTCGCTTTACAAACGCATAACTTTTGAACCAGTGAATTCCTAACATTAAAACTTGGATTTTCAGTATTTTCTCGTCAAAATCTACAGGGTTATATAAGAAAGAGTTCAAAAATATTTGGTACCGTAAGGTGAAGTTTAGCCTAAAATTCTAAGGAATTTGGATGAAATGTAACTTTGTTTTATAGAAAAATATTGTACTCGCTTCACATTATTAGAATTATACTTTATATTGAAATAGACTGCATATTGAAATGATTTTTATTCCTTCCATTTTGTTAATTTTTGTATAATTATTGCATTATTACAGCAATTATTTGTTGCTAGTTTTATTTCCATCTACGTACTCTGATACTGTGTAATATGGACACTGCGAGGAAAATGCTTCCAACTTCTTTCATATTAATAAGGGTCTCGGATGGAAATTCAGCCAACGTATGTTTCTAGATACTATAATATTATGTTTGACACTTCCACCTTTCTGTTGTAATTTAACAGTGAATAAAACATAATCCGTCGAATGAAATTGTAAACTGAAATGGGTGAAATACCATCCGAGATGAAATATCAACATTCACTTCAGAGGACCTTACAAGAGTTAAACATTTACAGAGCAATGTTTGCTTAAAATGCGGGCATTCATATACGTAAACCGATTATTAGATTACTGCCAGTTTAATTTTAATCACGTTCGTAGTCTACCATTTATAGATATTATATTATAACACATTTTTAGTTTTTCTTTAATCCAATTCACTTGCTTACTTTTACAATTATTTCGAAGGAGCTAATCAAATTTTCACGATGGGTGGAAGCATTAATTACTAGGCTGGTAGACAAATAATTGCAGATTTGACCAGTTTGAACTCAGCGATTATTCTGAAGCGACGTTTCAACCCACTACTAGACTGCGGATTTTATTTTCATAAATACGACGGAAGTGCAATTTAATGCAATGGACAAATTAAGAGAATTTAAAAATGTCAATATGTTAGTTTTAGTTCATTAAAATGATTAAAGACCGAATGAATTTTCTATTTGTGTAATACAGACAACTTTTATTTTGCATAAAGATCCACAGTCTACTCATTACATTCTAACAGCAAATACAGGTGGGAGAAATTTTCAGAGGTGATTCTCCATCATACAGAGTGAACTACAAAGCGTGATCAGTTTAGATCATTCTGCTATTAGTGGTTCAATCAGAAATATTTTTATCGATAATTATTACCTAATTTTTTATCGACCCTTTTCTACTTTCAACTCTTCGTAGATAAACTTACAATGTTTTTACACCCATATTTCAGGAGATACTGTGACGAATTCGGCAAGCATCGTCACAAATATTTTTTTCTGAATTTAAAACGATCAAAAAAGTCATTTATTAACCGTTTATGCGAGCGTATAACGCTGAAAAAAAGAAGGGTTGACAAAGAATTTGCTCTTAACCCCTTGCCGTACCATTTTCTTTACAGTTACAGTGATTAAAACGTCTTCATCCCCAAAAATGTCGTAGAAGAGAAAAGAATATTTTTTGTATTGCTACATTGATTTTAATGCTGAAATATTGATTACAAACAAACCAAATTTCATTTCATCTAAAAAGAAAGGCGTAACATTCGCATTTGTTAGACTTTGTTTAAAATCTTCATCACGAGTCTGACTCGTTAAAATACGGCAAGGGGTTAAAAAAATGTTTGATTCAATCATTAACTGCAGAATAATCTAAGCTGATCACGTTTCGTGGTTCACCCTGTATAACCCGAAAATGAAGAATAAAACAATTGCGATTTCGTCTTTTAGTTATTAAGAATTAAAAATCCGCCTAAAATGCGGCAACCCGACAAACGCAGGTGTACGTCGCGTACGTCATAGAGGCGTGCAACAGTCACGTATCAAGTGACAGATACAGCTTACCTTGGTTCTCATTTGGGGCCCCAGCGAGGTGAAAATGCTTAAAGGATTTGCAAATTAAGCCCCTGCCCTACGATTTATTTTACGGTTTCAGCGATTAAAACTTTTTTGTGGTTTGTGATTCCCTAAAAAAGGAGAAAATTTATATCTATTATATGCCTACACACATTTTCCAATAGCTGTACATTGTCACGTCCGGTGGTCCACCCAATAGTAATAATTAACGATTTTAATGTATCATTTTTATAACTATTATCAAACCACTGATTGTTAAATCCTCGAACGATGTATTGGGTTGCGAGCGATAGAATAAGAAGAAAGATGAGATACATTTCGCAGCTAACTTATAGGGTTACCAACTCATGTTATTTTTATTTTATTTCAAACAAAACTCCGCTGTAGGTTCGGAGAAGCTCTATCCATCAAGTCGAGGCGCTGCGAAATCTATTTTGTTTTTATTAGTATTAATACTGATTAATCTTCATATAAATTATAAAACCTAAGATTATTATTGTATGAGCCGCTTGTAAGATGAACTGTTCGGTGGAAAGTGTGAGAAATTGTTCCAAAAGATCGATAATCAAATAAACTGCGATGGATCGGATCGTCGCGGTGGAAGCGTTAATGGAGACACAATTAATAAACACAAAGAGTATGAAGAAGGGACCGATGAGCAATGTTTATTGTTGATAAGAGGATTGGCGAACGCAAGATGATCCAGCCGGGGAGATGGGTTGAAATCGTACAACGCACATCCTGTCTAATTGCCGATAGAGAATTAATAGGAAAAGCGATTAGAGCGAACTGAAGACGACAATGGAACTAAGGATCGAACAATCTATAAAAGAAGGAAGCCCTTCATCAAAAGTCAGTCATCATCAAACAGCTCGGGTAGTCATCATTAAACAGTCGTCAGTCTTCGTCAAAGTGGACAATAGTCATCGGTTCGGTTTCTAGTAGTTCGGTCATCAGTTCAAGTTAATTGTTGTGTGTGTGTGTGCGTGTTTAAAGAATTTTGTGAAGTTTCGAAATTGGATTACGGTGAGATTTCGAGACAACATGGCTCCACCGCCTTCCATCGCCGGGACAAGGACTCTGAACCAACTACTGACCAGTCCTTGGAGAATTCCCCTTTCACCACCATCTACTGAACCTGAATAGCGAATCATCTCAATGGTAAAATTAAGGCTTTATTTGTAATTCCTAATTAACAATAGTGTATCCGAAATCTGTTCAAAAATATATTTGTTTAAATTAAAAAGCAAAAGTTTAACAACTATCTTAAAACCGATTTCAAAACTATCCAAAGGTCCTCAATTGCCCGAACCGTAGCCGGTGTATGCAGGTAGGTTCGAAACCGCGTTCTATCTCTTAATTTAATCATTATTATATAAAAGAATCCACTTCGGACGTAACAACATCAACAAAACCAAAGTAGAATTATATTTATGTTTAAAGGAAATTAATAGCATACATATTTATTGGACTTTGTTCAAAATCTTCATCACGAGTCTCACACGATATTGTGGGGCAAGGGGTTAACCATTAGACGACATTGAAACCTGTCTACTCGTTAAAATCCGCATTTCTATTATCCGCCCTATGAAATTATCCAGTAGGAGGGGTCAATATCCTTTCACTTTACAATCAGGCTCACAGATGTAAGTTGTTCGTGATCACTATAAAATTGATTCCTTATATCCATTGGGTCCATAAATCTTGAATGAAATCGTCACAAGTGCCAGAAAGTCACTTTCGCACGAAAGTCATAAAGTGCGAATTAGTTGTGTGGCATCCCGGTATGCATATTGCATATGTGCATTTTTGTGAATACTTGCGTTTGCGAGGATTTCATTCAGGTAAGCATGTATCTGTCACTTGATACGTGACTGTACACCTCTACCCCTGTTAGTCGGGCTGCTGCATTTCAGGCTGATTCCTAATTGTTGATAACTAAAAAGTGAAACCGAATTTTATTCCTCATTTTCGTCTAACATCGCCGTGGAGGACTACCCCTTAAAATTTAATTTTATGTAATCGAACACACGGTATATGATCGATTTGTTTCTTAAAAATTTGTCGCGAACTACCTACTAAAACCTTGGCAATTAACACATTGAAACTTGTGTCTTGTGTACTAACAAGTGACAATGGAGAAGGGTATTAAATCAATGTATTTTATTAATAATTAGCATTGCTACCCCTTCTGAAACACATTATATACTACGTACTGCTTTGTTACTGTCATTGACAATCTTGTATTTTTCCAAAGATATTTACACCAAGTACAGTGATTGAAAATTATTTTTATTTTTTCTCTAAGAAGTGTTAAAAATTAAATCGTTCATTATGCATATGTGGCAAAAATGGCTGGATGAAGTACGAAACAGTGACAATTTTAAAGTAATTAATGCACACTGTTATTTTTAACTCATTAAAATTATTAAAAGAGGAAAAAAATTTTTATGGTACCTCTGTCTGTTAGAATTAATTAATATAATGTTTATTTTCCATAACGATTCGCTGTCTGTACATCACCGAAAAGTGTGAAGCTTCATGTATCGATTTGTGTTCTGTCTTCTGTCGTGACTGTTTATCATTGGGTCATGTTTGCTGTCAAATTGAAAACGTAAAGAAAGCAAATTCGTGCGATCTTATTGTACGAGTTCATGTCAGGATGCAAAGCGGCAGAAACTGCTGGCAGTATTAACAATGCGTTTGATTAGGGGACTAACACTATTTTACATTACTTTACACAAACAATAAGAATGTATCTATCCAGAATTTTAATCACTTTTTAAATAATCTTTCGAAAATAATTTCTATCAAGAGCAATACTGTATAATGACAACTATACAGAGTGTCCTAATTTTCTTCAACTCATTACGAACTCGATACGAACACGTATTCGTGGTTCGAATATAAAATTATTTTTGTTACTAAAGTCAATTTCACTTTCTCGTTCCACATTTACAATCCCTCCTATTCTATGTTCATTTAATCGCAAATATGTATAGTGTGACATCAAGTTCTGTATTTTATTGGCATTGGTGTAAGTGAATTCCAATACATTTCGAATACAGGGCGTCCCAAAAATGTTGTATTTCCTTGAAAGGGGTGATTCCTAAGGTCATTTAGGGAAACTATTTCATTTGCAGAAATGGCCGCCGCAGCTTCGGTTGGGAGTTATTAACGAAAAACACGGACCAATGAGAGCGCAGCTATAGCGAACGGACTTCGGCTCGGCGACAGGTTCCGCTGAGCGTCGCGTTGCCGTTGGACGAGTCACAATCCGGCCGCTGTAGCCGTGCTCTGATTGGTCTGTGTTTTTTTGTTAATAACTCAAACGAAGCCGCCGGCTGTCATTTCTGCAAAGGAAAATGTTGCTTCAAATCATTTTGAATTTTGGGACACCCTGTATATCAACTCAAGCCTGCCTTACTGTTAAGACCTCACTATTAAGGTGATAGTATACTACACCGTTGAACGTGTCTTGACATAAGCAATAATATTGTGTACTAAAAAATATGTAGTGCCATTTGAAAGATGACCTTAATTTTTCACGAACCTTTTTTGAATTTTCTTTTTATTGCATTTTGTAGCCCCGACTAAGAACTAATTAATTTTGTTTCAAAATTATTTTTTAGCTAGCTACCGGAAGTGCCCGAAATATCAGTTACGTGGGACACTCTGTATACAGCCGTAAAATTCCAGAACGAGAACAACCGCAATTAGTTTTGCACGAACCTGATATATCGTACGATCTGATCAAATTTTCATTATGGGGGTCAGCATTAATTATTATCGCGAATGAAATTCGTCGGTAAGAATGGGAGCAATTCGAAATGAACCGCATAAAACATTGAGCATTACGGAAGCCCGCGATACCACGAATAATTCCGGGACAGTGTCATACTTTGAACCTAATTGGACATCGATTGACAATTTGAATAATGTACAATGTACCGGAGACTCGTGGAATGTTATGCTGCGACTGCGGCGGATCCCATTTGAATATTACTGGAAGCTTGTCGTTACTGGATTTTGGCGAATGCGATATATCAGAGCCGGCAACCATGAAGTGCATTTGCGACCTCGATTAGAGCACGGTATAGTAAGCGCGACCTTGATGATGGTTCTTTCGAGACCTTATCGGGACGGAGAAAGTTTTCGCGGACCATAAACCATGTAACCATGTAAGAACCATACACGTGGATGTCTTTCGGTTAATATTTATGGTCCGTTCGTGCCTAAAGACCGTCATAGAGGATTAAACAAACTAGGGTCATTCGACGACCAGTCGAGGCATCTGGCCTAATGTTTAGTTTTTATACACCCTTGAAAATACAGTGTCATAAATTTAGTCCTTCCGAGAGACCACCCGCGACCGTTAAGTACGGTGTCGAATTACCAGGACCCGAGCTACGGGAAGGAGGTCCTAATTGTTAAAAGTGTACTGATTGGGAAATGCAACTTTCTGCAGAAACCAATCAGTGCATCTTATTTCCTGCTCGAGAAGCCTGACGAACATAGCGTTGAGACCGCGTTTGTCGGTTGAGTTTGCGCTCTAACGCCGCGCTGTGACATTCTCCAGTCCGCATTCTTAATATTTGTAATTTGCATCGCGAACAGAACATCCGACTAATGGGATCGCATCAGTCGAGATTCCTCGCGTACGGAATCGCAACATTTCATCATCTGCGCGCGTATAAGGCAGGACCTGCTAGATCAGCCTTACTGATGAGCCCACTAGCAGGTCCGCGACGAGAGAAGACAAGAACAGGTGTGGTCAGGGCTGAGGTGTAACCGGTCGGGAGAAATGCGAAAAGCGGGGCCCCGGCCGGTTGTAGGCCCCAGCACTAGAGGCGTGGAAAAGGGTCAGAAGGACCCTGGGAGAGGAGGTTTAGCGGGTAGGGGCGATCCCTTTTCTTGATCGCGCCGAGTCCCGCACTCCCCAAGGTTTGTTACCGCATCCCGGGGGGGGGGGGTGGTGCGTAAAGACCTCCTCTCCCTTAACAAAAAAAAAAAAAAAGGTCCGGGACGAAACGCTTCTTTTAATGTATTTCATTGTCAAGCGAATCGATGATTGTCTTTTGCGTCTTTTATATCCTTCATTTGAACTACTTGGCCAAAATTAATTTGGCTGGCACAGATCCGGAACATTCGCGACACACGCAGTCGCGACAAAACAGATTGAGCTCATTGAAAGTACGATAGAATCTCCGTTGTGAGAACTAGTTTGGGGACGAAAGTGTTCAATTGGAGCAATACAGTGGCGGTCAAAAGAATATTTTGGTAATGTATACGATACCTACGCTCCACGACATGTTACTATAAAATAGTACAGGGTATTTCAGCCAACTTGACCATCTTAACAATTTAGGGACTGCACATACTTGGAGTTCAGACAGAAATCCGTATAGCTACCCGGGTGCTGCCTTTAGTGTCTTTAACCGAACTTTCTAAAACTTGCGGACGCGATATTTTTCTGAGCTAGCGCACGGGCCATATATCTTGGGCACCAGCCTAGTCCCCTGCTGTGCATGGCAGAAAAAAAGATTTTTTGGGTCTCCACAGTTTTCACGGCCAATTATCAATACCTGCGGGGCATGGGCTCCGCGAGAGAAGCTCAACAGTGTGAGACTAGGAAACCACTACCAATCCAATTACAAAACTTTTTTATTTTTAATTCTTTTTTTATGGAACTTTCACCAACTTATTTCTGGCATTTTTCTGATTATAATGATATTAAACACGATGTAATTTCAACTGTATTTAGTGTATGTAATTTTGTCCCCTCAAGGTTTCAAATCCATTTACCAAGTTCTCCCCCTTTACCACTCTTCCCACTATCGCCTAATTTCAGCGGGACCTACTTTTTATTACGGTGGGTTCCGAACCACCTAATTTTGCCAACAACACGTGAAAAGCACCCAGAGGACCCACTTCCCGGCTTTTACCGAGCGGTCACCCATCCAAGCGCCGCACACGCCCCACGCTGTTTAACTTCGGTGATCGTACGAGAACCATTTTTTTTTTTTAATGTTTATTGAATAAAGATTTTACAGTCAGAAATAATAACTGGAGTCAACAAACATAAGAAAAACCTACCACACTATATTGCAATGTTAACTCATTGTTCGTTATTGCAGCGAGGCAATGGTCGTTGACTTCAACTGTATTTAGTGGTTAAACTAATTTTTTAAAGAATATTTCGTTCGACACAACTGGCAAGCAGAGTTTAATATAAAGATTTATTTTTAAAAAAATTCACTATAAATTGCAGCGTCCGTCGTGATAATGGGTGGGGAATACGCCGGAAGGAATTTTTAGGAAGGAAACGTTATAACAAACGAAATAATAATTCATTACTACGTTAACAAAAAAAAAGAATATCATCTGACAATTTGTACGGTGTAACAATTCGTCAAACAACTCAAGTCAACACGGCGGAGGTTCTGAAGGTTTTGGTTCGTTGCAGTTCTGTAAAAAATGTTGTGGACCACACGTTGTGCCTCTTTCCTCTGGGCATCTCAAGTTCGGGAAAAAGGTCCCAAGTTTGGAGAAAAGTTGGAGCGTCGAGTATGAATTGGACTGTAGACACCTCCGACAAGTATGCACAGACCTTTAAGTGCGGAATTTAGTTTTAAAAATCCCCTACAGAGTGCGGGATTAAAATTAAGCAGTATCCTATTATAAATTATTATAAATTTTACGAAAAACGAGGTGGGATTACATTTCTATTTGATAAAAAATTAACAATTCATTGTCGAAAAGGTTAGAAACAAACATACTGCCAAATAATATTCTTATTACATTTCATTGAAATTTCGAGTTTTCATCGTCAATGGTAATTTTATATTTTACACGACGAGTGTACACATCAAACGCGCTTAACTGGATAAATATGTCGCTTGTTTCTTATTATAAAAAGAAGGTCAGAGGACAAATATTCGGTTCGAAGGGGCAAATGTGGCAATAGGCAAAAAATTTTTTCAAGGTAATTTTTTTCAAAACTACGAGGTCACCTAGGTTTTTTCTAAATGGGACTACATATTTTCATTATAACAGTTTTATAGCTCATGAAAAAAGAAATTCAACGATGTGCGATAAGTTGACCTTCATATGACCTTCAAAATGAATGATAGACGTTAGGACATCGTCAAGAAGTAATTGGTAAAATATGAACATAATACGATAAATAAATAATAATAATACGGTGAAATCAAAGTTTATTTTTTAACACGATAACGAAGCTTTACATAAAGTAAAAATGGTAAAGTGACTTTCAAAAGCAAAAATATAGGTATTTTACCATGGCCCTCAAGATCTAACCGACCTAAATGTTATAAAAAAACTGTTATAAAAATGTATCTCTACAAGAAACAGGTCTTAATGTAGGTACATTAAAAAATCCGAAAATAATTAATGAAATAGTTTAAATCTGTAACAAAATGACCGTTATAAATGTTGGAAGTCATAATAAATAAAGATAGCTGAACAATACAGATAAACTAATCGTATTAAATTTTTACAAAAAACATTATATGTTCTTTAGTTTTGTCGCAGTCAAGAAAACATAGATTTACTTTTATTGGCTTTATGAATTATAGTTCACCAAAAAATACATCTCACGGAAGTAAACAATAACACTGTTTAAAGTGTTATAGTATTGTTACGGAGTGTACCACAGTGTTTACAAACGTGGAAATTTTATTTCAAAGCAGCAATGACTCTTTTATAAATATCTACGTCTTATAAACTAATAGAAGCAAGGAAACTACCAAAGGGGATGCAAAATTGATAGTTTATCTAAAACAATGAAACAAGTTTTTACTGGGCGGACGAAAGTAAGTTTAATTCTACAGTTTCGTGATAACAATTTTTATACCAGAATACAAATTTCGTTCGTTTTATTACTGCGTAGAGCTCAGTTGCTGTTTATTACAGCCAGAGTCGCCAGATAAGGGGAGGGAGCACGAATCGAGGAGAATTACCCTATCTTTGCTAGTACTGGATTAGCCACGTGACGTTGTGACGCATGCAAGACAGAGACGAAACGCGTCACGTGACCGGGCAGCGGCGGAAGCGGGGGAAGTAGCGTCGTAGAAGGGGAAGCGTAGAGTGGGGACACAAGTCTTAATCTGGCGACTCTGATTACAGCTTATAGCGTAAGCACAATATAACTTAGAACTTCTTTGTCTGTAATAATTTCACAGAAGAGGGAAGATAATTTATATTTAATTTTAATCCTTTAATACTTTTCTATTGTTAGTTCGAGCACTTAACACTAAGCCTACCGAGCACTAAAAACGATTAAAATGTTTTAGCTTATAAAAATGACAAGGCTCTATTTATTTAGATTTTGTGCAATTTTTATTGATGAGACGTGTCGAGCAAACTTCAAAGAAGGAAGAGGGGATAGAGATTTTCTTATTGCGAAGAATATATCATCGTCTTGTATCGAAAGAAATCTGTATGGCGTTTTCGGTGGGCACTCGAGTTTTTAATTATCTTTACCCAAAAAAATTGGATGCCAGGAAGTGTCCTTGGAATCGATATCTTGCCGAAAGATAAACGGTCCGCATCAATTCTATTATTATTAGACTGCGGATCTTTATACAAAATAAAAACTTGCTACCTGAATTGCAACAAGTTGGGGTTAAATAAGTATTTGATTTCTTGTTGAATATGTTTAATAGGTTGAAAATATTACAGTAGTATTCTTAAATTCTTCAAAAATTTTTACTGTCAAAAATTAGACCTACCCATTTTTATTATAAATGTGTAAAATCCGCAGTCTAATTATTCTTATTCGTCTCTGTAATTAAGGACGCAGATGTTAAAGTAAATGTATTCACAGAATTGAGTGAAAATATCGACGTGTACTATGTAGTTGTTAATATAATTACTATGCAAAAGAGTTTAAACTTACTTTTGTCCGTTGCACGTGTCGAACAAAATGGATTGTTGATGTATTACGTCATTCAGAAATACATGACGCGTAAACATTATACAGTTTATACAGTGCTGACTAATGTCGCCAGACCAGAGTAATTGAGGGGAATGCAGTTACACTCTCTCTCTCTCTCTCTGCCATTGCCGGATTAGTCACGTGACATAGTGACGCATGCACGGTGGAGCCGAAACGCGTCACGTGACTCATGGTTGAAGCGTGGGGATGCTCGCCGCAGGAAAATGGGGGAATAGCGGCGTAGAAGGGGAAGGGTAGAGTGGGAACAAGCTTTAATCTGGCGACACTGGTGCTGACATCTAGGCGTTCGATGGCCCTTTACAAACATATTGCAAATGTGACCTTGTTTTCGAGTTACAGCTGATTTTGTGTTCTTGTTTTTCTGCATAGTTTGACTGTTGTGTAAACAATATTTATTATGAAGTGATTGGAGCAATTAGGATGACAGCCACGTTCCGCGAAGGAAAATTATTCTGGGTTTTTAATAGTGTGTTGTGTCTCGAGAATGAGTTACTTCGACTGTGACCTACAACATTTTATTCTAGAAATAGTAATTACTATTGAGCAATTGTTCCAATCCCTCCATAACGTTTACATTGCAAATCGAAAATGAGGTCAAATTGGAAATATGCTTATGTGAATTGTTTTTCTTATGTTAGTGTCATAAATCGGTCCTTGCTGTACGTCTCACATGTTCCGGCTGTATAGTACTCGATACAGGGTGAGTCAATAATTACCAACATCTAAAATAACTTGTTGGTTGTATCAGATACGTTTTGAACGAGTCATATTATATTTTGTTATACTCGTCGGATAGATGCGATTACGTCATTTCAGATCTCGTTTTTTCTGAGATAACAAGGTCACCTTGAAACTATTTAAAGCGAACATACATATTTTTTAGTTTTATCTCGTAATCGATAAAAAGACGAATTTAGAGACTTGTAGTCGCGTGATATTGATTCGACCTTGAACCTTAAAATTAAATTTTGATAACAATACTTTCGTTCATAGTGTGTGAACCAACCAACGAGTTTCCGGAAATACAAGATAATAAATTTAACTGTTTAAACAGTTCCTTTTATGACGTATGCTTTTTTATCTTCAATGATCAGTCTTCAGAGTGTGAAAGTATTTTTTAATGTTTAGAAAAATAAAGTTTTTTTAGATTGTGAGTTTTCAAATGGGTAATGTAAACGTACTAGGAAATTTTAGAACAAATCATTTGCTCGAACGATATCTAAAAAATTGGAATATTTTACTTTTCAAAATTAATTTCACATCCATTTTCTTCGAACTCGTGTGTCTATGTGTGTGCGTGTGTTCTACCAACCAAGTTAGGAGATACGTATTTTCGGAATTATTTGGTTTTTACTACTTAATAATAATTATCAAATATACAATATTCTTCCATCTCATGCGAAGGAAAGTATTCGTAGATGGTAACATAAACTTCTACAGTATTTTGAACTATAATACTGTGTTATACGTTGCAAGTTGCTTTTTAATTAACCATACGTGGTACCACAAGTGTAGTGTGACACAGTATCGTAAGGAACGTAGACTTTTACGGTCTATTCATTATTCATTACTGTAAGGCATAATTACCCGTTTCCATTAAGATTTTTATAATGTTGACTATATTACTCCGCGAAGTATCGTCGCTCAATTTACTAACACAGTAATATTGCTCAAAACATAGATCTATAAATTGTATAAAATTGTTTACGTAATAGATCAAATGAAGAAACGTATAATATACAATGAAGAAAAATATCTGTTATCAACAGCAAATATAAATCTGTTATCTACAGCATACATACGCAGGGTGGTCGGTAAATGGTGGTACGACCGGAAAGCGAGCGATTCTACATAAAAAAAAATCGAAAGTGTAAATTAAAATGTTTTCGTACGAGGCTGTTTTCGAGAAAATTGACGTTCAATATTCGCCAGGGACACGTGCACCTGACTATTACCTAATGCATCCCACTGCAGTTTGCGTTTATTGTATTGCGTAATCAAGTATATACAATATTAAATTTAATTTTATTATTACAAAAATGTCTAAAGATATTGTCATTTCTGTAATTGATTGAATAAAATTTTGTTTTCAATTTGTAGTAGCTTTTAAATGCCGTGTAAACATTGTATGTATTGTATATACTATTATACATAATAGCATACGTAGTCAGCGAATTTTCAAATTCGATTTTTTCGAAAACCAAGCCTTGGATGAACAAATGTTATTCTATATTTGTTACTCATTTTTTTTCATAAGTGATCGTTTCGTGTCTGCTTGTACATGTTATTCGGCCGTACCCTGCGAAAATGATTATTAAATGGTAAACAACAAAAAATTCCGAAAACACGCATCCTTTATTTTGGTCGATGGATCATACGTATTGTGTATAAACTAGGTCAACAATTGGTAAGAAAAGTAACAAGAAAATTCGAATGTTTTAAATATTGTTTAAACAAATGAATTTTTCTGTAACTTTCGTATGTTGTCACTAAAATTCCCATTCAGCAACATATTATCTAAAAACATCTACCCTCTACTTTGAGGGCTGTAGTCATACTCTAAATCATTGCAAATGAAAAACACGTGTCACAAGTATTTTTTAACTAACTATATTTTACATCGTTAAAATCGGCATGTTACATTCAAATAATGTCTAGACTGCAGGTTTTACGCATTTCAAGTAAAGACGGATAAAATAGAAAATACTAAAAATATTTAAATAATTCAAGAATATTATTACATTATATTACTTTTGTGTTAGTTACATTATTTATTTATTTATTACTTTAAACCATATAAAGTTTATATAGCATATACAGGGTGCGGCGCAAATTAGTCCCCACGATTTTTCAGCCCCTTCGGGTGGTTGGACAGAAAAGTGTTTAGCACCAAAGTTAATCAGTATTTAACCGACAAGAAATTGCAATTTTTTAAATTAAAAAAAATCGATTTTCAACAAAAAAGTCAAGGTCGCTGTCGCATCTTTTAATGGAACTGGAGATTTTTAATGTCATAATATTGTAGGCGACGTCGAAACGAATTCAGCGATCTGCTGTACAATGACTTTCAGATGACCTTAAAAGATAATATTTAAAAGAAATATTAGCCAGAATATTTAAAATATTTCGACGGTACGTAATAGCAACGCCTCGCATTTAGAGGTAAACGATATGACAGCGACTTTGATTTTTTGTTGAAAATCGATTTTTAAAAAAATTTAAAATATTACAATTTCTTGTCGGTTAAATACTGATTAACTTTGGTACGAAACATTTTTCTGTCCGACCATCCGAAGGGGCTGAAAAATCGTGGGGACTAATTTGCGCCGCACCCTGTACATGATAAATTATACAATATATCATTATATTACTTACTCAACTTTTATTTCACAAAATTAACTTGGAAGATATTTATTTTGCATACACATCTGCAGTCTAGCCCTTATGTCAATAACCGGCCACCCAGATATCCACCTAGGTATGGACGCTTGGAACTTCTCTAATTGAACATTTCGAAAGAGAAATATACTTTCAAACTTCATTTTTTGTATTGGATCCGGAGAATTATTCAGTCAACATTTACATTCACGAATCTCAATAACCATGATACTCGGGTATCCACCTATAGAAACACAAGATTGAAGAAAACGAATGAACAATACAATTTACAATACGATATCATTACAGGGTCAATTTAATGGATAAAAACAAATATTTATATGTAAAGAGCCTTAATTATTTATTTTCAGACGCATTCTTTACATTTCGTTACATTTTCTAGTTCTCCTGCGTTTTTTTTTACTGCTGCACTATACCATAAGTAGAATGAGTCTATCAGAACCTCTTTTCCCGAATTGTCTATAGCTTGCGAAGTCCCAGGCTGAATGTCCGGAAACCTACAGTGAGTGTAAGAAGTATTCGCACACTCTTTAAAACCGAATAACTTTTTTAAAATTGGACCATACGATTTGAGTTTTTTGGAGATGTTAGAAGGATTAGTTTACCAGCTAATGTGTAAATAATTGTTTCTAAAAATTGTTATTAGTCGCATTTGCGTAGGAAAAAGTAAAGGTCTCGACTTTTAAATTTTTTATCTGTGTATGTAATGAAAATTTTGAAGGTGTATTTGGTAGATCCAAGTAAGTTATACAGGGTGAATTCGATAAAGCAGGATACCTAAATATCTCCGTTACTTTTCGTTGTACAAAAAAGCAAAAATTTGTAGAGATTCTGCGATTTAAATTAATCGCAAGCCCTAAATTCAAAGATTTTTACATATTACAATGCCCATAGCTTTTTTATACGTTAACCGATTTCAATGAAACTTTGTACGTGTGTACAATTTACTTTAATGTACAAAATAAAAGTTTTAAATTTTCATTACGGGCACAAATAAAAAATTTAAAAAATACGACCTTTACATTTTGCTTTGCAAATGTGACCAATAATAATTTTTAAAAACAATTATTTACACATTAATTAGTAAATTAATCTTACTAACACCACCAAAAAACTCAGATCGTATGGTGCAATTTTAAAAAAGTTATGCGGTTTTCAAAAGTGTACGAATACTTTTTACACTCATTGTAGTATGTCGGCCAAAATCGCTATCGACAGCAATTTTTGTGGTATAATGTCTCATTCAATAACGAATGTAGTCAGTTCTGCAGCTAATTGTCGCAGAAATAGTTTTCGCCGATTTTTTCCCTTTGGCAGTATTTAATTGTTTGCATAATAAACTATACAGGGTGCGGCCGAATAACATGTACTAGCGGACAGGGGGTGATTTTACAAGCGAATATTAATCGAAAAAAAGGAATAACATTTTTTCGTATGACGCATGGTTTTCGGAAAAATCGCGGTTAAAGATCCGTTCGATTCGCCTGTCCTAGTACACGCAGGAAGTAGAATAGGTCGGTTATGATCAGACGCGTCAGACGATTCCTATCTATTAGTACGTATAATCGCTGCATTTTCAAACTCGGTTTCCTCGCAAACGAAGTTTCGGATGAAAAAATTTTATTCTATATTTCCCTCTTATTTTCTCATAAGGGATCACCTCGTGCCCGCTAATATATGTTATTCCGCCGCACCCTATGTATGTAGCAAGACGAAGGCTGGAGACATAAAATAACGGCGCGCGGCTACGTACGGTGTACCATTAAAGGCCCATTTATCTGACAGGGTCTTTCTGGCTAGCCGAGGCCTTAAATACTTGGTTCTAGGTAGTAACAGTCGATTACATACGTAAAAAACTCAAAATGACGCGATACAAAGTGTTTATTAAAATAAAAACGGAAGTGGATACCCGAGTATGCCGGTTATTGACGACTGCACATAAGACCAAATTGACAATTTATGACGACAAAAATATAAAATAAGATTTGATTTGACTTTCTGGTTAGAAATACTTATAAGAAGACTGCTTAATAATTATCTTCGGAAAAGTAGCTACTTAGGGTTAAATGGGGTCATGGGTCCATATTATTCTAATTAAAAAAAACAATTTAGTATACAATAAGAATATTATTCTACATTCTCATTGTTATCATCATCATTTTGTACGAACCATAAAGTAAAATAGCTATCTGTGCTGTTTCAAAACAATATTTTTTAAATAAATCTTCTTTAATATAGTGTCCGTAAAATAGAATAAAAAGTATATTTGAAAATCTTTCTCGCTAGTGATTCCAGTTATTTGGAAAACAAGCGAAGGATTCTTAAAAAAGAATATGACAACTACCTGTAAACAATCCGCTTTATTGATCGAAATGGGAAAGAAGGGAGCTAATTTTTTAATTTTTTATATTAGTTATAAGATATTTTTTCGAACTAGTAAAAAGAAATCGGTGTACTAGTCGGAACTTCTTGTATAACTCTAGCTAAAGTAAGCATATCAATATTTTTTAAACAAAACTAGCATTTCATAGAACGTAGTATATTAACATTATGTACAACTTACATTTGTGTTAACAATAATTGCAGACGAAAGTACATACCTAACGCTTCAATATCCATGTAGAAAACTTGGCGAATTTAAATTGAAGAAAATAGGATGGACGCAATTACCTCGTCAACAATTCTGGCGCAAATGACTAATATTGGCCGTCCGAAAGATAACATCACTTTGCACATGCGCACCAACTACTTCGTTGCGTTAACAAAAAAATTCTCACGCTACATTGTGAGCTGTTTCTTAGAGTACGTTATGGTGGTATTTCTCATTAGTTTAAAGAAAATTTTTATATCTATTTTTGTCGTCGTAGTTTAATCATTTGGCCTTATGTGGACTGTAGTGAATTATGATTATAGACATAAGGGCTAGTGGTGTTGTCAATACCAAACACAGGAAACTGAACCCATTATTGCATGAAAGCGTCGTAATATTTGAGTTATGCTTTGAATCAATCTATAAATCTTGTACATTGAATTTAGAATTGAAATAGGGTCTCGCGCTTCCTGTTTGAAACGGTTAATGCCGAAACCGTTAATTTAAATGTCTGACATTCTAATGTTTTGACCAAGTGCTTAACATGGTGCTAACATTGTTTAGTTATAATCGCCTTTGAGAAATCGGGTTATACCGAGGGTGACGTAAGCTGTTTCACGCTATCCCCTAAAAGCATCATAATACTCGCTTTGCTAAGGAGATTAGATTTTTAAATATTTACGAGCGATGTGTGGAAAACCGCGAATAATTCGCCTGGGAGAGTCGCTCTAGAACCTTCACTAAATCATAGTCTGCGAACCAATCTCGAGATTCGCGAATCTTGTTCGTGGAAGCTGGGGAGATTTATCGAGAACTTTCAAATTTTCGCGAGGACTACGGCCACCTTCTCTTATAAGAGACTATGTACATGTATATCCCTTTTTAGAATACTCGAGACATTTAACTGAATGTGTGTCGCATGCATTGAAAGTATAAAATAATCATTCACTTTGCATTTTATTTATTTTGTACAGTAAGGAGCATAACTGAACCAATAACCACAGGTTTTATGTAAATCATTATTTATTCCTAGAAATATAGAAGAGTAATAAAAAATCAACATTATAACTATTTTTATCATAGTTAGAGGTAACTGAAGAAATTTTTTTCAATAATTAATGTCTCCTCGTTTAAAAATGACAAAAAAAAATAGATTAACTCAGTTTTGCACCACGTCCAATACTTGGCAATATTTAATATATTATTTATTTTTAATATTTCGTCCACAACCCTTTTGCTTGTAACATTGCACTAATTCGCTTTGGCATACTTTCTACTAATTTTTTGCAATAATCCGGAGATATTTGTTCCCACTGTTCTTGAATTCTATTATACAAATCTGTGATTGAAGTTGGTTGGGAGTCATATGAATCCCGAAGCCGTCTTTTTAGTAAACCCCATAGATTCTCTATGGGATTGAGGTCGGGGCTCTGTGCAGGCCAATCCAGAACAGAAAATTTTTTAGTACTGAGCCAATTTTTTACACTTTTAGCAGTGTGCTTAGGGTCTCGGTCGTGCATGAAAATTACATTTCTTTCTGTAAAAGGCATATTTTCAACAGCATCTATAAGATGATCTTGTAAAATATCCTTGTACATGTATTGATTCATGATACCATTAGTTCGATGCAGTTATCCAACACCAAATGCTGTTAGGCACCCTCAGAACATTAGAGATCCGCCTCCATGCTTTAACGTTTGTTACACATGTCGTAGTTTAAGTCTTTCGTTTTTACGAATCCAGCACCAAGCCATGCCATCTGAACAAATTCTGTTAATTTTGCTCGCGTCGGACCAAATAACCCGTTTCCAGTCAGTAGTTGTCCGGTTTCGATATTTTTTAGCAAATTCCAAACGAAGTTTAATATTTTTTTTCGATAACATTGGCTTCTTCTTTTTCTTCATGCTTCTAATATCACTTCGTTTGAGGGTTCTTCGTGCTGTCCACTGGCTTATTTGTATATTCGCATCTTCTTTTAATAATTTTGCAGCCATATTGGCACTTGAAGCTTCACCAGATGTGACAAACCGTATAATCCTTCGTTCATCCTGCGGTGATAATTTTTTTGGTCTTCCTCCAACATTTAATAATATAGCTTTACAGTATTTTTTCTTATTCTCTGCACCGTCGATTGACTAACACTGCAATTTTTCGCGGTCTCACGCGTTGACGAGCCGTTATTCAAAAGAGAAATGACTTTTTTTAAACAATTTTGAGCAATTGATTTCATATTTTTTCTTACTTCACTTGGGTGCTTTTCCATTTGACTGATTGCGAAGAACTGAGTGTTAAGATGTAGAATATTTTGTAAACATACATACCAAGGTGCTAGATGTAAACATACAACTAGAACATTCCATGTAAATATTTCTTTTACGGACCGGTGCAAAACCGAGTCAATCTATTTCTTTTGTCATTGCTACACGAGGAGACATTAATTATTGAAAAAAATTTCGTCAGTTACCTCTAACTATGATAAAAATAGTTATAATGTTGATTTTTTGTTATTCTTCTATATTCCTAGCAGTAAATAATGATTTACACAAAACCTGTGATTCACTTATGCTTCTTACTGTATATGGTTCTCAAATAGAGGTCTGTCACGAGGATTCATTGTTACATTCAATCGATGTCGATCTGATCATTATCATTTGGCTGCATCCCTAGCACGCCTAAATATAGTAAATGATCCCAAATGCGAATGCGGCAGTGACACTCAGGACCTTGATCATATTGTTTGGCAATGTACCTTGTTGGAATCACAGAGAGATGATCTTATGAAAAAATTGAGCAAACTCAATTTGTTCCCATCCTTAGTGTTGGAATACCTGGCTGCAAAAATAAGCCAGATGTCGAAGGATACAGACAGTGTCTTTGTTGCTTTAACGGTCCCCAGGTCAGAAACCGAAGGACTGCAGATTGTTTTATGAAGAGGGTCCTAGTAATAAAACTAATGAGCTCTTCTATTTTTAGTTTTCTCGAGTGGGCCCAATAGGGGTTTTTCCGCTCAAGACTTTCTCCTTCTTTTTACTTCACTTCAGTTTTGGCTTTCGAACCGTGCAGACGTTTTCCGAGTTTTTACAGTTAATTAAAGTATCGCTGTATAGAGTCATCGTGAGTTATTTTATTTAAAATAAATACCCATTTCCTTTACTTAGATATCAGATCGTTACTTTCTGGACCGAATGTTCAGGCATGTCATCTTATCTTTAAGCTTTTCAAACAATGTAATTTAAAGATTTAAAGTTGTGTACTTAATGCGTTACATTCTGCTGTACCTACACTACTAATGTATAAATAGATTAATTCTAATGTATAGCGTTATAACCCCCTATGGGGAGTTCCATCTAAGCTTTCAAAAAGAAAAAAAAATATTAGGAAAACAAGTAAATACCTGGGAGCCATTGTGCTTTTAAGTGTCCGTTTTAGCGACCTGATATTTATCTGTGAGCATCGAACTAGTCAAACATTGAATGAATGGGGTGCCTAATCCACTTAACCAGTAAGGCTATCTATAATACGACTTCAAATTTTGATGATACTAAACATTTCCTCTTAATGAGAATCATCTTTTCAAGGGTTTACACGATCATTAATGTTCTTTTCTTCGTACAGATATCTGTTTATTATTGGATTATGTAGCTGACGGTAAAATACGTTTAGGCAGGCATAACCTTGAAATGGCCTTGAGGGGTAAAATTGGCGGTTTTTGTCAACTTTATCTACAATAATTCTTTCATTTCTAAGAAGTAAGGGTATCTATAAAGTAAGTTTTCAAATTCGTGTATAATATTATATTATATATATATATATATATATATATATATATGTATATGTATGTACAAGATATACAGTGGATCCAAGAAATATTTCAACACCAAATACCCGATTCTCGAAAAATTTTTAAACAGTAATAATTTCGTAAGAAGTGACCACACGATCATAAAATTTAACTCATTTTAAAGCCGAAAGCCTCTACTTTCAAAATCCATCGTTCATTTTAGTCCAAGATCTTTTTTCATGACGTAGCGAGCGAGAAACTGAAGACGCGTTTCTTATTGAAAATGTTACACATCCAGACGTCAATGAAGACTGAAAAATTTTTCTAAAAATTAAAAGAAAACTAAAAAGTTATTAAAATGGTTAAAAAGCATTTTTTAAATTTTTATTAAAAAAAAATGATTTTTTCGAAAAATTTATCGGACAGGTCTATGGGTCCAAATATACGATTGATATAACTTTTACTTGAACCGTTTCTCGATATCTTTCGTCGTTTGCGATTTATTGGCACTTACGTAAAAGTATTGGAGGGTTGATTTCCCCCTTAAAGTACACAAAGGGTACAAACGAAATACGGCTGAATGGTTAGGAGGGTCTAATGATCGCTTGTGCAAAGTGTCGTAAAAATCGGCGACTATCAATCACCAGGGTTCCCTTGTAAGTGGCTTTACAAAACTACACACTTAAATTCTGCTCCATGAAGAAAAAATCAAAACAGAACAAAATGTAAGCATAACTTCAGGACCTGATTTATGTTATATGGCAATGCCCAGACTATGAAAACGAACGTAACACATTAGAAAGAAAGCTTCTCAAAGGCAAGTACTGTTTTATTTTTACTAAAATATTTATATAGGGTGTGCCTGATCTCGTGGCTCAACCACAAATAAGGTAATTGGTCATGCTGAACTGGCAGCGAGCATATTCGAATCGCATAAGCCGATTTTGTTAAAGCCTGTGTAAACGATAGGTTTAGTAAAATATTTCACATGTACATTTTTATCGACGATCCTCCACATGTATTACAGACATTTCATGTATTATGCTAAAATGAACTAAAATTATACGAAAGTGGCTTTACGGTAAATGTACATTCTGATAAAAAGAGAATTCAATTTTATTACTTTTAATATGAAAGATTTAAATCGCGGTACAAGCAATAAATATTAACAGAAATTCTGTATACAGGTGATTCTGCAAGAGTGGGAATTATTTAGCAAACTTTTTCATTTAATTAATGAATTATATGAAATATAATTTATATGATTTTTAACTTTCTGCAGAAGACAAAAAATAATAGAATTAAAGCAACAATCAATACTCACTAATCATAAACGAACTAGCTATTAATTGTGATAATTGTCATTGAAATTTAAAAACAAAAATTATTGCATTTTTTAAACTATCAATTGCTGATTTAACCTAAGACCTCAAAACTCAAGCAAGATTGTCAACTAATATCCTAATCAAAAAGCGAGGCCTAGTTAAAGGTGTCAACTACGTTTGATTTTATCATAGGGACTAAGGTAAGCCTTGGCACACTGGACTTGGGCTCTCCAGAGATTTCTTGGTTTTTGTTAATAGATGACGTGCCAATCACTATAATTTTAACGGTTCATTGGAAAGGGTTAACTTTATAGCTAACAATGTTTGCCAATGTGGAGCAGAACTCCAAGACCTAAATCATGTTATATGGCAATGTCCAGACTGTGAAAACGAACGTAACACATTAGAAAGAAAGTTTCTCAAAGGCAAGTACTGTTTTCCCCTTTGTACTAGTTCCTTCTTAAGTAACCCTAATATAAACGTCTGAAAATAATTTATAATTATTTTTTTATAATTTATAATTTTTTACAATTAGAAACAATGTACCACCTATGTAATGTAAGATACATGTAATAATATTGTACTTGCTATATAAACCATTTGGTTTAAAGCAATAATAAATCAATAATAATAATAGCAAATGTTTCCATGAACGAGAAAAAGTAACGTAATCGGTAACATTTGTAAAACATAAACAAAAATGAAGATGGCTTTATGGAAATTTCGGGCAGTGTACTGTCCAAAAAATTAATTAATTAATTTTTATAAAATTTTAAAAATGCTTTCTTTTTTAAAAATTTTCACACAGATTTATGGGATGAAAGATACGATATAACTTTTACTTCAACCACTTTTTAATATTTTTTGTCACTTTCGGATTATAGACACTTACGTAGAAAGGTCGGTTCGGTTAAAAGGGTTAATTTCTCCCTAATCAACCCCGGCGAGTTTCCGTGTACATGTTGTACGGATAGTTATCGAAAGTCGTGATCGAATAAATTCAAATGTAAGTATTGAAGTGACTCTTGATTCATAGAAATCGTATACGTTCAACATTCAATTTTATTTTTATCAGAACACCGCGTGGACAAAATATTAACACGTGAGGCGAAGGCATCGATTGATGCTTAGAAGACAATGGGTGCTTCTAGTCCTATAATAGTGAAAAAACTAAATGGTCCATGCACTCATAAAGAATGACATGAATCTGGATGAAAACTATGGCAAAAACCACCCTAATGGAGGAAATCAGAAACTGACAAGCTTCGTAGCTTAAGAGAGGTGCAACCAAAGAAATGAAAACTGCTTCACAACTGTGCAACTTACCAGTATCCACGAGACGTGTACAGGGTGTAAGAAAAGTAATGGTCATCTGTCCTAGGGGTGAATCTACACCTCTGGATCAGTGGACATTTTTAAAAGAAACTTGCCGCAAAATTGTTTATAACAATGAAAGTTGTTGTTAAAGTTTTTTTCACGTCAATACCTTCTACTCATCGAGAAAAGAAAAAGTCTGAAAGGAGCCATATGCCGCAAACAAATAGTTATTGAGATATAAGCTGTTAAAGTTTTTGCAAAATTTGATTGTGTGGCGTTATACGTATAGACAAAAGCCTACTACACAGTTCACGCGACCGTGTCGATGAGACAGAACATGATCGTGTGCGTGCCTCGAGACAAACGAAATTTAAAGAGACATTCGTGGCTAGGCCCGTACCAAGTGATCGTCTGTTTCCCTGCCCATTCAGATAGTAAATTTAAAATTGCAAAATATGAAAGAAAACCTTGTAATCTATTGTTATACATAAAAAATACTAATCCTACATTATAAAATACTAACGTAAAGTAGACTTACAATTTTTCAGGGTCTTCTATTACTTCGGCGGATCCACAGCACACTGCCATTTTCACGAATCAGTTTTAATAATCTTAACACAAAGCACTACACTTTCACACGATCAATTAACACTACACAACACACTTTCTTAACTTGTAACGGCAAATGAAAAGAAATTACTCCGACCGCGATCAAAATAATTCTGCGCTCTCAAGGCGAATTCGGGTATATTTTCCGATACACTTTCTCACATATATGTATTCTACTTAAGAATGTAAACTTGAAGGAATCGAATGTCGGACATCTGAACACTCAAGAATCGGTGTTTCCAGATGATTCTCGAAAAATGAATATCTCCATGACAACGATTTCATTTGTTTCAACCGATGAGCCTCGATCGAATTCATTGTTTTCTGGGAGAGCAGAGATTTCGCGCGGATACGCATCGAGGGTCCAGAATTATATTTATCGCGGTCGGATTAATTTCTTTTCATTCGCCGTTACAAGTTAAGAAAGTGTGTTGTGTAGTGTTAAGTGATCGTATGAAAGTGTGGTGTTTTGTGTTTCGCGTTTACTAAATATTTAAATTCTCTTGACTTCTTCCTTTGGAGAGCAAATAAACAATATTAATGAACTGAAGGACAAAATTGAAAACGCGTTTGAAACAATTAGACATAAAGTAGACATATGTGAAAAAGTGCGGCGAAACTGTAAGGAATACATTGAACGTGGAAGACAGGCACAGTTATTGAGAATAATTCGAGAAAATGGCAGTGTGCTGTGGATCCACCGAAGTAATAGAAGACCCTGAAAAATTGTAAGTCTATTTTACGTTAGTATTTTATAATGTAGGATTAGTATTTTTATGTATAACAATAGATTACAAGGTTTTCTTTCATATTTTGCAATTTTAAATTTATTATCAGAATGGGCAGGGAAACAGACGATCACTTGGTACGGGCCTAGCCACGAATGTCCCTTTAAATTTCGTTTGTCTCGAGGCACGCACACGATCATGTTCTGTCTCATCGACACGGTCGCGTGAACTGTAGTAGTAGGCTTTTGTCTATACGTATAACGCCACACAATCAAATTTTGCAAAAACTTTAACAGCTTATATCTCAATAACTATTTGTTAGCGGCATATGGCTCCTTTCAGACTTTTTCTTTTCTCGATGAGTAGAAGGTATTGACGTGAAAAAAAACTTTAACAACAACTTTCATTGTTATAAACAATTTTGCGGCAAGTTTCTTTTAAAAATGTCCACCGATCCAGAGGTGTAGATTCACCCCTAGGACGGATGACCATTACTTTTCTTACACCCTGTACAATACGGGTTCACCTTAGCAACCCAGAAATTTTGAACTTTTTTTGCACAATCCTTTAGATTTTGACGAAAAAATGCCAAAACTTCAAGTTTTAATGTTAGAAATTCACTGACCCCTTAAGGTGATATCAAGGTTATGTCTGCCTAAACGTATTTTCAATATTTTTTTTACCACGGAATATTTTTTACATACATTTTATTTGCCGATAAGTAAATAGCAACGGTGAAAGATAAAAAGTAATCGTCAGCACCTTTGAGCTGTTATTAAATATCAACTTCGGACATCTATATATAAAACCTTTGTTCCGTTTTATCAACGTTCCCCCGGTGAATACCTCCGAGAGACTTTCTCGTCTGTTATTTCCAACAAAGGGACGATTTATTCTGGAGAAAATAAATAGCCGTATAAATTCCAAGGAAACACCGACGCAAGAAGAAACGCTCGCCAGTACTTTATCAACATTCACCGCCACAAATCAATGGTGTTTAATCAAAATCCAAGGGTGTCCTCCATGGATGACCCTCGACCTCGCGGGATCCCCAACATAAATTCTTCATCTCCCTTTACTTTCTTTGATCGAGCAGGGTCAACATTGCAAATGATCTCCATCCAGTCCGAAGTTTGAAAGTGGGTTTATATTGATCTTATTGTTAGAGGGATAAAAGATCGAAGCGAGTTTAATACACAAGGCGGAATATAAAACGCGCCGAGGGCGAGACGTAAAGCTGATGTAAATTTCAATGACTCCATTTTGTTGGATCGTCTTTCACCAGTGGACTACGAATTTTACGCACCGTGTTAAACTTAAATTCGCAGAATGTACAGAATGGCGGACAAAGGGAAGTTTATTAACTTTATGACTACCACCATTTTTACATACTGAAATAGCTGCATATTATAAAATAATGCGAGAAAATTGCAGGGATAAAAAATTCATAGTTTGCATTGCAAAAATGCACTTCGGAGAATTTTTAAAACTGTCGTTTGTAGTTGATTCAACATTCATTAACTCCTGTCGGAAATATCTTTTATTAAACTGCCTGTGGTAGCTTGTGTTGTGTTTTATTTTAACGTTACTGAAAATTTTCCAACGCCAAATATACGGCTTTTTGCCAGAAGCAGTATAAAGCCACATATAAAAATACTTGGTGCAAATAAATATGATTTTTAGTCTGTAGGTGTCGTGGAGAAAAATACATTAATTCGTATAAACGGGGGGAAATGGAATTTCCATTCAAATGAAGAGAATAAAGTATATAAAATTATATAAACCATTCAACGTAACTTCGATTGACTCTCATTTAAGGTTTAAATAATGATATCATTTTTTAAAAAATTATTTGGCTGTTCAAATAGTGAAATCGTTTTTGAAAAATTATGTGGCTGTTCAAATAGTGAAATCGTTTTTCAAAAATTATTTGGCTGTGCAAATAGTGAAACCATTTTTAAAAAATTATTTGACTGTTTAAATAAACTAACATGATTATTTTTTAAATAGCATGTAGCCAGATAATATAATTTGTTATCTTAACGATTATTTTTCAAGTAATTTATTTCGACAATGCCTAAACCAATATTCTTGTTTAATGTACGCTCAAATAATTTGTTCAACAATCGTATCCGCGATTTTGAGGGGTAGCATTTATAAGTTTATTAACTTGATACGTGATTTTATTTAATACCACTTTTTGACGACAGACGCGTTTTTTCGCATAGGACTAGCTGTGAATGACACTCGTCGCTTGAAATGGTGTTCCGGTCGGCGTATTCACACTGATGAAATGCTTGTCTATGGCGTGCCGCGTAAAATTTCAAATAGTGTGAACGATAAAGCGGCGTCTTTATTATGAATGTAAATTCTGAGAATTTTTGTTGAATAGGAATATTTTTTCAGAATTACATTCAAATGGAGAGTTTTAAAATGATGCTGTTTCAACCGCGGTAGATCGAAATAACGCGCGTAAAAACAGAATTGAATATTTTCTCTGGACAAAGTTAAATCAAGATTCAGCAAAGAAATCCACGTAAAAACTGGGTCCATTTAAATCACGCGACACTTATGGTCCCGTAATAACATTACAGTTCTGGTAAGTACGAATAAACAATATCTCCATTGTTTTAATTTGTTGAAATATGTGGGAAAAAGTCATGGAAACTTCCACAAAATTTTGTTCGGTGTGATGTACTGAATGTTTCACACAAGAATATTTGTAAGTGTACAAATTTGTTTTAGTAGATTAATCAATGTAACATGATTTCATAAATCAAATAAAGTAATCGGTGTTGTTATAATTACAAACACAAACAAGTTATTCCTGAATCGCCTACACATTAAAGTATCAATGAAATTCTTGTACAGGTGAAACTTCATCTTACGGGACCACAAATTTTGGACTTTTTAAGATACAATCCTGTAGATTTTGGCGAGAAGATACCGAAAATCTAAGTCTTAATCTTAGGAATCCACTGGTTCAAAAGTTATACGTGTTCAAAGTTCAGCAATTTTAAACGTTTTTACGAGGTATGAGGCCGCCATGTTATGTATTCAGCGTCGCGCAGCGTCTAACGACCAGAGTCGCTAGATGACATTACAAGACGTGGTATGCATGTAAGATTATGGTTAAAGTCCATTTGGATAATAAAGCAACAATATTTTACCATGAGAGAGTCGGACCGTCAATTAAAATGTTAATGTCTAAAAGATTAGTGAACCACAATGTCAAAAATCAACATTCGTTTCTGTGTCAAAATTATTTGCTCAGGGGATTTGATCAAGTAGAACAGAAAAGTACACAAGTACGTAAATTTCATCCAGCCCGAAGTAAAGGAAAATCTAAGGTTTGATGGAAATGGCTTCGCATTTTGCGAACATTTTTTCAAACCAACCTCGAATTGTTCGTTTTATGATAATGCCCTCTTAAAGTAGTGTTCGTACGATGTGCAACTTCCACTGTATTGCGTCCTCATTTATATTCACGCAAGAGCAGCTCCCGGATTTTACATTTCCCCATTGTCTGGCTTACTTTATCCCCCGCCATTTTATTTTCAAGCTATTAACGATCTGTCAATTTTATACGTTTCAATGAACTTCAGAGTTTCATATTCGTTTTTCATATTCATATCGATCATTTGTTACATATTCCACCAGTAACAATAGAATGCCGATTTGTATAAATTTACAAAGAAATTGATTGGGTGAAATATAAAACAGAAATTCAGTTTTCGATTTTTAAAAATTATCAAGCGATGAAAGGAATTTTTATTTAACTGTTGTTCCCCATGCAGATCATACCAAATCGCTCAAATTTAAACGCGCATAACTTTTGAGTTACTAATCTCCTAGGATTGAAACTTGAATTTTTGGCATTTCCTCGTCAAAATCTACAGGATTATATAAATAAAGTTATAAATTTATGGTCCCCTAAAGTGAAGTTTAATAATTGCATTAAAATGCAAACATTGGAGTGAAAATATTCCTATTCAGTGTTATAAATTATCATCTTCTCTTAAAACAACCTCATTTCTGATTTAAGATATTAATGAACAATTTACTGTTCTCTCAAAAGTTTATTTAGTAACGTGTCCTCATTATTTAAAAGAAATCGTTTAAAAAGAGCCATACACGTTATTTCACTGCGGCAGTAAATTAACAACATATGTAGACAACCCAACGTTTCGTTAAAACTTATTTTTCGTTAATCACAGTTGGTTTAAAATTTCGAGACTTATTTTTTCTTATACAGTAATGTACTATTCGTGTATAAGAAAATACATTTCTATCGTTCAACGAAATTATAATTTTGGATCTTGTGAACGTTCTTCGTGCAACTACTTTCACGTAATGGCGTGTAACAGGTCCACTATGCAATCCCTTGGACCTTTTTTCCCTTGTGCGTATTTCTGTAATACTCTCCGTAACGATTATTTCCGTAGCAAACTTCCCCATAGAGAGTTTTTTCGTAGCGGGCCATCTTGTATTGCAGTTTAGCCCCATGTAAGGCACGATGGGAGGTGGCTGCTATAATACGAGACGTCTATCTACGACACGTTTCATAAAACTTCGTTTATTAGTAGACTTCGAATTTTATGCGTTTATGGCGAAAGTGAGTAGGTGCAATTTAATTAAAGCAGTGAAAATTTTAAAAGTCTTTAACAGTACTGATATATTATTTTTACTACATTAAAATTATTAGTCGAAAATATAGATTTTTATTTAGCCTCTGTATGTTGCAATTGATGCGCAAACTTTGGATAAACTTCCGAAAGCGACAATCCTCCGATTTTGCTGAAATTTTTGCCAAAGCTGATCCTCGATTAGAATAGAAAGTCCCTAAAAGAATTTTCAGCGACAAAGCCTCGTTTGCGCCCTAGCCCCCTTCAAAGTTTTGACAGTTCCTACTAAATATTTTCGAAAATATTGATTCTAGAGAATAAAGTTTCAAACAAAACATGAAGTTGCTAAAAAGCTCTACAAAAAAGGTTGTATACATTTTTTACGTAAACCTATTCTTTTGGCTGTTATGACCCAAAATAACTCGGCGGGGGTCAAATTAACTCCGTCAAATATTTTTTTAAATTTCTGTTTTATTAAATATGCGAAAAGTATATAATAATATAAAAGCGAGAAACTGAAGTCGTGTTTCTTATTGAAAATGTTACTCATTCAAACGTCTGCGAAGACTTTGAAAAACTTTTCTTGTGACTGAAACTAACATAGATTTCAAGATTGAAGCTTCCTCTTTACAACGACACCTTAAAAATTGATGTACGATTTTTTTTCACTTTTTCATGCAACAAAAATTAGGAAGAAATTCGGTCGTGTATGGCCCCCTTAGGTGTAACTTATACTAATGTAAAGTTGACGGCACAGTTCTCATTTGGAGCTCGCTAAAACGGCTAATCGTACATCAATTCTTAAGGAGTCGTTGTAAAGAGAAAGCTTCAATCTTGAAATCTATGTTGGTTTCAGTCACAAGAAAAATTTTTCAAAGTCTTCGCAGACGTTTGAATGTGTAACATTATCAATAAGAAACGTGTCTTCAGTTTCTCGCTCGCTACGTTATGAAAAAAGATCTTGGAATAAAATGAACGATGGATTTTGAAAGTAATGTTTAAATATTGGCCATTTTTTGAGAATCGGGTATTTAGTGTTGATATACTTCTTGGATCCACTGTATGTATTATGTCGCTAACGTTCATTCGAATAGCTAATTACAATGCACGCCGTGCCGTGGCAAAACTGAATGAGTGAGATTGTCTATAGTCAGTTGACAGGTATTGATTTGTATGATTCTTAGAAATAGCACTATTTCATATTAGCTAGACTTGGTCATTTTCCTCTAATAAGCCAAGAGTGTTGGTCGACTAGCCCCGGTCCCCCTTAATTTTTTTATTTTGCGAATGAACGATAACCGTTAGTCGTTCAATTAGACAAATAGAAGGATATACAGTCAGTCTCATAATTGATGGCACGCACGTAGTGCGCTATGACTCATACAAATTTATGAGCGAAGATTCGAAGAAGTGGCGAGGAGGGGGAAGAAAACCCTGAATATAAAATTTCAATATCTAGTCTGCATTAGTTTCCGAGATATTCATGAAAAACTGTTGAAAAAAGATGTTATTGAGTCCACCCGTTACATATAATTTCTTCAATTTTCAACCCAATTGACCAATTTCGATGAAACTTAAACAATGTACATAAAATGTATGGTTCTACAAAACACGTTTTTTATATTTTCGTTACAAGCTCGAATAAAAAATTGGTAGAAAACAACTTTTACTAATTTTTTCGTAATTCAAACGAAATTTTCCAAAATTTTCATTGTATCGTGTAGTAAACCAATTCATCCAGCTCGGTAGAAAAAAATTGAAGTCGTTTCGTTCATTTACGAATAAGTCATTCTAATTTAAAGTGTGTGCCACTGTTTATGATACTGACTGTATTTAGTAGTAATTCCATTGGTAGATATGCGGAAGTTTCGTGTTCCACTTCCATAAGGAGAAAACGATGGTTCTTCGTGAATTAACCGCACCTTTCATGGCATCGGAATTATCGCAGCTATGTGGAAGTAAACATACAGGGTCGCCGAGATAAATCCAGAATTATTTCTTGCAGTACCGTGAATAACATGTAAGTAAGACAAACGCAAACAAAGCAATTGTTGACGCGGTCGCTCACTGTACCTAGCAGCCGCCATTTTGAATTCCGTGTTTCTGTTGTCAAATTCGTGATCAGCGAACCAAAAAAATCTTCAATTGCACGGTTTCCTTATACGTAAGGCAAACCTTATGCACTTTGTATTAGTTCTTCTTCTTGTAACCATTGATACATACATGTATAATACAATATCTATTTAATTAGTTCATCCAAACCTAACCCTTAGTCGACTAGATACTATACAGGGTGTCCTAAAAATGTTGTACCTCCTTGAAGGGACTGATTCCTGAGGGCATTTAAAGGAACTTTTTCCTTTGCGAAAATGTTCTCCGCGACTTCGTTAAGGAGTTATTAAAGAAAAACACGAACCAATCAGAGCGCGACTACGTCGGACGGAATCCAGCTCGACCAATGCCAACGTCAGTCTCAGCGCGAGCCGTTGTAGCCGCGTTTCGATTGGTCTGTGTTTTTCTTTAAGTTTTCCGTGACGTGTGGGACGTATTTAAAAAATGGTCAGCACAGAATGTGTTAACAACTCGAAAACAAAAGGCCTCAGCGCAAAAGAAAAAAAGGAAATGGTGCTTAGAAACACCCCAGGAATCTCGATACGTCTTGGGATATCCTGTATAATAGAAATTTGACGATAAAATTTCGCCAGGTTATATGCAAGTGACAAAAAATTAATGATTCGTCATACTAACAAACCTTGAACAAATAATGTAAAATTGCATTTCGAGCACATAATTACACGTAAAAAATATCTATTATTTAAAATTTATAATTGGATCCGCAATGTGGTCCGTTTGTTGGTGAATTTTTTGAAAATTAGTTTAATTGTGTGAGTAAATCTTCTTTCCAAACCATTAACGCTTTAGAATATTCTTTTCTGACGTCTTCATTATACTTTCCACACGACTAATATAATTATTTAGAAAGATTCAATTTTATCGAGTTTACTTCAAGTAATTCAAATCTAACTAGTTTAATTTATACAAGTTCAATTAATTAATTTCATTTAAATTTAATTAAATGAAATATGCTGGGATTTATCGCGCAGGCTACAGAGTGATGGAAGCATTCATAATTTAATAATATTTTTTATAATTATTTTATTTTACATGACGGTTATTATATATTATCATTTGTGAACTCATAAGGTGCAGCAGTATGTTGACATTTAATCATCGAACCATCGTTTTCTTATGAGCAATTTTGATACGCTTTAAAGAATTTGAGAAGATCATTTCTATTTTTAAAACTTTCTATATCTTTGTTATTAAAGCTATATTTTCGTAAAGGATTTTTTATCACCTAAATATATTTTTGTCTTTATTAGTATTTCAAAATGACCAATAGGTCGATGAAGTTTTTCAATCTTTTGACAAATTTGAGGGTAGGTCGACGTTTTTTAAGCGTTGTGGCACTTGGTAAGGTTTTGCAATATGAAAAGGATTGATTTCATAAACTTCTGCATGCACTAACTAATTTTGATTAGATCTTATTATTATTAATTTCAACAATCCGTTGTGTCTCATGCAATAAATACTAAGTTATCTGCACAGCCGTCTCTAGTACAGGCCGGATCGTCATAAATTTGGCGATTTTAAGTCGTTCGCGCTATATCACAGCCGTCTCTGGGTATTCAAGTACAGGTGGGAGAAAATTTAAAGGGTTATTCTCCATCACAATATGCGACGAAAATGAAGAATAACAAAATTGTTATTTCGGCCTCATTTTTTAGTTATTAACAATTACAAATCCACCTAAAATGCAGCAGCCCGACTAACAGAGATGTACCCTACCTAGAGGTGTACAGAGACAGTCACGTATCAAGTGCACAAATGCACATATGCAATATGCATACCGGGATAGCACACAACTAATTCGCACTTTATGACTTTCGTGTGAAAGTGACTTTCTGGCACTTGTGACGATTTCATTCAACATTTATGAACCCAATGGATATAAGGAATCAATTTTATAGTGATCACGAATAAATTACTTCTGCAAGCCTGATTGACCCGTTCTACTGGATAATTTCATAGAGCGGATAATAGAAATGTAGATTTTAACAAGTAGGCAGGTTTCAGTGTCGTCTAATGGTTAACCCCTTGCCCCACAATATCGTGTGAGACTCGTGATGAAGATGTTGAACAAAGTCCAATAAATATGTATGCTATTAATTTCCTTTAAACATAAAGATAATTCTACTTTAGTTTTGTTGATGTACAGCTATTGGAGAATGTATGTGTGCATACAATAGATATAAATTTTCTCCTTTTTTAGGAAATCACAGACCACATAAAAGTTTTAATCGCTGAAACCGTAAAATAAATCGTAAGGCAGGGGGTTAATTCGCGAATCCTTTAAGCATTTTCACCTCGCTGGAGCACCAAATGAGAACCAAGGCAAGCATGTATCTGTCACTTGATACGTAACTGTTGCACGCCTCTGTGACGTACGCAATGTACACCTGTGTTTGTCGGGTTGCCGCATTTTAGGCGGATTTTTAATTGTTAACACATTGTGGTCGGGCATTATGGCTGGAGCCATTTTTTAAATTAAACTTTTATTTTCTTATCTTAGTATGTATTCTTCATCGTTATTATAAAAAATGAAGGTACTTTCTGTAGAATTGAGTGTAATTATTTTATCACCCATCTATAAAAAACGTATAAAGGTCTGCGTATACTTCTCGGAGGTGTCTACTGTCTAATTCATACTCGGCGCTCAGACTTTTCTCTGTACTTGGGACATTTTTCCCGAACTTGAGATGCCCAGAGGAAAGAGGCACGCTGGAAGAGTTGTCGTCCAAAACATTTTTTAAAGAACTGCAACGAACCAAAACGTTCGGAACCTCCGTCGTGTTGGCTTCAATTATTTGACGAATTGTTACACCGTACAAATTGTCAGATGATATCCTTTTTTTTTTGTTAACGTAGTAATAAATTATTATTTCGTTTGTTATAACGTTTAAAAAAATTCCTTACCGGCGTATTCTCCACCTATTATTCTCCACGCTGAAATTTATAGTCAATTTCTTAAAAAATAATGCTTTATGTTAAACTCTGCTTGCCAGTTATGGCGGACGGAATATTCTTTAAAAAATTAGTTTAACCACTAAATACAGTCGTGATTATATCGTGTTGAATATCATTTTAATTAGAAAAATGGCAGAAACCAGTTGGCGAAAGTTGCATAAAAATATAATTAAAAATAAAGAAGTTTTGTAATTGAATTAGCAGTGATTTCCTGGTCTCACAGTGTCGAACATCTTGGTCCCTCGCGGGGCCCATGCCCCGTAGGTATCGATAATTTGCCGTGAAAACTCTGGAGGCCCAAAAAACCTTTTTTTCTGCCATGCGCAGCAGGGGACTAGGCTGGTGCCCAAGATATATGGGCCGTGCGCTAGCTCAGAAAAATATCGCGGCCGCAAGCTTCAGAAAGTTCGGTTAAAGACACTAGAGACAGTACCCGGGTAGCCATGCCGTTTTCTAACCGTTTGAACTCCAAATATGCGCAGTCCCTTACTACGTGACACTCTACTCAGTTTGCGAAAAATGTATTTTTACGTGTCCCGACAACAATGTGTTAATAACTAAAAGATGAGGCCGAAATCGTGATTTTTTTTACTCTTCATTTTCGTCTTAAATTGTTATGGAGAACCACCCCTTAGATTTTCTCCCACCTGAAGTGGAACACCTGTATGCTACTGCGCATATACTGTAGCTTAATCAGACCAGCTGATCGGACTGATGTCCTGTCTGTATGCCTTGTTGCCACGTCGCATGTTCGGTATTAGAGTCGGCCGTGGTTAGACTCGTTTGTTATTAGTGGACTGCGGAGTTTATGTGTTCGTGATAAAAATGGATAGATCGAATGCAAAACAGTAAATGTACTTAAAGAATTTAAACATTCTATTGCACTATTTTCAACTGATTAAAATTATTCAGAAAATAAATAAATGTCTATGGAGATTCTGTGTCGTGTAACTCATCCAGGCAGCTTTTATTTCGCACGAAAACCCGCAGTCTAGTTATTAAACATTGTCATCAATTACTGCTTGCTCTTCATCAAAAGGATGTCGGGGCTGACATATTCTGATCAGATAAGTTTTATTTTGTGCAGCGTGAGGAATGAGTTTAATCCATCATGTTAGCAGAATGTCTTTCATATCGCTGCCATATCTTAGTAGTGAGACGAAGGAAGACTCTGCACTCTATTCGAATTGTTTGCGCTCCCGTTTACTCCAACAACGATGGACAAGATACATTTTACACGCCGAAACAGAGAAAGCAGTTTTTATCTAACAGCGGGATATTTCAATGAAGCACCTCACTCAGCGTATTGTCTACCGAGAAATGTGCGGAATATAGGGTGAATTCGATAAAGCAGGACACCTAAATATCTCCGTTACTTTTCGTTGTACAAAAAAACTTCGTAGGACAAAGTTACACTGTTTGAAGGGCCACATATAACCGTGTAAGGGAAAAAAAATTCAAGGTCATTTTTATGAGATTTCAAGGTTATCGATGTTTTTTTAAATGGAATAATATATTTTCGTTAACGTAATGTTGTAGCTGACAAAATAATGAATTCATGCATGTAACATAATATGACCTTCAAATGACCTTCAACCCAGAAAAATGGTACAAATAAAATTCAACGTGTAAGATTCATTTGATGTATTCCTGTTACCCCAAATGTTCAAAAATACATCCCTTGAGCTGCTACACATTCAAATGTATCGCAATACACAACATAATAACAGATTCGGTGTTGACAGGAGGACAATTATGATATACCTTCACCTATACGTTCGTACAGAATCATGTTTATCCACTACTAATTACTCAGAAGACCTTCTTGCTATCAGATTTCCACAGTTTCTAAGATTTCTCGATCAGTTTATCAATGAACGTTTTACAATGCGTTACTCGAATGAAGATAAGATTGATATGATTTTCATTTATGGAGAAAGTCGACAGTGTTTAAGAGAAGCCGTGCAGTTGTACAAAGACTGATTTCGTAATCGTAATTGTCCATCAGTTTCCGTTTACTCCAATTTGATAAATAAATTCCGTGAAACTAGTAGTGTCGAAAATAAAAAACGTACAAAGGGAATATTTTTGAACATTTGACCTAACAGAAATACATCAAATGAATCTTACACGTTGAATTTTATTTATACCATTTTTCTGGGTTGAAGGTCATTTGAAGGTCATATTGTGTTGCATGCATGAATTCGTTATTTTGTCAGATACAACATTACGTTAACGAAAATATATCATTCCATTTAAAAAAACATCGATAACCTTAAAATCTCATAAAAATGACCTTGAAAATTTTTTTTCCCTTACACGGTTATATGTGGCCCTTCAAACAGTGTAACTTTGTCCTACGAAATTTTTTTGTACAACGAAAAGTAACGGAGATATTTAGGTGTCCTGCTTTATCGAATTCACCCTGTATATTTGAAACACGAAATCATGGCACAATTAATATTTTTTATGACTTGGATTAAAGCGAGGAAGTACAGTGATGTTTCGAATCTTGTTTCGCGGTTACCATTTTTATTTTGCTTATGCGAAGTGGACATTTAGCAATCGAATACGGTGAAACAACAATCCAGAGAAAGTATTCTAGTAATAAAAACTGACAATTTTTTATTATAGTTGTCATTATGCAAAAGGTTTCATCGAATTATTAAGAATTTCACGGCGAGAATATACTTACAAACAAGTTAAAAAATAATAGATTGTATATCTGAAAAGAGTTTACTGACTGCAGTAAAGCCTTGATCTAAGAAAACGGAAACTCCACTGCGGTGCATACCTCGTAAGGAGTCGAGAAGCTCGAGCAGTGTAAACTGTAAACATGTCGCGTAATCCGAAACCACTACTAATTCAATTACAAAACTTCTTTATTGTTCATTATCTTCTTATGGGACTTCTTGAACAGAATTTTACTAAAATATAGTACGGATAAATAAATAAATTCAAAACACTTATTTTTTATTTTAACATGGTTAAATTAATTTATCTTTCCTTGTCTATAGTGAATAGAATTTTTGGAATATTCTGCGAAAGCATGTCAGTGCATACAATTTATTATTTTAAGCTTTCAGTTTACAAATAGCCTACCCAACCTGTTATTTACATATACATGATTTTAATAAACATATAGCCATATATAAAGTAAAGATAATTTAAGTTGCTTTTTATAGATTTCGCTTTAATTGCAAAAATACGGGATGATCAATTTTACAAAAGTAATTGAATAGTTATTAAATGAAATTCATTGTTGTTGCTAAATAAACAATTTCGAAACATCGCTGTACCATTCCCTGTTTATCAGCGAGTATATTTTTAAAATAAATAATGCAAAATACGTTCACATAGTTTTATAAAATTTCATCTCGATATTGTTGCAAAACTTTGTTTAAATCAAATTTACGACCTTTCTCCAAAATTAGTCGATGAAATACATATCTCGCTATTGTTATTATGTCACGGGAGATTATTGGTGATTATGGAACAAAGGATCGAATAAACTGCAACGAAAATTTTTCGATTCTCCCATACTTGTATCCTGTGCATGATGTATCACAATAGGCACATCAATTTGCTCGTCTCGTACACGCTAGTTTCCATAAATCAATAATTGTGCGTGCACTATACAGTGTAAGAAATATCTGCATCGAATTGATTTTTAAAGGACACGACAGAAATCGATTTCAACTGAATTCCACATTCAAATTTCATATCTCTACGAGCAAGAGATTTCTATTGTCATTTTAGAGGCACAATGAATCCAAAAAGTATTCGAACACTAAATTTCCGATTCTCGAAAAACTGTCGACATTTAATCTTTGGTAATTTCGAAAAAACAATGCAGAAATAAATTTTGATTTAGTCCAAAGCTTGAAGCGTCTCCATTAAAAGAACGTTGCTCATTTTGTTCAAAGACATTTTCGCATAATGTAGCGGGTGGAAAACTGAAAACCAATTTTTTTATTGACAAATATTTTTGATACTAGATCCACCACAGAATTGAAGATTGGAACTTCCCCTTTGGAACAAACTCCCTAAAATTGTTGTAAGAATTCTGTCACTGTTTAATACAACAAAAATTAGTAACAAGACCGTAGATGAATTATTTTTACGTCGTTGTAAAGGAAAGGCTTTAACCTTCACAACCTATCGTTGATCCATTCATGAACAAATTTTTTAATTTTTTTTAGGAACTATTCTATCGGTAGCATTTTCGAATGAACATATCCTTTCCGATTCGTTACAGCGCACAGTGCGGACAAATGGCCATATATTTGACCCTAAATTTAGTTATTAATGTATACATATATTGGTAATTATTTAGGGAAAATGAAATTTAGCAATATAATTAATAAATTTAACAAGAAATCAATAATTTCTAAAAATTAACAAATTTAAAACGAAATTAATAATAAATTAACTATATATAAAATTAGTAATAATAAGCTTAAACTAATTATAATAGCAGTAAACAAAATTAACAAACTTATCAAAACGCTATTCCATGTACGATGTACTCATCCTGAATACTTTGAACATGATTCAAAATCAGTGATTCTCTTGATCTTGCACATTTTTTATTAAATAAATGTCTATATCTGTAAAATCGCAAGATTTTCTTTTTGTTGTAGTATTTCGGTGTGTTGAAATAAGTGGATCGGATTTAAGTAAAAGATTATTAAATAAATCTGTGAATTTTTTTAGTGAATTCCACACTGTGACTGGCGGACAAACGGCAAAATTTTGGGTAAAAATCCAAATTTGTTTACGAGAGTATTTATATATTGGTAATTATTCTCAGAAAATGGAATTTAACAATACAACTAATAAATTTAAAAATAAATTAACAAATTTTCAAATTGTATAAAATTAAACGTTGCAAATAATTGCAGCTAAAATATACATTCGAAAATGTCAATATCTCAGGATATTTTTTGCCGTTCTTGGCAAAGTAATGAATAGAACCACCGTTTAAAATGTTTACAAAAAAAAATCTTGCTGAGCAGTTTCTATTATACAGAATTATTATAGCAACAATGATTTACAAAAAATGTAATATTACTTGATTTTTGCTATCTAGAGACTGCGGCACATGACAAAATTTAAAAAAAGAATATGAATTTGGTTACTAATGTACTTGTAATTGTAATTATTCACAAAAAAAATGAAATTAAACAATAAAATTAATAAATAAAAAAAAATATAACAATATTTATGCATAAAAAAAATTGTTATTTTTTGCCAAAGGAATCTATTGTACATCAAAAAATACAGGTGTAGTGAGTTTTGTCATGAGTGTCCGCACTGTGCAGCTGTCGAACTGTCTTACGTAAAAACTAATGACAGTTTGTAGAAGTCTGAATCATTGAAATAATACAAAGTTCATTGTTATAATATTTTTCCAAACGAAATTAGCACAGTTTAAGTTATCGCTGGGCAACTGGCAGCTCTCATAGGACGAAGTTGGGCAGATCGGGAGTGTGTACCTTGCAGCAAAGTCGCTAGATGAAGGGAGGGAGCACGAATTGAAGGAGAAAGGTTACCCCCTCTCTGCCAGTACCGGATTAGTCACGTGACACTGTGACACATGCACAACTGAATGCGTCACGTGACTGGACAGCGGTGGAAGCGTGAGAAATAGCGTCGTAGAAGGGACGGTAGCGGTGGTTATTTCAAAGGTGAGACCCAATCTTCAAATTCACATTAGTTTTATTTATTAAAAATAATGTTTAACATCTCATTTTCTCAACAGTTACCTACCATCAGAAACATTGTTGAAAAAAACGAATCATGGATTTTGAAAGTGGGAAATTCAATATTCTGCGACGTTTTTACTTGAATTTACAACACTTCGAACGTAGGCAATTTTTAACGCAAAATGATCCTTTAATTTAATGTTATGTTCAAATAATTAACGATTTTTACGTTTTGGATCCACTGTATTTATGGTGAACTTGTCGATTAGCTTCCTTCTCTCAGATTTCAACGACCTTGAAATATGTTGTCAAGGTCACCATTCTGTACAACATTTCTCTTTAAAGTTTTTGGCGATCGTCTTCAGTTCACGAGATATTCGCAAAAAATTTGTGAATCCGTGGGGTCGCTATGCTATCACCTCTCTGATTTCAATGACCTTGAAATATGCTGTCAAGAACTAATAAATTATCTCGTAAACTAAAGCCGACCGACGAAACCATTAAAAAGAATTGTTGTTCAGGATGGTGACCTTGATAACACATTTCAATGTCGTCGAAATTTGAGGGGAGGACCCCATTCGACAAGTTCACCGTATTTGTTTACGACGCAGCTGTAGCGGAGAATAGGATTTTTGCGTACAGAATTCGAAAATATCATTACACATGTATTTGTCTATTAAAAAAATATCGTTGATATTAAACACTGGGGACGAAGTTACAAGGGAACATTGAAACATTGACTTTAAATGTTTGAATCACCGAGGAGCCGGTGAATGCGTGTCTAAATGTATTACTCACGTTTTTACGAAATGACCTGTATAAACAACTAATGAATTAATTGGTAAAAACACAATACGATTATGATACAAGTACGTTACTGTAGTCTGACACCTTTTCCCTTGCGTCCTTTAAAAATTAGAAACCGTATCGTTCGATCGAATTGTAAATGTGTGAATAATAAACGTTCCGGATCGTGCGGCCTCACACGACCTCAGAACTGTGCCGATGGAATTAGATTGAATAAGTGATAAAGCGATTAATGAACAAAATGAATGCGTGCCGATTATACTGTACAATTTGCATTATATAATCGGTGGCCGTGTTAATAGTGTATGTACATTATAAATTACACGAAAATGTAGTGACTGATGGAATTAAATCAATGCCAGTTACATCACACTGTCCGCATAGTATAGTGCAGAGCCGGGCAACCTGTTCCCCACCATTAGTTCGCCGGTTCTCCCACTCTTTGGCGCCACTCCCTTAGGCTGCGATCACAGTGCATCCGACTTCGTCCGACGTCCGACTTTGGCGCATACGCACGAGCGTTTTGAATGCCTCGGGAGGCATGTGTTGGTGCCGCAGTGGCCCGAAATCGGACGAAACAGTTAGGGTCTACGATAGCAGAAACTTTTCAAGTGCTTCGAGAGAGGTCTCAATAGGACCCAACCCTTAGACCATATATACCTATAGACCCGGCATAGGTATAGTATGTGCGTATGATGCGATGTTCCGAAATCTAAAATTATCTGGTGCCCTCCAGCCTTGTTTTGAGATAATTCAAAATGGTGGATAGTGAATGAGACGGAGCACGTATCGCGGTAGAAGCATTACCAGTAGTTGCCAGTGGAAATAAGATAACGAAAACTATTTTATTTTGTAATCAATAATTAGGATCACATTGTATCACATGTATTATACGTACTATATGTGTTATATGTATTATATATATTGTATGTATTACCCGTTAATATATAAATATTATTGATATTATTATTATTGTTTTATATTACCTTGCGTATATTATATATAATATATGTAGTGTATTCGCCATATACATGTATATTGTTCTTACTATTCTTTTTTTAAATAAAGTAAGTTGTGAGGAAATAAATACAGATTTCATATTATCAACTTCTACATTAAAATTTAACTTTTCCCAGATTATAATCGACAAAAAAATGAGTTAGCCATATTTAAAATAATAAGGGTAAAGTAAAAATGAACGGGTAATAAAATAAAATACATGTATATATGTATATGACAGTTATAGTTTCCATAAATATTTCTACACAATGAGATACAGCAATGACTCCCCTTTCCCCTCTACCACTTTAGCATCACGGTACTGCGATTTCTCAACATACTATAGCACTTTGCCGTCCAAAATTGTCTGCTAGCCGGTTTAATCTTGGAACAAGGCAGACTTATTTGCACTGGGTCTATAGGTATATATGGTCTAAGACCCAACCCATGGGACAGCCGAAGTCGGACGATGGTCGGATCACATCATTTTGTTTTTCGTCCGACGCGTCGGACGTGTACAAGTTCTATAGTAGAATTCGACATCGGGCCACTGCCAGCACATCAACACTATGAAGTCGGCCGTACGGCTCGTGCGTGTGCGCTGAAGTCGGACGTGAGACGAAGTCGGGTGCACTGTGATCACGGCCTAAGACCGTACATACCTACAGACGCGGTATAGGTATAGGACAGCGGTGGGCGCTGTAGGGGCCCCTGAGTTGGCTTCTCCCACCAACGACTCTTTCGTGCAGCGCGCACGTTCGCTGCGCAGCGGTGCCCACCATGTGCGCGACTTCTGCTGTCTATCCACCAAGCGTTGTGTCATAATGCGCGTCCGCTCTGCGAATTATGTTATAACTAGACTGCGGATCTTTATGCAAAATAAAAATTTTCTACACCGATTGCAAGAAATAGAAACTAAATTGAATTTTACTTTTTCCCATAATGATCTTAAAAGATAAGAAATTACATATTGACATCTTCAATTTTAAAACTTTTTCAATAACTTCGATTTTTATATACTCAATTTGCGCTATAAGTGCATAAAGATCCGCCGTCTAGTTATAACTAACGACTACTTCTCTGTACTTGGAACGGGTATATAAGAGTTTATCCACGAAGATTGCTCTACGCTTCGCAGGACAGACGCGTATTATGACACGACGCTTCGTGGATAGACAACAGAAGCTGCGCACATGGTCGACAGCGGCGGGACGTACAAGGGGAGAAACGAAAGCGCGAGGCACAGCTGCGCAGCGAAGGTGCGCGCTGCACGAAAGACTCGTTGGTGGCGGAAGCTTCGTTGGTCAAAAAGCGCCCATCACTGGTATAGGATATGCGTAGGATGCAGTGTTTCAAGATAACGAAGTATCTGGTGTCCACAACTGACATCACAAGATTATTCAAAATAGCGATATAAATTTTGAGTGAAAAACTACTGACCCTTACTAGCTGTAAATCAAATAGTTAACGAATAGTTTCACTTAACAATGTCACGCAAACTCTGCGCTCTTATGGAAATCTTTCTCAGTATTGAAACTCTTACTCGATATCATGCACAGACCCATTTTAAGAAACAAAGTGAAATTATTCGTTAATTTTAAATTCGTTTTTATTTCAAATTTGACGCTCTTGGATATTATGGCAAAAAAATATAGGATTTCATTTAAAAAAACGAAGTTGACCTTCGAATCTCTGAAACGCCTCTACTTACAAAAAAAGTAAATGAATTACATATTGTATTCTTTCAAGCCATACAACTTTTTTCGAGAAAGTTTTTTCATACAATGCGTACTTTGAAAGTTACTGAGGGTGAACAAGTTGCCTGTACATTGCGACCAAGTACACCCTGTCTATAAGGGTGAACCACGAAACGTGATCAGTTTAGATTATTCTGCTGTTAGTGGTTCAATCAGAAGTTTCTTTAGCTAAAATAACATGCTTCGAGGAGAGCTTTAAGACGATTGTACCAAATTTTTTTCAATCCTTTTTTTCCAGAGTCATCAAGCACCTTCAGCTCTTTCTCTAGGTAAACCTACAATTTTTTTACATGCATCTTTCAGGAAATACTGAGACGAATTCGGTAAGCATCACAACAAATATTTTTTTTTAATTTAAAACGATCAAAAAATTCATTTATTAACCGTTTACTCGAATGTATAACTTTGAAAAAAGGAGGGTTGGTAAAAAATTTGATACGATTATCTTAAAGCTCCCATTGAATCATGTTATTTTAGATAAAAAAATTTCTGCTTGAACCACTAAGAACAGAAAAATCTAAACTGATTTTTCGTGATTCACCCGGTATATAATTTTTTCATGAAACAGAACAAATTAGAAAGGAGGAGTGTTCAAAATTTCATAGCTGAAAAATAAGGTCCACCGTAGTATACAAATATCTACAGTTATTATTACAAGAAACATTTATTGTTTGAACTACAGTCCGCGACAATACTACAAGACATCACTTAAAATTAAATAATTATGAGTTATACAGGGTGCGGTCGAATAACATGTACAAGCGAACAGGGAGTGATTCTACGTGTAAATATAAATCGGAAAGAAGGAGTAACATTTTTTCGTTTGTAAAAAACCCGGTTTCGAAAAAATCGAGTTTGAAGACTCGTCGGGTTCGCGTGCTCTAGTACACGCAGCAAGTAGAATAGGTCGGTCATGATCAGACGCGTCGGACGACTCTTATCAAATAGCATGCGTATTCGCTCCATTTTCAAACCCGATTTTCTCAAAAACGAAGCTTCGAATGAAATAGTTTTATTCCATATTATTTTCTTGTTCTTTTACGTAGAATCACTCCCTGCCTGGTTGTAGATGCTATTCGGCCGCACCCTGTATGAAAGAACTTTGGTAGGCACGCTGGTAGGCACTAACAAGAGGGGAAAGAAACAGTGTGAGGCCCATGGGCCACCGGTTGCCCGGCTGTGGCAGTGCAACGTTTCATGGTCGTGACTATTCGACTAGACTGAATATAAATATAAAATAGTATTATGAACAGACGAAACAAACACATTCCAATTAAACCACTTAATGACGCGGCATTCACTTGTTTGATCACTGATGCAGATTAAGTTTTCCACGCTTGTTCTCACGTTGCTACTCGACATTTCGATGTATTTTACAATAGAGGTTAGCCGGGTAATTTGCGCTCGGAAAATTCTGACTAAGTAGATGCTTCAAAGTAATTTTTTACTTAGCAGTATATAAACAACGAGATATGATGGAATTAAGGTAATAGGGAGATGAGAATGTATTGCGTCAGAAAAATCTGTATATTTGTTCTCAACTATCAATTTCTAAGTCCTTAATATTTATATATATCATATATAATAATATATAATATATATTATAATATATTATAATATATATTATATTTTGTATATAATATATTATAATATATATTATATATTGTATATAATATATTATAATGTTTCAGTCGCCATTTACACTTGCTTACGTCTGCTAATAATTATGATTTTATTCAGTTATCTGTTAATTTTCAAATGTAATTGCAGTATCACAAATAAAATAGGCTATTTTTTAGTTTTTAATTTTCGGAGTATGTTTATATCCCTTTTATACAAAAAGGGATGAAAACTATGTTTTTCGTGAAATTGTTATTTTAATTTAGATACTTTAATAGCTTACTGTATACTAAAATAATTAGTTCAAAAATTAATTTTTGTTTACGTTATCTACTTATAAGTTAATAAGTAAGTATTAGTTTAAAAATACGTAAAATTTTGTAAACTTCCTTGAACGAGGTGATTTTTTAAAACATGATTCTTGCTAGCTGAATGAAACAGATCACATGTCTTATTATTTAAAAACATGGCGGCACTTTGAAGATGGAGTTTTAATTTTTTAGATAGTTTTACGTTTTCCAGCATAATAATACTTTCAAAAGAGTTCAAGATTTATCGAAGATTTTGTCTTATGGGATGACGGTAAGCTTGCTGAAGATTCTCTCAAGATTTGAAGTCTATCGGACAACTTGATCTCGCGAGATCATGTCAGCATTATCGGAAAATAAGCTTTTGACAAAAATGCGTTCAAACTTCTCTCTGTCGGTTAGGTGCAGTAAGTATACTTCAAACGACTATAACCTTGATATTTTTATTGAAATAAATCCTATTGCAGACATATTTTGTAAGAGTACAAACAATTACAATGGAAAATCGAAATTCTCAATTCGGAAAATCACCTTAATGTAAACGTTTAACATTTCGGAAGATTATGGCAATAAAATCATTCCTATATCCGAATTGGGGTTAAGAATTGATCTATTATATTACTTTATGTTGTTATGTTGTAATGAAATTCCGAATCAAATAAGATTACAGTGAGTGTAAAAAGTGTTCGTCCACTCTTTAAAACTGAATAACTATTTTAAAATTGGACCATACGATTTGAGTTTTTTGGAGATGTTAGAACGATTAGTTTACCAGCTAATGTGTAAATAAATGTTTTTAAAAATTGTTATAAGTTGCATTTGCGTAAGAAAAAGTAAAGGTCTCGACTTTTAAATTTTTTATCTGTGTATGTAATGAAAATTTAGAAGGTGTATTTGGTAGATCCAAGTAAGTTATGTACATGCACAAAGTTTCATCGATATCGATCAAGGTTGTTATGAATATAGTTCTTTCAAAATAGCAAAAATTTGTAGAGAATCTGCGATTTAAATGAATCGCAAGCCCTAAATTCAAAGATTTTTATATGTTACAATGCCCATAGCTTTTTTATACGACAACTGATTACAATGAAACTTTGTACGTGTATACAACTTACTTAGATATACAAAATAAATGTTTTAAATTTTCGTTACGGGCATAGATAAAACATTTTAAAAATACGACCTTCTCATTTTGCTTTGCAAATGTGACCAATAATAATTTTTAAAAACAATTATTTACACATTAACTAGTAAATTAATCCTCCTAACATCACCAAAAAAACTCAAATCATATGGTCCAATTTTTAAAAAAGTTATGCGGTTTTGAAAAGTGTACGAATACTTTTTACACTCACTGTATGTTATTTGAACTTGAATGTCAAGAGAATGGTCCATTTTCGACCCATGGTCCCTTTGAGAAGATTGTTTTTCTCGAACAGTAGAACAGGATATGGTCTTATAAAAATTTGACCTCGAAAATGTCTGTCAAGGTCAATCGTGCATAAAACTTTTTTTAACAGATCTTCGCCAATTCTAAAGTGTAGAATCACTCTGTAACGGGTTTTACACATAATTTGTTGCTACCCTATACATGGCCGGTTAAAATAAAAAAACGATTGAAATTCGTTTTTGATGTAATAGAAATATCAGAGTCGTGGATAAGCGAACAAACTAAATTTAATGTAAAATTAATATAACTGATATGATCGAGATCAGTCGTACATTTATTAATGTAATTGATTTCATCTGACGGGAAAAATAAAGTTCAAGTGTTTCAATGTTTTTATAGTTAACAATATTATATTTTAATCAGCTAAAAATTCGCGATGAGAAGTGTACAATAAATGTCAATTAGTAATTAGTAGACTGTGGATATTCGTGCATTTATAGCACATTTTGCTATACAATAAATTACAATTTAATTTCTAATAATGCTTGCACTCTTCAACTACATTAAAATTCTATAGATAAAATGAACTGGGTCGAAATGAAATATGCGATTTCCTTTGCACTATTTTAAATTTAAATATCCTCGATGTGTCTCTGTAATCAGTAATCGTTCCAGTTGTTCCCCTCTGCACGCCTGGCCACACCTTAAGTGGTCTTTAAAGCCTGAATTATGTTATCGTTACTTTTTATTCTCAATTGTTGTTGTAGATATTAGATAATTGTATTTAAAGTAGGAATTACATTTACTCTCTTTGAGACATACGTATCCATAAGTATCAATGCGTATAGGACACTTCAAATTCAAATACACAGTATTTGTGTTCAAATACATTGTATACAGAGTGTCGTACAAATGGAGTTCCTTCAAAGGGGTGATTTCCAAGGTCATTTCAAACAACTTTTTCCTTTGCAAAAATCGTCTGAGCGTCTTTGTTAAGGAGTTATTACAGAGAAACACGGACCAATGAGGACACGACTACAGCGGACGGATTTCAGCTCGGCCAATACCACACTCAGCGGGAACCACTGTAACCGCGTTCCGATTGGTCCGCGTTTTTCATTAATAATTCTTTTACACAGCCGCGGAGAACATTTTCACAAAGGAAAAAGTTACTTCAAATGACTTTGGGTATCATCCCTATCAAGGAAGTACATTCTTGGGACGCCCTGTAATGAATGTTATAAATATTCACACACTAGGAAAACTAAAAATGTTTCGAAAAATCTAATATTATATGTCAGTCGTAACAAATTCTTTTTCATTTAAATAAACGTGGTATTTCCAAGCGTTGATGTAATTTCGTAATATATCAAAAATTAAAAAATGACACATATGTAATTTTAAAGCATTCTAAAATCAATAATGACACAAGAAATGACCAATAACTCAAAATAGTGCCTGTGTAATTCAAACGAAGTTCGACATTTATAAGGAAAAAAATAATATTAAAAAAAATAGAAATTGTATAAATATTCACTGTCCAGTGTTTCTAAACTATTGATCGACTGTATGTATTATATATATGACCCAGCGAATATTATACTGTGTCAATTATTTATTTCATTGATTTAATTAAACCATTCTTGTACATGTATCTATATCTAATTCATTGTTCCAAAATTATCGAAATAAACTGCGGTTTTCACACACACTGACTCGAAAACGTATGTGAATACTAACAATAATAGTTGTACAAACGTATTAGGTAATCAAATTAATCATTTTGTGTAATCAAATTTTGCCTGAGAGAGATAATTTTTAAAGTAAATTGAAGAATATCCAAAAAATTTGCTGTCCTAAAGACGACTCGTTCTCTTTAAATATTGTTCGCACATATTGAAGTAACATTCACAATGTTACAACTTACGCATCATATGTAACATTCTAATATACACATTTTTATCCAGCTGCGTATCAAAGAAAATGCAATAACAGGCATTTTGTAATATTTAACCACAACTTGGTGGCGGCAATTAAAAGGTAGCTTGTTGAAGTTTATATTGCAATGTTTAAACATAAATCGGCAGGAAATGATGCGAAACATATTTGCCTTTTTCAAACAAAAGAATAGAGTCGAATTGTGTTGCGCGCGCGCGTATGTAATGCAGCGAAACGATCGTTCATGTGTCAATAATAAAATCTGTTTGACTATTGCGAAGTATATGATGTGTGTACATATCAGAGAAAAACGAAACACACGCCTACTGGCATTGAAATAAAAAAAAGGCCGTTTTTCACGATTGGGTACGAGCACTTTTTCAAATAGCCGAAGTGAAAGGAGTATATAAATATAAAAAGTACACCAAATTCTGTTTTCACACGAACTTCTTTTACACGATTTTGATTTAACACGAATTAGAAAAAAAAATTAATTCTCTTTTTAACCCAGACCTGAAATCCACTGAAATATCGGCACCATAGGAGGCTAGTCCTAATTTTGTTCAAGGGATTACAGAAAGTATTTCACCAATGGAGCACGAAGACGATAACCAAGACATTTCTAGTGATAGCAATAATATTGCAGTCCTACGCAAACGTATGCGTTTATTATGTAAAGAATAAATATGTTAATAGAATGGGAATAGAGTAATAAAAATAATAAATAACAATAATAAATAAACATTTAAATAAGCTAACATAATTGCACGTCTGCATCGCCGTTACGCCGCGCCGCGTCGTAGTCCGTCGAACGACCGCGCTAGTGTAAGAGCACCACTGGCGGCAACTCATGTCGGGCGAAGATATTTTGTTCTCTGGTTCGGTAAAAACGTCGACGTTTCAAACTTTAAAGGGGGGTTTCTCAAGATAAAAGTCTGCTCTATCGCGTGGTATAGTTCGATTTTCCGCTGGACCCATATTTTTTCAATAAATTCAAAAATATCGTCAAAAATTGGTGCAAAAGTGGTGTCTCTCCGTCTTTAATGATCGTTTAAACATGTTTAAACAATCATAATGTACTAATATTGGATATCACTGTATTCGGGAAAGTCTAAGGAATCTTTTGCTGTAAAGATCAATTCAATATCTTTTATAATAACATCATAATATTTGTTCAAAATTGAAAAATATGTCTTTTTCAAACTCAAATTTCTCAAAATCTGCGCGTCTAGGAGAAAAATTAAGGACAAATTCGGGATCAGCGTAGAAAACTCTATAAGAATTGCATAATGAGAATCGAAATCCCCAAAAAAAGTTGAAATTTGTTGGACAGTGTTATTAATGGAGTATATAACAAACAATAAAAACAGGAAAAAAGATGAGTGCCCCATGTGATAAAGCTTTTTCCACAAAGTTATCCAGTGTAATTCATTATACTTTTTAAAGTCTAATTAAAAATTATATCTCATTGTTTATTAAAGTTTCGTGATAGACTATATTCTATCAGTATTTTCATCAGATCAAGAGGAACGAAACATTTCATACCCTGCTGACTTATTGTTAGTCAAGAACAATACTTTTCAACGACTAGCAAGGTAGATTCGAAAGAATTCCGAGAACTGATTTCGGTCGTAAAACCAAAGTACTTTTTCTTAATCTGCATCCACAAGCGAGTAAAAGCCACGTCGATAATAGTTCGAGTAAGCAAAGGAAAAAAAAAAGCGGATAGAAGATTCGGTGGTTATGTACCTGAGTGTAGGTCATCCAGCAACATGGCTCCACCTGATTGGAGTCGAGACCCCAGAAATCGAGCTCCTCCTCGAACAGCGGTCCGCAAACATCCGTTGGATAGTGGAGCTTTCCGGTGCGATAGTAATTGAGGACCTGGGCGAAGACCCCCGGATGTCTGTCGAAGAAGTACTCGTTTAGGATGGGGTCGTAGTTCGCGAGGGCCTCGGTCAACCTCGATAGCCTCGTCGCGGGGATCTTCTTCAGGGTCGCCTTGTACGTTTCGTGCCGGATCCCGCCTACATTCAGGACCACGCGGTTCTCCGAATCCGAGTTTATAAGACTCATTTTGATCACGGCTCTGCTACCGCCGGTCCCGACTCAGAGAAACCCACGCGGCCTACAACAGAAAACAATCATTCGTTCATCCTTTTGCCAACTTTCAAAACTACCTGAAAAATTTTTTAAATGTCAGGTCCACTTGACCGACAGTGGCCGACCTTGATAATGCTTACATCGACACTATCCTCCGCGAGACAGTTCTCTTTCTACAGAATAGAATATGAAATAATATTGTACAATACACTTTTACATTTTATAGACAAATTATATATACAACTTATAAGAAGTTATAATATATATATAAGAAAATACATAAATAAACAATAGAAGAAGAAATAAATTGCCTTCAAATTATCGCAGGCGAATTAAACAGAATACTGTTTAGTAAATTTGAAAGTTCCTTTTAAAAAACAAATTACTGTTTGATCTCGATTGACGAGTATTTTCAGTTTTCACAGCTGTAATAACTAAAATAGACTAATCAAATCAAGATAAATATTAACTTAAAACATAAGTAATATTAACAATGTCAGACAAACTCGCATAGCCGATAACAAATCGCACAGCTACTTTTAAGTATGGCTGGAAAACCCGAAGATACAGAAATCTCAACTTTGGATTCGCATATCTCTGGCACCATTAAATTTCAAGTATTGTAATTAACGGTAAAATAAGCCCTATTAGTTGATAAATAAAGTACGCTAAACAAAGTTTTGAAATTCAAAAAACAATTTTTCCTACTTTCAGCCACGAATTCGTCCGAATTCGCCACTGTGCGATTTTTCCCCTCAATTCGTGCTCCCTCCCCTCATCTGGTGGAAGAAGAAGAGGGGATAGAGATTTTCTTGTTGCGAGGAAAAAAACTGTACACATTTGTTAAAACTGTATCAACATTTTCTAACAATGCAGTGAACCGCGCTCTGTATCAACATTTTCTAGCATTCTAGAAATACTGTGCGAAAGATACACAAGTATACGAAGCGTTTTACACTTTTGTTCACCATTGTTAGCCACAATCCCCACCACGCGTTCCAGAACTTCTAACAACTCGTGCTGGGAATCGCTAGTGTGCGAGGAACTAGTATCCCGTGCAATCACCGAGGTTGCAACGTGCGAGGTTCTACTGTACTTCTCTTTTAATATTCTGTGAAACACGTTTCATTGTAGTAGTCTGAGGCGTTCTCACCATTGTTTTATACAAAACTAGTACAGATTGCACGATTAGAATTTCATGACTCGTACATGATTCTCAAAAAATTGCCAATATTTCAACAGTAATAATTTCGTAAGAAATGACCACACGATCATAAAATTTGACTCGTTTTAAAGTCGAAAGCCTCTACTTTCAAAATCCATCGTTCATTTTATTCCAAGATCTTTTTTCATAACGTAGCGAGCGAGAAATTGAAGACGCGTTTCTTATAGAAAATATTATCCATTGAAACGTCTGTGAAGACTTTGAAAAATTCTTTTTGTGATTGAAACCAACGTAGGTTCCAAGATTGAAGCTTCCTCTTTACAACGACACCTTAAAAATTGATGTATGATATTTTTTCACTGTTTTATGCAACATAAATGAGGAACAACTTCGGTCGTGTATAGCCCGCTTGCGTTAAGATTTATTTCTGATGTAATTCTGTTAACTATTTTATAAGAGTTTTAAATAAATTAAAAATAATCTTCAGTTTTGCTCATTTATGGGAGGCTCAAGTCCTAAATTCCCTAGAGACCTACCAAAGTATAACTGAAAAGGGGGTGCTTCTACATAAAAAAAATTAATAAATTGAAATAGATATACATAAAACCGCGGTAGAAATAATGTTTTGTGTTCTTATTTTCATAAAAACATAAATTATAATTTTCTGAAGACATGGTTTCATTGGTTAAATTTTACTCCTCGCTGTACGTGATGGAGGTTGGCGAGGATCGATATATTATATTTTTATATTTCCCACATAGAAAACAAAAGAGAGTAACGACAAAGTAAAAGAGTAAAAAACAAAATTTATTATTCTGAGATTGTTTTATTCAAAAGAATGGACTATCGAGCTGAAAAACGTGCCTTTTCTTTACTTATATAAGATTTGTGTCATTATGTATTGATTTTTATGAGATATTAAATATTAATTTTACGCGAAAATGCATTACATAATGTATGTGCAAACTTTCGTTGCTTTCAATCAAAGGAGTGTGTTGTTCTTAATGCTTTATTTTGTATAATAAATAAACGTTACATAATGCATGGCCATCTTTTTCTTCAGTATCACAGCATTTCATTGTTCCGTAAAATACTATTCCGTAGAAGACTATTCTCTTCGTTACAAAACATTCACCTTGTCCTCCTCTCCGAGTAATTTTCATTTTTACGTTCTACTTTCTTCATGAAATCTTTGTTTTTCCTTTTACTTATTCTTGAAACGACTTTAGGAATCTCGTAATATGACCCGACGCATTTTCATGAAGTTTTCCCTTACATTTTATGCATCTCCCAGTGAGAATGACGTGTTATACCGTGGCTTCCCCCAATTCTCTGACCGCATAAGAGGGAAATCATGTTGTAGGAATGTCGTGTTGCACAGGGGTTGACCCTACATATTTGAGCACAATTAATCTGGCGGAGCTGTACCGTACATAACACACCAGAGCCTTCGATATCCGAACTAACAGGGAGACAAAAGTGTCCGGATAATGGAATTTTCGGATAACAAAACAATCATTTTCTGCCATTAAATTTCATTTGTTTCAAACAAAATTAAGAGACTCCACAATTTGTGTAGTATTTGAACGATCCCAAATATTTTTGACAGTTAAGTTACATGTGTTTTTTTTCAACATAAATAACTGTGAATTTAACTGTATTTAACTGTAAAACGTAAACTTTCTCGTCGAAGGTCAACATATCGCACATTGTTGGATTTGTTTTTATTAGCTATACGACTATTGTAATGAAATTATATTAGTGCCATCTAAAAAATACCTCGATGACCTTGAAATCTCGAAAAAAGTTACTGTGAAAAATTTTTTTTGCCCACCACTACATTTGCCCCTTCGAACCAAAGGGTGTACTTCCGAAAGCCTCCGATTTTGCTGAAATTTCTGCCAAAGCTTGATTAGAGAAGAAAGTTCATAAAAGGATTCTTGGTGACATAGCCTCGTTTGCTCCCCAGCCCCCTTCAAAGTTTTGACAGTTCTTACTAAATATTTTCGAAAATATTGATTTTAGAGAAAAAAGTTTCCAACAAAAACTGAAGCTCATAAAAAGCTCTACAAAAAGGATTCTATACATTTCTTACGGAAACCTATTTTGGCTGCTATGACTCAAAACAACTCGACGGGGGTAAAATTAACTCCGTCAAACATTTTTTAAAATTTATCCGATTAACTTCATTTTTTGCAGGAATTATTTTCTTACCCAATGATACACTTTTAGGGGGCGGCGCACAGTGTGGACAAATGTATTCGGCACTTCTCTAAATTTGGTTATTAATGTATATACATATTAGTAATTATTTACAGAAAATGAAATTTACCAATATAATTAATAAATTTAACAATTTTTCCACAATAGATCCTACATGAAGAAAACATCATTAAAAAGTGTATAAAACTAAACGTTGCAAATAATTGCAGCGAAAACTAAAAAATTCTTAAACTATAATAAGTAATACATTTGAAAATGTCAATATCTCAGGATATTTTTTGCCGTTCTTGTTTTATGTTAATTTGAAGTTGTATATGCAAGTAATGAATAAAACCACCGTTGAAAATGTTTACAAAAAATAAATCTACTTTATTAGACGTATAAAGAATGCATACATCTTGTTGAGCAGTTTCCATTATAGAGAATTATTACAGCAACAATGATTTACAAAAAATGAAATATTACTCGATTTTTGGTATCTAGAGACTGCGGCACATGACAAAATTTAAAAAAAAATATGAATTTGGTTACTAATGTGCTTGTAATTGTAATTATTCACAAAAAAATGAAATGAAACAATAAAATTAATAAACAAAGAAAAAATTTAACAATATTTATGCATAAAGAAATTATTATACATATGGTTAATAATATAGATTTCCTAGTAGCATGCAGTTTTGCCAAAGGAATTTATCGTACATCAAAAAATAAGGTGTAGTTAATTTTGGCCTTGTTTGTGCTCACTGTGCGGCGTGAAAAAAATCTCGCAAAACAAAATTTCAGTAGGTATAGCTAGTAGTAGTAGTAGTAGTCATGTTTACATCGGAGAAGGATTCGGCCATCCCTCGTTTCCTTAAGGACACCGTATCTTTAATCAACAGTTTCACTACGGCGCTACCGATGCTCAGCCCTGTTTGTCGGGTTGCATTTATCCTTCGTTTTTCGGCCACGCTCTGTTTCATATGGCCCGAGTCGCTTTCAGAATCGTCGACTTTACTAGACGGGACGGTCGTCATCGATGAGATGGCCATGCTATACAATTCTGGGATCTTTTAACTGTTTTACGGCTCGGTGCGGACGTCGGACCATCTCACCTTCGGACCTGCAGGGTGTCTCGCCTGCCCATATTTTGACTCCCCCCACTTCACCATATTTACATGTCGAAAGCGTCAGGTTTTGATTTCCCGCCCCTACTCTGTTTCCGGATAGTCCAGAAATTTGCTCTCTCCCTTCCCCTGACATCTCTGGGTCAGATCTCAAGTCTATTCTACGATTCTACAGGGCGTTTCAAAAGACAAGGGACCGCGAAAATGTTATTATCCCCTTAATGCTTTCGTTGGGAAGAAGCTAACCTCAACTTGGGATCCGATCCGACTTTATCGAAATTTCGACTGAGCCGAAATATCAATTCCATACGGTCTTCTCTTGCCGAGCGTATTTCGCGGTGGGGTGAGAAGGGTCCGGTCACCAACTTCACCGAAATTCATTCTACAAGAGAGAATTAATATCAGTTTTGTTGAAGTGTAGGAGAGGAGACGCGTAGCAAAGAAAGTGTGTTCAGTGCGTTGTAAGAGCCATGGGAGAAAATATTGTAGCAAGTGTAAACTGTGTGAAGAAGTCCTGAACTTCGTTATGTTAATAAATATATATTGTTTATATTAAAGAAGCATTTGTTCTCTTAACTATCTTGACCAGTTTCTCCCTCCTGGGTGGGCTTGACGCATTCTAGTAAATATGGCTGTTTGTTTGAATGTAACCATCATCCTCGGTTGTCACTTAGGTATAGCTAAGGTCCACCCTATTGTATATACTATTATTCATATTTATTATATTATATTTTACACTATTATTCATATTTAATATACGCTCAAATAATTCGTTCAACAATCACATTCACAATTTTGATCGAGTACTTTCTGCCAGGGGTAGTACAAAGTACATGTCAAAGTTGCAAAGTGTTTTCAAAACTGGTGTATAAAGTTCAGGCGTTTTAGGTCGAATTCAATTCTTCCTTTAGAAATGGAGCAGACTGTTTCTTGTGCCAGTCATTTCAGGTTGGCGTCTGGATCGCCAGAGAAAAAACTTCAGACTTCATCCCCGTTTCTTAAATAATTCACAATAATGCACACGAGCGTGTGTTCACAGTTTGTGTAATGTGGAAAATAACATTCTTGTTATGAACTCGATCGATGTAAAGTCGTTGCTATTAGAATCTTCATAAATTGGATGCTCAAAAACATCATCTTCTATTATATTTCAATCAGGCTGAAGTCAGATTCTTTATTGGATGACCTATATACGTCACCACCATCTTCCTAATTGATTTGTCACGTAAACGAAAATAGTTCAATGATCTTATCCATAAATTAATGCAAATACATGAGCATGTTAAGGAACTTACATGTGTAACAGTGAAACAAGAAAAAGAAGTAAGAAAGTTTTCATTTTGAAACAATTAATGACGTAATAACTGTGACATCTTTCTTATCATGATCAAAATTGAAGTATATTGAGAATTTCAGAAAATAAATTATTAATATTAGAAAAATAGTTGTAACAATCACAGAATTTTAATCTTCTGATAGTTTTTAAAGTAGAGACTTCAGAAACTTTGAAATGAGTCCAGGTATATTGTTACACTATTTTTTTAACTAAATTATCATAGTTCAAATATTGACTATTTCTCGGGAATCGAAAATTTTCTGTTCAAATCCTTTTTGTATCCACTGCACATGTAAGACATCGAGCTGATTGATTTACAGTAATTAGATAATTTTTAATTTAAAAAATCACTTCCAGAGGGCGCATTCAGAAAACAATAACTCCTTAAATATTCATTGCAAATTCACAATCCACGGGAGCATTAAACAGAGATAGAGAGGAGCAACCGAATCATTATGAGGTACGCTGGAAGTTACTTGAGGAATAAGTTTGTCTAGCCGTAGTCTGAGAATGCTACATTCATACATGTATAGTACATGCTTCCATATGTATAAATAATCTTTCGAGGGCCCTTCAGATTCTCCGCACGCTCCCATTTCTGATCGCTTAAACAGACTCGCAGAAACCAGTCGTTCAAGTATAACAACACTTCCTTAGTATAACGTAGCAGCTGTAGAAACTGGATTGTCTGAATCAATTAGAGCATATGACGATCAAGCAATCCAATTATTGCATTTACATCGGAAATTCTGCTGGAACTACAAACAGTTTTACTGGCGCTTGATACTTTCAAGTGGCGTTCATTAATATTACTCTGTCATTCAAACTGCTCGAGTGTTTTAAGTATTTACATATATTTCGTGGCGGAATAATGAATTGACAAAACTCATTCGGGGTCCGATAATGGATGATGGCAGCGCAATGAGGTTAAAATAAACGTATAGTTTGTATCAGAGGTCGGCAAGAAGTGCTCGTTTCGGCCAATTTTCGAGCGCTACGCACCCTTCACCCGGTCTCGCTCCCTGCGACAGTCCTAGTTCTGGAGCCACTTCAGGCCCGTACCATATGAACTGCGCGTGGAACATTAGGGCAACATCGGTATCAATACTGTGGAATAAAAATATCCACTCGCGAGTAATGGGATTAAATAATATATATACAGGGTGGGGCATTTAAATAGGAACACCTAAATATCTCGGTTATTATAATTAGTCGTATAAAAATAATCTCCATAGAATATAGTTGTACTGTTTCAAGGGGCGAATTTGATGATGATAAAAATTTTTTCTCAAGGTCATTTTTTTATAAGATTTTAAGGTCGTCGATATTTTTTTTAATGCAGTCATATATTTTTTTGTTCATATTCTTATACATAGAGAATAAATATCAAGATATTTACAGTTTATTTACGTGTTCCGAAATCATATGTAGTGTTTAAAATGATGGCCATTGGCATTGATGCAGTACTGAAGTCTCCTAATAAACGATCTTCATCTCTCGTGTTTCTTAGCGTTCACGTAATCGGTTTGCTTAAACTGTCTTATAATAACAGAAAATGCGTGGACTGAGGGACAAATGCGGGCTGGAAATCTTTCACTGTATAAATGAACTGCTTGTCTAAGGTATTGCTGGCTTTCACCATAAATGAAAACCATATCAATTTTCTCTTGTACGGTATATCGCATTGTAATCACTTCGAAGTTTAGACTAGGATTACTGAAGAAGGAATAAGATATTTACTCGAATAATCTACGGTACATCGGTTATCGCTGTCAATGACGCGTATTATAATAAACATAGGTTTCAGTATGAATTCACGGGCCAGTATCTGTTCCACAACGCTAGGACATATTAATGTAAACATCTTGAGATCAGATGAGCCGAATCATACATTATGATAGGTTGTTGAATTTGTCATTTTAAGAATATGAACAAAAAAATACATGATTCCATTTAAAAAAATATCGATGACCTTGAAATCTTGTAAAAAAATGCCTTTGAGAACAAATTTGTGCCATCATCAAATTCGCCCCTTGAAACATGTTCCGTCGCGCAGGGACAGTTTCACGTGTATTTCCTTCGGAGATTATTTGTGGCACGTTCGTGACTAAGAACAAACTATTGGCACTCGGCGACCAGTCGAGACATCTGCTAGATGTTTGGTTTTCTCCAGTTTCGAGTGAAATAAATTTCGTCCCTCCGAAGGATCGCCGTTAAGAAGGGTCAAATTACCGAGACCCGTCGTCAACCGAATTAGCTATACATGTCACTCTTCCTTCCCAAGATCTCATTCAGAGCCACGGGAAGGAGACCTAAACAGTTAAGAGTGTGCTGATTGGGAAATGCAACTTCGGCAGGAACCAATTAGTGCATTTTTCTGTCTCATCGCAATAGGACTGGAAGTCGAGTTCACTCAGTTGAGCTCTACGCTCGAACGCCGTGACACTTTACAGTCCTCGGGTAGACAAGTACAACGCACGAGCCGTTGTCTTGTCTAATATTCATAATAACTGTGACGTTTTGTTTCGTTGTCTAGCGATTCGAATAACCGCGGTAAATTCCGTGTCGTACTTTTTATATTCTCCCGCGTGCGGTAGCGTATAAGGCAGGCCCTGCTGGATCAGCCTTACTGATGAGTCTCCTAGCAGGTCCGGGACGAAACGCATTCTTTAACGTGATATCTGTTTACGATAACGATTAATTGTCTTCGCGATAACTCGAACGTCATTGAACCGGCTGCCCAAGATTAATTTGGCGGATTAATTACACGCAGTCGCGAAGAAACAAACAGTACAACTTTATTCTGTGGAGATTTTTTGTACGACTAATAATAACCGAGATATTTAGGTGTTCTCATTTAAATGACCCACCCTGTATGTATATTATATATATATACTGCATATAAAAATGTAGGTATAGCAGTATAGTAGTGGATTGATCATCTAATATAATATACAGTGGATCCAAGAAGTATTTCAACGCTAAATACCCGATTCTCGAAAAATTGCCAATATTTAAACAGTAATAATTTCGTAAGAAATTACCACACGATCATAATATTTGACTAATTTTAAAGCTGAAAGCCTCTAATTTCAAAATCCATTGTTAATTTTATTCCAAAACCTTTTTTCATGACGTAGCAAGCGAGAAACTGAAGACGCGTTTCTTATTGAAAATGTTACACATTCAAACGTCTGTGAAGACTGAAAAATTTTTCTTATGACAGAAACCAACATAGATTTCAAGATTGAAGCTTCCTCTTCACAACGACACCTTAAAAATTGATGTTAAAAAAGTTATTTGCATGTAAAATACAAATATTTTATGAATCTACAATGAATAAATAAAAACAATGTAGCAAATGAACGTATCTATTATTGAATCACCAAGATTTTCCGATCGTCCGACTTGTCATTGACCTATACTACTGAATTCTCGTGTCACCTCCTTCGATATCATGTTCTTCTAATACTAGGTTCCGTCGCAAAGGAACCGTAAGGCCGCGCTCACAGTGGACCCGACTTCGTCCGACGTCCGACATTTCAATTGTGTGGGTAGGCCTGTCTGTGAGACCGTTCTGGTTTCGCCTGACGTCTGCAGACGACCGTCACCAACTAATGCCTGGTAACGCTCGTGTGCGTGTGCGCCGAAGTCGGATCCACTGTGATCGCAGCTTAACACGTGCACTTGTCCTTGGTCAAGTGATTCATCTAATAGCGGAAAATGTGTACCGTAGATTTGGAATATTACGTGGTCCCTACATGTTGCTCACGGTCGTCTCCTGATGGTCGATCAGTACACGATGGAAAGAAATTATATGTCACGACTAGGTTCCCTTTATGGGAAAAATGAGTAAACCAATTTTTCTTATATCAAGGCTTTGCTGTAGTAGAAAATATGTAACGTGATCATTTCAATGGAGCAAGTAGGGGAGAGTTGCCAATACTTTACCGCTTAAGAAATTGGGAAAATTTTATCTGCATTTTTAAACGATTATACAAGGCGATATCTTGTTTTAATATTCCAGGAAAATAATCCATTAAGATTGACTTAATCTTACATTCCGACAATTCCCGAAACATACACTTTTTAAATGAAATATATTAATTTTTGGCGTGCACTGTATTACATTGAACTTCAACTGTCTTTTGTATATTTTCTTCATTCTACTGATCGTAAATTCCTTCCAACGTGTTCCGCCAAAGAAAGAAAAAACTTTGTCTCACCAAATTTGATAACATCCTTAGGATATTCTAGTTTTCGAGCCTGTTTTTGTACGAATTTCTAGGAATTTCTTTCAGAGAAACTATTGAACCTTTTGCATTTGGATGTTACACATATATTTATTGGTATTTGAGGTAGATGCGTGATTTTTTCAATGCAAAAATAATGAAAATGACATGTTATATACATTTTTATGGAGTATATTTAGAAAAATATTTGAAACAAAAAATTAAGTTGTTTATTAATCTGTATGAGTGTAGTTATGGTCCGAACCAAAAAAATTAAAAATCTTGATTATTTACAAAATACCATTAAACCGCACCGAGACGATTCAGAAAGTTATAGTAATACTATCTTGGCGCTTTTTGTTTTTCATCCGACGCGTTGGACGCGTACAAGTTTCTATAGTAGAATCCGACATCGGGCCACTGCGAGCACATCGGCCGACCAAATCGGCCGTATCGGCCACCAACACATGTCTCCCGAAGCATTCGAAACGCTCGTGCGTGTGCGCCGAAGTCGGATCCACTGTGATCGCGGCCTTAGGTTAAGATCAGAGTGGACCCGATTTCGTCCGACGTCCGACTTCGGCGCACACGCACGAGCGTTTCGAATGCTTCGGGAGACATGTGTTGGTGGCCGGTACGACCGACTTCTTCGGCCGATGTTCTCACAGTGCCCCGATGTCGGACCCTACTATAGAACGTGTACGCGTCCGATGCGTTGGACGAAAAACAAAATGATGCGATTTTCCTCGGACCATCGTCCGACTTCGGTTGTCCCATGGGTTGGGTTCTATTGAGACCTCTCTTGAAGCACTTGAAAAGGTTCGGCTACCGTAGACCCCGACTGTTTCGTCCGATTTCGAGTCACTGTGGCACCAACAAATGCCTCCCGAGGCATTCAAAACGCTCGTGCGTGTGCGCCGAAGTCGGACGTCGGACGAAATCAGGTGCACTCTGATCTTAGCCTTAGGCCATGATCACAGTGGACCCGACTACGTCCGACGTCCGACTTCGGCGCACACGCACAAGCGTTTCCAGGCATGTGTTGGTGCTAGTGGCCCGATATCGGAAACCAGAAGGGTCTCACAGACGGGCCTACCCACACATTTGAAATGTCGGACGAAGTCGGGTCCACTGTGATCAGGGCCTAAGGCTAAGATCAAAGTGAATTTCGTCCGGCGTCCGACTTCGGCGCACACGCACGAGCGTTTCCAGGCATGTGTTGGTGCGGGACGGCCGATTTTGTCAGACGATGTGCTCGCCGTGGCCCGATATCGGAGGAAAACGGTCGGGGTCCGCGGTAGCCGAACCTTTTCAAGAGCTTCAAGGAGGGTCTCAACAGGACCTTCCCATGGGAACCGAAGTCGGGCGATGGTCGGAGGAAAATCAAATCATAACGTTTTTCGTCCGACGTGTTTCTAAAGTAGAAATTATGATATTCTGTGATGTGTTGTGTGAAATAGAATATATAGATGGAAAAGTTAATTAATGGAGAAGGAATAAATAAGATAACATTATTGTTAATTGTCGTTTATTTTAATTATTAGCTAATTGATTATTTGGTTCTAGAAAGAAACTGAACCACATCATTCGGATTTTGTTTTAATTTTCTTGATTTTATGGATTCGAAAGAATCGTTTGTCACACACTTTCCAAAACCATTGTGATCATATTTCTCGGAAAGTCGGAAAAAGTCGCAAACTGTTTTATGTTACGTTCATATTTACGCCTAGTTGTAGACCAAAAAAAAACGGTGGGACTTAAAGGGTGCGAACAGTAGACAAAAAAATTAATAATTTTCGTCTAATAATATGTATAATAATTTGTATTTTTTATAAATGTAAGTAATGTACTCACAGTACTGAATAATCTCTACACGATAAAACTTTGGAAAATGAAGGAATACATATACACAAAAAAAGAACAAAGAAATGAGAATGAATTTTTTCTTTAAATAGTGTATCTGACAATTGTTTCTAATGTCAGTGCTTTTTGTTAAGACTCTATTGTAATCTAAGACCGATGTATTTCAATACTATTGCATAGATTTTTTGAAATGGCGTTACCATAGTATTATAAACAAATTATTGCCACGTTTTGAGTATTTTTAGGGCATCCAATTCACAATGTTAAGCAAAGCAGCGTTGCGTCCTTTACGATCATTTGCTTTCGGCTGTAAAAGCAATTGTTGGTATCATAAACCCCGAGTTCCCGAGAGGCTTCGCCGAACGAGGTCCAGCGGCCTGCAAAACTGCTCACAATGCACCAAGGTGTCGATGGAGCAAATGCCCATTCAACAGTCTAAAATCTATGCAACAATATTGAAATACATCGATCTTAGATTACAATAGAGTCTTAACAAAAAGCACTGACATTAGAAACAATTGTCAGATACATTATTTAGGGAAAAAATTTATTCTCATTTTTTTGTTTTTTTATTCCTTCATTTTCCAAAATTTTTCATTACTTTCATTTATAAAAAATACAAATTATTATATTATTAGACGAAAATTATTAATTTTTTTGTCTACTATTCGCACCCTTTGAGTCCTACCGTTTTTTTTTTTGGTCTACAACTAGACGTAAATATGAACGTTATAATACAAAACAGTTTGCGACTTTTTCCGACTTTCCGAGAAATATCGTCACAATGGTTTTGGAAAGCGTGTGACAAACGATTCTTTTGGATCCATATTTATTATGTTTAACATTTTTAAAACCAAGAAAATTAAAACAAAATCTGAATGATGTGGTTCATAAAAATTTACAATCAAAGACATCGGTGATTATAATTATCTGGGAGTGTTCGAAATAAGTACTGAGTAAACAATTTTCAATATTATTTTAAGACAATAAAATTGGAACAATTAAAAAACCATTATAGAAAAAAAATTATTGCGATAAACATCAGTTGATAGGAATAATTTGTTAATGAATTTTAGTTGAAATTTCATCCCGATATCTCCTATTGGTCAACAGTTATAGTAAAATATTAATTTAAAATGTTCATCTTTTTAATAACAGGTTTGTAAAGGGGACACTTGGGATATATCTTCGTTTTTTTCAAATGCTTAAACAATTGCAATGTTTTCTGTAATAGTGAACTTCTTAAACACTTGAAAAAAATGAGAATATAGTCCTGACTGTCCCCTTTACGGACCCGTTTTTAAAAATACGGATACTTTAAAATTCGCGACATGATAATTGTTTGAAGTGAACGCAGCGTCGAAATATATCGCACGTCGGCCGACAAGACGACCGACGTTGGGCGAAACCAGAAGGGTCTCACAGACAGGCCTACCCACACATTTGAAACGTCGGACGTCGGACGAAATCGGGTCCACTCTCATCTTACGCTTAGGCAGGGCCTGCTAGATTATCCTTACTGACGAATCCTCTAACAGGCCTGGGACGAAACGCGCTTCCTCCGTCACAACAATGACTCGCATTCGACCATTGAACCGGTTATCCAATAGTAATTTGACGGGTAAGAATCGTTCAAGTTCATCAAGCAAAATTCATCGAACTCAAGCTTTGCAACTTTGAGGGGAACGAACCATTCGCGTGTCACCCGTAAATTCCGCACCAAACAACCAAAATCGATTTTCGAGGCTTCCGAAAAAATGTTTGGCATTCTGGCTTGACGTTCTATCGCAGTACTGAATTTTAGACAATTTTTCTGCCGTCTGGCTTGTCATTTCGTTGCTCAACTCTATTTTCGAAAATTTTTCGTCAATTTGCCTTGTGGTTGAATTTTACTACTGAATTTTCGATAAAATTTCAGTTGTCTGGCTTTTCGTTTGGTTATACTACTGAATTTTCTTGCCACCTCCTTCGCTATCATATTCTCCGAATACAAAATTCAATTTTTGGATTTCTACTAGGAGAACATGTTAGTGAAAGAGGTAGCATGATATTTTCGTATCGCCTCTGTTGCTATCATATACTCCTAATGCAGAACTCAATTTTCGAAATTTTTGAAAATTTTCTGCTTTCTGCTAGGGCAGGGGTCGGCAACCTTTTGAGTCGGGAGAGTCAAAAATTACAATTTACAAAATTTTCAAGTTTTTAAAGAGCCACAATTCAGCGATTCATGCGGCAAAGAGCCGCAGGTTGCCAACCCCTGTGCTAGGGGAATATGATAGAGAAAAAGGTAGCACCAAATTTTCTTTTCTCCTCTTTTAAGATATTCTCCTAGTACAAAATGTAATTTTTGTCTAATTTGAAAAATTTTTCTCTATCCAAAATATTAAATTAATCTAATTCTACTATCGAATATTCATGCACGCGGTGAGGGGAAACACATTAACTGTTGTAGCTAATATTCTTTATTTTTCACCCAAAAAATTAGAATATTAAACGTGTATCGTGGTGAGATGAGAATGCCAGAGAAGAAAGTCCCTGGCAGGAATGCGGTGACGTTCGTACGAATGCGCGGCTGATGCATATCTCTGTATATCACCCTGTGTCTCAGTAAAAAGCTGAATTGCACCTTAAATATTCTCTTCGTAATACTGCATGTTTTATTTTGTTCCTTCTATCTTTCGATCTTTATTTAGTATAATGTTGTCCTTAACATAAATATTGTTCAATCTATGAATTAATTCATTATCGATTTTCGCTATGCTGAATAATTGTCTTTAATCACAACTATTTATTACAATGTTAGATTATGAATTCTACTACTTTTTAAGTTTCATATAAAAGTTATATCATATAAAAGTTTATTCATATATTCATATTTTTTTTTTTTTTTTGAGTGGGGGAAAATGCATATTTGCGCACCTTGGATATTCTATGTGTGGGAGTCACGACGGCTTGCCGCACTACCCACTAAAACCCTACGAAGGCACATTCATATATTCATATAAAAGTCATATAAGTATTCATGATAAATTTATATTCATGCTATAGGCATTGCATAATTTCAATGACATCAACGCTTTGTTAACCGTATGTGTTTTACAATATTCTTGCATCAAATTATGTAAATATATTTAATCACCATAAAATAATGCGGTGTAACTATTATGTCTGTAATGTATCTGAATATACAAAAACTTTTATCAAAACTTTTATCATTTTGCTGCAGTTTTATAACTTGTTATTATGTACTATCAAAGTCTATGAAACTAAACATTGATGTAGATGTATCATGGCAAAACTAATATAAACTAATTATTGGTTAGTCTTTAAGTCATACTGTAACATAATTATATACTGTATATAATTTGTATTGTACAAGCTATATAAACTTATAACTTATATGGTTTAAGGCAATAAATCTTGCAATATTCATAACGTTAACATGAATGTTGAATTTATAAATATTATTTATACAAAATACTATTCTATGGATTATCAACAAAGAAACGTTGATAAAATAATGACCATAACGTTCCAGGAAAATATTGGCAAATCGATAAACGTGTCCTTCACATATACTGCATATTTTCCTTATACTACTTTTATAAATTATCATAAATAGAAGCTATTGATTACCTCGTAATATGTTATTGAAATGAGAATAAATAATTCATTCGATCGTTCATTGTCCGCGGAGACAGACAGAATACGTTTTCAGCCGGATAGCAGTATTGTTTCGCAAACAGTAGAACGCGGTTTTCAATTGAACGCAAAATTTGTAACGCTTACTAATTATTTTCATTTGAACAAGCATAATGAAATGAATACCATTTGCAAACTCGGCCAGTTCATATGCAAACAATCTGAACGATGCTAACGATTTGCATGTGCTCCAGTTATTTTAAATAGCGCATCCGCGAATGTTTATGTAATTCTTTCCTGCATTCGAGGACAATGAACTTGTTAACCTTTTCTTCGTGGTATTACGTCGTTGCTGGTTCAAGGTTTGAAAATTTCGAATTGCTAATGAATTAAAGCTATTAATCACGCATTATTATTTTTTCATTTCGGAAACTCTATTATTAAATCTGTTAGCTTGCCGATACTTTATGATAAAAACACTATTTAGTAATACTAATCTAATTAAACAGAGAGAGCATTATTCACAATTCAGTTTCCATGTTGTTTGTTTCATTCATAATAATTTTACAAGTGTTAATACGATTTTCACATTTTGGAGAAGCTGATAAAAGGAATGTAGAAATATTGCTTTCACATTGCTTACTATATAAATATTTTCTTTCAGAACAAACTTTTATGTACGTTAAAATTATACTAGAACATATTAGAATTTACTTAAATATAGTATAATATAATAAAAATATATTAGAATATTGTCAAATACACTATGGGAGATACCAAAATATACTAGAATATATCAAACTATAGTAAAATATACTAGAAAATGGAAGAATATACTAGAATATATCAAACTATAGTAAAATATACTAGAAAATGGAAGAATATACTAGAATATATCAAACTATAGTAAAATATACTAGAACATATAAGAATATACTTAAACATACTATAATGTAATCAAATATATTAGGTTATAGTTGAATACACTAGGAGATACTATGAAAAAATAACTGGACAAAAAAATTTTTCTTCTGTCATTAGGAATAAAGAAGATATTTAGGTGGTCTCCTTCAGCTAAGACACCTTTTATACTGGAATATAATTTTGATCAGAATTTAACGTGTATAGTATTATTTGTTTCATAATAAAGTAATATTGTACAATTTACTGCAAGTGCTAATTTAATTAGTTCTTGTCTTATGAGAACTGTTGAGAATTAAATAAGAATTGTTAAATATACGCATATTTTTTATTTACGATAAGTTCTTTGACCAATCGAGTAAATATAAATGTTTATCGCGTATATATTTTTTATTTATTTTATCGTCCCTAAATCTAATGTAAAAATATTTAAATTCGTCCCCATGGAATTGTTTGACGCCGCATTGATCCGTTCAGTGTTCCTTCCTCCGATATTGCATTCCGAAAGCTTTCCTGTCGCTATTATAAAGCGATATTCGATACTAATTTCATTGAAAGTCGCTTAAATTTCCAATTCCGTCGTTATGATGAATGGTTAACATCCTTAAATTGAAATAATTTATTCGCCCTCGATGTTTCGATCTGCTTAAATTTTTAACGACGACATCATTCCGCGGAAATTGCATTCATTAGTAGAATATATATTTGCACCGGACGATACGATCTGAAGTGCATTTCCCTATACCTGCCCTCTCGGTTGCACTAAGTTTTCGCGTTCGCATGCACTTCCAGATTAGTTTCGTAGCCGTTCTATAAGATTTACGATACGAATGAAGGAAACGAACGTTATTGAAATTATCCTATTACAGTTCGGAGTTCCTCACGAGGTATGAACCGCACGAATATTTTCTAATTATACACTTTCGTGACTTCGCCATTGACGTGTGCATACTTAACAATTGCACATAACTGGGACGACTAAAAATATAGCCACCTTATACTCCTTCTCGGTGTTTAAATTCTCATCTTTGAGTGCATGCTATACCACTGCCTCCAATTTGGCACAAACGTGGGTCCAAATTGGCCGATAGCCATCGTGCATGCCTACCGAGCTCCATATTTGAACAAAATTCGAAAAGAATACTATCCCTGGCAAATAATTACTGTCCAACAGCCAAGAAACGTTTCGATTCTCACTGTGCGATCCTTATAGAGTTTCTTGCGCTGAATTCGAATCTGCCTTAATTTTTCTCCTAGACGCACAGTTTTTGAGAAATTTGATTTTGAAAAAAAACATATTTTTCAACTTTAAACAAATATGGTGAGATTTTTAGAAAAGATATTGAATTGTTCTTTGCAGCAACAGATTCCGTCGCCTTTTCCGAATACAGTGATATCCAATATTAATGCATTATGTATGTTTAAACGTGTGTAAACAATTTGGCTATCAAAATATCTGGTCTCTATAACCAAAATTTGGTGAAAAATAGTGTAACTATGCTTGTAGACTATTGTCGAAACTTAATAACACAAGCGGAAACATCTCATAAACGTCAGTCAAGAAGAAAGAAACTTTAGGTATGTTTTGTATCTTGTAAATTCCCATTTTTACTATAAAATAATTTATAAAGAATAAATATAGTAACAGAATGAGAATATAGTAATAAATAATGATAATAAATATAATACCTAAATAAGCTGATATAATTACGCGCAGTCCTCATATCGATTTTTAACGAATGCATAGTGTTTCTTAAATGTTCATTACATTCGAAAATGATAATGTCAATAAAAGTTATTAAAAACTCTCGTTACAGGAATCGTTCACAGAACAAACTTTTTCAGATACCGTTTCTCACCAAAAAAATAACATTTTCTATGTAACGATGCCCTGGAAAACGTATTGAACATTATGAGCCAATTTTTTTTGTATGGACAGTATACACGCCTATATTCAGGACGACCTTGGATTTAAAAATTTTTGTTAATAACCTTTTGTAAAAAAAAGTACTTTATGAACTGAAGAAATCCGTCAAAGTTTTTTAACTTTCGTAAGGAATATCTTAAAATGTACAATAAAGTACAAGCTCGGACAAAGTGGAACATTTTCAGCAATATCTCCTCTAAAAGATCCTGCAAAATTCACGTCCCTCCTCAAACCAATTTGGAAGTTATGATAATTTAAACTGTTGCGTGACACGCAATTCAGCGGCAAGTCGCATCGCACGAGACGCATTGACGGGCAGACTCAGCGGCTCTTAAGAGTGTAAATACCTAGCCCAGACCAATCTTATGATTTGTTTTATATTATACCATCATTGATAAACATTCGAAATTCTTGCTAGCTCACAGTCGAATCATTTGTATTTGAGAAATCATAGCAACAGCATCTTGGCATGGTATCACAACAGTTTTTCCATATTAACACGATTTTTCAGACATTCCCGGTGGTGTGACAAAAAAATGTTTCGTACAAAAAGTAATCACTAATCAGTCTTTTACAAATTTCAATATGAAAAATTTAAAAAAATTTATTTGTTTAATAAAAAATTGAGATCACATTGATTATTTGTTTATAACTACATATTTTTTATTCAATAACGTTATAGCTGACGTCAAGACGAATCCAACAACCTATTTAATGCGGTCTTTAACTTTTAAAATAATGCTAAAATTGGCTTGAACAGCCAGTTCTCAATTATCATTCATTATTAAAACGATTTTTCAGGCATTTCCGGTGGTGTGACAAAAAAATGTTTGGTACAAAAAGTAATCAGTAATCAGTCTTCTACAAATTTTAATATGAAAAATTAAAAAAATTTTATGTGTTTAATAAAAAATTGTGATCACATTGATCATTTGTTTATAACTACATATTTTTTATTCAATAACGTTATAGCTGACGTCAAGACGAATCCAATAAAAGTCTGCCCTATCGCGTGGTGTAGTCCGATTTTGCGCTGGAGCCTTATTTTTGAAGATAAACTGAAAAATATCCTCAAAAATTGATGCAAAAGTGGTGTCTCTCCATCTTTAATGATTGTTTACATACGCCTAAATATACATAATGCATTAATATTGAATATCACTGTATTCAGGAAAGTCTACGGAATCTGTTGCTGCAAAGAACAATTCAATATCTTTTCTAAAAACCTCACCATATTTGTTTAAAGCTGAAAAGTATGTTTTTTTTCAAAATCAAAGTTCTCAAAAACTGTGCGTCTAGAAGAAAAATTAAGGGCAGATTCGAATTCAGCGCAAGAAACTCTACAAGAATCGCATAGTGAGAATCGAAATGTCAAAAAAGAGTTTAAATTTGTTGAACAGTGTTATTCGATCAAATAAATCGAGTGTCTGTCATCCTAATTATTCATATTTTCAATGTGAAGAATATTACCATTAACGATAAAAGTAAATGCAACGATAAAATTAAACTCGTCGTATAGTATAGAGGAATTATTAATAGAAAAATATTTGTTTTCTCGTAATGTACACATTGGACACTGATTTTGGCGAGAGTATAATCACCAAGACTCATTCAGAATACTTCTGTGGCAATGTCTATTGTTACTTTCACTATTAGAAATATTAAAAAGTGTACAGTTGCTTCATTACGGTATTAAAATTTTTTTTATAATCTTCTCATAGAGGTTCACCATGTTATATTTACTAAAAAGCAAAACAATGATTTATTAATATTTTTCTAGTATATTTTTACCTCTCATATCGTATTCGTCTAATGTATATACTGCACTATTATTCATATTTGGTATACGTTTGTTTACTGAAAACCAAAACAATGATTTATTAATATTTTTCTAGAGTATCTTTACTGCACTATTATTCATATTTAGAAATACGTTTAAATAATTCGTTCAACAATCATATTCATGATTTTGATCGAATATTTTCTGCCAGGAGTGGTATAATAGCCATTTTGATGACACCGAAATTAAATTAGCAAACCAAATTATTTTAGACAAACGTTTCACTAAGAATGGCAGCTATATATTCGTTCGAAAGTCAAATTTACATGCGTCAAACGCGAATTAGTTGTACGCGACCCCGGTACGCATATTGCATATTTGTGAATACAGTAATTCATCCATAACTGTCTATACCACGGGTCTGGCCAAAGACAATTAACGTGAAGGTATACTATTCTTTGACTTTTGCCGAACGTAGAACAGGACACCGAAGCTCGAGAGGCCTCAGCCGCCGAACAGTGAAATCCGATACCGGGTCGGGTGTATCGGTGTGAATCACTACTAATCCAATGACAAAACTTCTTTATTTTTTATTATTTTTTTATGGAACTTTCACCAATATATTCGTGGCATTTTTCTAATGAAAATGATACCAGATATGATATAATTCCGATGATATTTACCCGTGTAAGATTCGCGAATTGTCCCGGTCAAGAGAACTGACTTGAATTATAAATGTCCATATACATATCTGTATATCATCCGAATTCTGTCGTGTTTGGTATCATTTTAATCAGAAAATTGCCACAAATATATTAGTGAAAGTCTCGTAAAAAAATAAGTAATAATAAAAAAGTTTTTTTTATTGGCATTACTTTGTGAGGACACGCGGGCCTTTGAACTATGCCGGCGACTGCGACTATCCGCGTCTCTTTCTTTCCCATACGCTGTCCTTCCTTGTACCTGAACTTTTATCGTCCATTACACGGGTAAATATCATCGGAGTTATTTCATATTTGGTATCATTTTCATTAGAAAAATGCCACGAATATATTGGTGAAAGTTTCATAAGAAAAATAATGAAAAGTAAGGAAGTTTTGTCATTGGATTAGTAGTGGTCTCTTAGTCTCACACCGATATACCCGATCCGGTACCGGGTTACATTGCTCGGCGGCCGAGGCCTGCTGAGTTTCAAGGACCCTCACGGGGTATGCCCCTCAGTGGAATGGGTAGGCGACTAGACAGTTATCGTTTAGACATTTTAGACAGTTATGGATGAATTACTGTACTTGCACTTGTGACGATTTCATTCAGGTAAGCATGTATCTGTCTCTTGATACGTGACTGTTGCGCGCCTCTATGACGTACGCAGCGTACGCCTCTGTTAGTCGGGTTGTCGCATTTCAGGCATATTTTTAATTGCTAATAACTAAAAAGTGAAGCCGAAATCGCAATTTTTCTATTTTTCATTTTTGTCTTATATTGCGATGGAGGAACACCCCTTTAATTTTCTCCCACCCATAAGTGGGTTAAGAAATGAGATTTTTCTCATTACAGAAAAACTGGTTAAGAAACCTTTAATTACAAATTTTTAGTTTTTAAAAACTATGAGAATACAACTATTTCAATGAACAAAGTTATTCAGAATGTTGAGTTTTACACCATATTTCAAGGTCACCGAAATCGGTGAGGAGCCACACCTTCGGCAACATTACCCAGGATTCTAATAATTGTCGCAAAATCCATAAAAAATTGTTTCTTATAGTTCGAAGTTGCTTACTTGTACGCCAAAATGGGTAATTATTTACATTGATGACCTTGAAATATGTTGTCAAGGTCATAATTCTGAACAACTTTTTCCTATACATGTTACCGCCGCTCAGGTTTAGTTTTAGAAATATTCGCAAAAAAGTTTCAACATCTCAAAAAGTGATCGGAGTAGATCTGGGTTAAATTTGAAATTGTGGCCGCCGACAAGGCGGCCACGGGGTCACAATTTAAAACGACTTCACTCAGTTGAGACCTACTGTCTTGTCTGTTTATGTTTACGAACTGAAACGTCAAATGAATCGTGTCGAACGCGAACTCATTTCATTGTCAGCTGTGTTAGCATACAGAGTAATAAGCATGAAACTATACGAATTTTTAGATGTCTGCAACAATCAAGAAAAGCTGATAGATGTTTTAGTTAACAGTAAAGTGATTCATGGCACGATGAATTGTATCAAGTGCAACGAAAATATGCTACTTGATCGAGAAAACTTAATTTTTAGATGCCATAATACTAGTTACATTAGAAATCGAAACAAAAGACGTATAAAAATACAATGTAATTTCAAAATTAGTGTTTATAAGGACACTTGGTTTGATAATATACGTCTTCCTAAACAAACTGCTTGCCGTTTCATTGCATATCATATAATGCTGAGAGCACCTCGACAAGAATTTATTATGAACGAACTATGCATTTCCTCGAAAACATGTGTCGATTGGGCTGCCGGCCCTCCCCCAAACCCCATCCCTCTCTCTCACTCTCTCTCTGTCTCTGCTACTAAGAAATCTAATCCAGACGTACTACTCCGATCACTTTTCGAGATGTTGAAACTTTTTTGCGAATATCTCGGAAACTAAAGCTGAGCGGCGGTAACATGTATAGGAAAAAGTTGTTCAGAATGATGACCTTGACAACATATTTCAAGGTCATCAGAATCGGTCAGGAAGCCCCTAATGTAAATATTTACCCCAAAATGTTTTACTCCTATGATATAAATAATGTTTGCAAAAATAATTGCATGTCACTTATCGTTGTACATGTTACACGAGAATCTTCCCTTAAGAAATTGAAAATTACCGTGATTTCTCCAAAAACGTTGCTCTCACGATAAAATTGTAGACGCGGCGTCATGTTGGTAATGAAAGCAACGTAAGATGTTCCCTTTCGAGCTCTTCTTTAGACTTACAATTTACGAGAAAAGATGCTGGCTAGATATTAGGTGAAGGTACCCGTGAAAGCGACATAATGGCTCTAACGGTACGGCACGACGACGACGTTTTTTCTTGCAAGAAATAACTGAACTCGATGCCGAGCAACACGAAACAAAAGAAAGCTACCCTTCGTCGGAAACCAACCGAGATTCTTGAATGGAGGATGATGACGACGCTGAATGTATTTTCTGAAGACATTTGTTACCGGAATCCGTAGGAAGATGGATTAGGTATTCACAGTGTCAAGATTGAGCTCGTGTGCACGTGTCAGAGCCGGAGACGGGGACTAAGACGGTGCTTATGCTGTGACATATGTAAACAGTTGAACCTATCTAATGCACCGCATCGTCTCACGTGAGCAGTAAGGCGAGACGCAATCCTTATGTTCAAAGTCCGTTTTCATATGTACAGTGGATCCCACAAGTATTTCAACACTAAATACCCGATTCTCAGCCAACGACCATTGCCCCGCTGCAAAAACCGGTTCTCGTACGATCACCACAAACACACAGAGATTCCACTCATTAAACAATATATCAAAGATCTAGCGTTAAACTTCTACATGTTCCAAATAACTAGTAGTGACTTAACCAAAAATCTTACAGAAATTAGGGACCACAATGTGCCACTTAACTTTAAGCATAAAGTACCTTACCAAAGTTATCTATTTACTATAAAATTGACTAAAGAATATGTGATAGACACTGCAATAACTAGGACTTAAGGAAAACTAAATTAAATCTAAATTATAAGCTATGTGCAAAAGGACTTAATCTAACTTAGACAACATGCAACACTAACTACTAATAATACAGACAGGTACACAACTAGGTGTAAAATTGAAAAAGAAGGAGGATTTTTCCTATCATCATTTTCCCTCTCAAAAGCAAAACATGTATTAAGTATCGCACTTGAATTAAACAAATACACTAGAACTAAGAGATAGTATACCATATGTATCGACTGACTAAGCATAGTAGTAGGTTTAGCATAAATTGTAGGAACTACGTGTAAACTTAATTGTTGAAAAATGTTTATGTGTTTATAATTGGTTATTTGGTTACAAATCTAAATGTAAATATGTTATATAATAAAGAGATTTTACAAACAAAAAAAACGTACGATCACCGAAGTAAAACAGCGTGAAGCGTGTGCAGCGCTTGGATGGGTGAACGCTCGGTAAAAGCCGGGAAATGGCCCTCTGGGTGCTTTTCACGTGTTGTTGGCAAAAATAGGTGGTTCGGAACCCACCGTAATAAAAAGTAGGTCCCGCTGAAATTAGGCGATAGTGAAGAGTGATAAAGGGGGAGAAAAGTTGGTAAATGGATTTGAAATCCTGAGGAGACCAAATATCATTACATACATACATACAAATATCTGATTCTCGAAAAATTGCCAATCTTTAAACAGCAATAATTTCGTAAGAAATGACCACACGATCATAAAATTTGACTCATTTTAAAACTGAAAGCCTCTAGTTCCGATCTAGTAATTCAGTTTTTTACATAAAAAATATGAATTTACACAGTTTTCACAATCCTTCCCATTTCCAACGTAATGACAACGAATATTTATTATAAAAGTATGTAATATGTATGCTGTATAGGAGAAATATGAGTAATTTTATTGGTAATATTAACATAAAAATTGTACATCTTACACAAATCTGAGCACCTGCAATAATTATATCCGAATATATCCATGTATTTTCAATTTAAAATGGACAAATAGATAAAGTCTGGGATGTATAAATTAGATTTATAGATTTTATTTTATTTCCATCATGATTTTAGAAGTGATTAACATTCAATTTGATTCTGAAGAATAACAATTCGAATATGTTAAGACTTTCCAGTTTCTCGTAAACGGCTTTATTTTAGGGAACGGAGTTGAATTAAAATCCAAAAGTTGTAAGAAAAGTGTATGCAAGTACTATTGAAAGGCATAATAAAGCAAAAACATGTATAAAACTACCCCTACAGCTACCGTGTGGAAGCAATTTCCTCTAGAGTACTTCATTTCCTCCAAATTTCCGTGATAATATCTCCGTAACGAGGCGAATTGTTTTAATAAAGTTACAGCGTGTTGAATCTGTAATGATCGAGTATAGTTTAACCCTTAAACTACCAAACCCTTCAAAATCACCAACTTTGGACTTCCGTTCACAATTACTGGTGCCGTGAATACCTATCATCTGTCGGAAGTTACTAAACAAATTCGTTTAGTTGATCCCAATTCCTTGACAATAAATAACGCATCTGTTTAATTGTTACTTCAATTATTACTATTATAACACGTATTATTGCTTCATAAATTGATGTAATTATTGTAATATTAGAATATCGTCATATTAATGCAGCTTAAGTAACATGATATAGTAATATATTATAATATTGCATAATTATTATACATTAAGTGTAATAATAATGTACTATACAGGGTGTCCCCTAAAATGTTTCAGCTGAGGCTTGAATGGAATCGAGTGGAGAATATTCTGATGTTATTAGTTTTTTCGTAAGTAGACGCGTAAAGGTCAACTTTGTTTTTTTAAATGGAATAAGGTATTTTTTAATACATCAATCGATTCAGCTGGACATTCGTTATAAAAAAGTACTAACCTATGTATGTCGTAAAGTTAGTAGTTCAGGAGATATTTCAATTAAAATAATTCTAAAATACTATTACTGTCCTACTAAGGCGTTAACGTTTATGTAGAGGAGTGGTGCACGCTAGTAATTATGACTTAAGAATTTAAATAATTTCAATTGAAATATCATACATAAGTTAGTACTTTTTTATAACGAATGTCCAGTTGCATCGATTGATGTATTAAAAAATACCTCATGCCGTCCAGTCACGAAAAAATTAATAACATCACTCATAATATCAGAATATTCTCCACTCGATATCATTCAAGCCTCCGCTGAAATATTTTTGCTACGAGTAACAATTGCGAGAAAATCGGTTGGGACACCCTGTATATATTTACTATATAATTTACTATATAAACTTGTTATATAATTTACTATATAAATTTAGTATAAATATAATTTACTTTTACTATTATAATTTACTATATGTATATATTTACTACATAAATTAACTATGAAAATTTACTATCTAATTTACTATAAAAATTTACTATCTAATTTACTATAAAAATTTACTATTTAATTTACTATAAAATTTACTATCTAATTTACTATACAAATTTACTATCTAAGTTACTATACAAATTTACTATCTAATATACTATACAAATTTACTATATAATTTATCAATTTACTATCTAATATACTTTTTAATAAAATATATATATAAAAATTTACTATTATACATAATTTATAAATTTACTATATAATTGACTGTGTAAATTATGATTACAGATACATATTTGTCGCTTCCATTATTCTATTATACAGTACATATGATTTACAGTGTCAAATATTTCACAATTAACGAGTACCTTTATATAGATTTGGAAAATATAGTATTCAATTACTTTATAGATCGACTGTATATCCTCGTTGAGTACATTGATAAATTTCAGTAACTAATAAGTTTTAGTTCTAAATCTGAGGAGGTATAATTAGTTTGAATTTGGAAGGCTTCCGCTCGGGAACAGATTATCGAAGTGAACATCAAATAGGTTGAAATCTCGTACGATAGGGGGCTAGTGACAAGCTATGATAGTATACGTATCAGGATTATGAGATTTCCATGAAATCATATCAAAAGCTCTGCTTCAGTGATATTTTAGCACTGTCGAAGTGTGATTAATGTATCAGCTGTTATGTATTTGTAACTGTTTCGTGAAGCTTTCAATATGCTGGAAGTATCGGACTATTTGTATGAAAATGCGGTGTCATCGCCAAATGCGAGTTCGAAGAAGTCATGTGAGAATAGGCTCAAGGTATAAGACAATTCTGACGTGTCGACGGTCGTTTCTCTTGATATGCACACACATACAGTGTGTCCCAGAAAGAGTATCGGAATAAGAAAAAAGTGATTGCTGTGGTGGTTCTAAGCACCTTTTCCCTTTGCCAGTTCGCACCAAAACGCTTTATTTTCGAGTTATGAACCCATTTGCATCATAAGGAAATATGAAAAGATCTTCATCGTCATATTTAAAAAAATTTTTTTCAACAAAGTTGAGTGTATGCATACGGCCCCGGTGATAGTGATCAGGAAAATTGAGCGTACAGGGTGTTCACAATATTACTAGCCTGTGTGTTTCTTGTAAATAATAAGTATTATAAAAATATGAAAAAGGAAAAAGTAGTAGTTTTTTTTATACGCAACTCAGTGGCATATGTAATTTTCTTTGTATTTATACTATTTTGTTAGATATGAAGGTGACCTTCAATTTGTTAAATGGAATGCTGTATTATATTTCTTTATATCACACGAAAGTCTGTGTCTAGACGAATTCATCCGTATACTGCACAGTGACCTTCAATGTCATACAAGGTCAGAAATGGAAGAAACATTTTGAATATTTCATACCAATGTGTGTACAAGTATTCTTTATTAGTGATGTTACAGTAAACACATTGGTATGAAATATTCAAAATGTTTCTTCAAGTTCTGATTTTGCACGATCTTGAAAGTCACTGTGGAGTATATCGATGAATTCGTCTAGACACACGCTTTCATGTGACATACAAAAATATACAGCATTCCATTCAAAAAGTTAAAGGTCACCTTTATATTCAACAAAATAATATAAACACAAAAAATATACATACTCCATAGTGTTGCGTATAAAAAACACTACTACTTTTTCCTCTTTCATATTTTTCTAATACTTACTATTTAAAAGAAACACACTGGCTAGTAATATTGTGAACACCCTGTATACGCTAATGATGCAAATGGGTTAAAGAAAAACACGGACCAATCAGAGCGCAGCTACAGTTGGCGGATTGTACTATAATATACATAATCGCGTATAATATATTAGGATGTAATACAATACAAGGTGGTTCACCTAAATGTGGCCCCCGAAATGTAGTCACCTAAATATCTCCTTTATTTTTCATGACATAACAAATGTTCTTAATCCAATATAAATAGTATCACAAAGTGAAATCTTTGCAAATGTTATTTTTTCTTAAGGTTACTTTTCCCGGAGTGTTCACTTTAATTTTCAAAGATCAAGGTCATTTGAAGGTCACGTTATTATACATCTCTGAATTTATTTTTCGCTCAGGCACACGAAACAATAAAAGAAAAAAATAGTCATGTATCAAAAAACATCGATGACCTTGACAACTCCGAAAAAAATTACTTTGGGGAAAAAAATGTTCTTGTCAGATTACTACATTGACACCATGCTCATTACGTAAGAAATAGTTTTTGCATCACAATAACCTGAAGAAATATTTAGTTGGCCTTGCTTAAATGGACCACCCTGTATACAAGAATGTACTATAATATACAATAATACTGGCTGTCTCAGCTGAAATATTACCCTAAAATTTTATCACATTTGTGGTACTCAAGGTCACCCGAAGATCATGAAGGTCATATTTTTCCAGCCGCTACACGATGGAATAGAAAGAAATACAAATTTTCATGATAATGATGGCCTTGAAAAAATTATGTGAAAATAACTGGTCAAAAAAATGTTTTTCTTCTATGGTATTCCAGCTTCGATACCATTTAAATTATGCCATAAATATTGCTTATGTCATTAAAAATAAAGGAGATATCATTTGAAGATTGACACTAAACCTAGCGAGCACTAAATACGATTCAAATATTTTAGCTTAGAAAAATAACAAGTAAAATCAACAATTTATTTAGATTTTGTGCAATTTTTATTTCAATGTCTTTGGATAAAAAAATGTATCGACTTATATTATTCTACGTAATTATTCTATGTAAATAACTTTATAATTTCAATAATTTAAAAATTAAAAATATAAAACCGGTAATTTGACCGGCAGTGGTAGGTTTAGTGCTAATTTGCATTATTTCACTTTGATTATTTCGATGACCTTCGTTAAACTGTCTTCACGACTATTATTACAAAATAACAATACTTCATCTTTTTGATCAGGAGTTGATTGTTTTGTACGATCACGTCTTGTCCTTTAAATCATTCGCGGCATAATTTCTGATGAATGTTTAATGTCTTATCTTGGATCGTTTATTAAACAAAGAGCGCGTAGTGGCTCAAGTGGACGAGGCTCGCGGCTACGAACTCGTGGTCCCCGTTTCGAATCCCCCGGTACCTCTGAGATTTCTCTCAAGTGGTATAAAAACTGTGGCGCACCGGGGTAGTTCGGAACTCACCTTAATAAACTGTAGGTCCAAATACCCTGAATAGGCGGAATGGGAGGTGGAAGAAGGTGGAGCATCGTTAATGGAAGAATTATAGCCCTGAGAGGAATAATTAACAAAAACATACAGAATAATTTATTAAACGCTGATTTTAAGCAGTCTTTATTATTGAATTTTGCATTGTTCAAAAATGTTTCACTGACCGCAAGGAATGATGGAAGATCGAAGAAATATGCTTGATAAATACGTTATATGAATTCCTTATTATAATTTTTTTCTGAAATAAACTTTGCTGTGGTGTGAATAATCAATACCATAATAATACAAAATTCCTTTGCGGTTTACTATAATAATGATTTCCATTTACACTGCATTCTTCCCGTCCCCTCCATCTATCAGGAATTGATTACCATTAATTCAAACGTTCAAAAGGAGCATTGAATTAATTTTTACGTGCAGAATACTAAAACATTTTTAAAATAGTAAGAGTTTGTTCGAGCGTAAACACAATCATCGTAATATTTTTCAACGATTCAAAGCACATCGACAATAAACGTTTAAAATCAGTATCGAATTAATTTTTATATTAAAAATACTAAAACATTTTTGAAAGATTAAGAATTGGTTCGAGTACAAAGGTTCGAGTACAGAGGTGTACATTGTTGTACATATGGAAGTCTGAATATTTTGCACTGACAGTTTCTTCTTTAATGATAATACCACTAATTCACAACTTGTGCAAGTATGTATATTCAATGAATTCGTGTTTGAGAATGTAGAGATCGTGGAGATATCTACATCCCCTTTGATCCCTACTTCACTGCTAAGTAATTAAATTTTGCGTTTGGAGATGTGCGTTTAGTCTTCATCAGCTGTAATTAGGTCATCTGTATCTTTCCTTTGAAAACTACTTGTTACATTTGGTTTGTGAAGACTGTTTGCCAATTTATTTGAATCTGTAACAAGACGTCCCAGTTTACCCCTTTGATGTACTTAACATTTAAATCTTTTCTTATATTTAAACCTCCAGGAGGAGGTATTTTCCAAAAGCTCCACACGTGCAAGTTACTTCAAAAATCACTTTGTTGGAATTGCTTCTAAAATTACTTTGTTAGAATTGGTTCTAAAATTAATTTCTCTATATACGAGGTATATTCTAATATTTATTCTATCTTGTTTTTGCAATTTTATTTGTTCCACCCTCTTCATTTATGTAATATTTCTATATCAGTCTTCTATCCGAAAGCATGACTACATGTGTTGAGCTCAAACGTGGTCTGGTACCGTGTTTGGCTCCGATCCGATTTCGAACTAACGAAGGTCGAATCTGATTGAAAACGATAAGTTTGCTTACAAGTGCTTTATTCGATTTTAAAGTTCAAGAGACACAATCGCGCTCGGTGTATGACAATGATGTACGGCACGGTTTTGCGGAATTTGAAAATGCTTCGATCTCGCGATGATCTCTGCTTCGAAGTTAGATGCGATCTGATCTTTTTTATTTTTTCTCCGCTCGAGGAGGATAGGAGCTAGGAGGAGGGGTGGAAAAATATGTTAACGAGTGGTGATTGGAGGATGGTGAAAGCCAATGGTAGCGCCTTTGCCTTCACTCCTAGGTACTGCAGGTACCGAAGGGTGTGAGGGTGTTTTTGAATGTGAAATTCTGCAGTTTTCGGACGATGAGCGTAGCAGGCAATAAACTCCTGAAGCGCTTCGGACTTAGCAAGCATGTTGGCAGTAAAAAGACTCGATGAATGAAACGATGAGGGCTGGTAAGCAGATGGGTCAGGCCCAAGATAGAAAACGGTAAGAAATTAACTAATTATGTCCCATGGCTTCGAGAATCTATTGTCGCTACACCATAAATGTAGGCAGGTAAATTCTTATAATTGAGGGGCTTGGAACGGCCCCGTCCCTAGACGGGTCTGCAGGAACCTTTTTAGGGGACCACATGGTGGTCAAATTCGCGCGCTTGGTCTGCCGTTAAAAACTATGTATTTTTGAGAAACAATAAGACGGTTGGGGTAAGCGGCTGCGTCGCAACAACATGTTTGTTTTGCGTTGTCGTGCTTTTATTGAGGAACACTCGCGGGTGACGCGCGGATGAATCTCCACTCAAGGTTGTAAGGCTTGAGCCCGGTAAGACCGCGGACGCGTCGACTCGCGAATGCCCTCGCACGATTGCTACTGCCCGCCAAATTAATATTGGGCAGCCGGTTCAATGACTAGAGCGATTATATACAACAACGATTGATCAATTTGATGGAGAATGACGCTGAGAAAGCGTTTCGTCCCGGACCTGCTAGGGGACTCATCAGTAAGGCTGATCTAGCAGGTCCTGCCTTATACGCTAGCGCACGCGAGGGACATTGAATTAAGCGACGCAGAGTTTAGCGTGAATGTTCTGATCGATGGACGTCAAATACTGAACGCAGAGACTAGAATGTAAAACTCGTATTAAAGATTAGTGAGACAAGACCCGTGCGTTGTCTTGTCTACCCGAGGACTGGAGTGTCACGACTTCCAGTCCTAACGCGATGAGGAAGAAAATGCGCTGCTTGGTTCTTGCCAAAAGTTGCATTTCCCAATCAGCGCCCTTTTGACTTTGTAGGCCTCCTTCCTGTAGCTCTGAGTGAGACCTTGGAAGGAGGCGTGAGGCTCTACCTAACCCGGTCGACAATGGGTCTCGGTAATATAAACTTATCCTTGACGGCTGCGAGTGGTCGTTCGGAGGGACAATTCCATGGCACATTGTCCTTCAAGATATACAGAAAAACTAAACATCTGGCAATGTCTAGAATGGTCGCTGAATGACCCTAATTTACGAAATCTTCGAGGAAGATTTTTAGTCACAAATGCACCATAAATATTGTCCAACAGGGAACCACATGGACTGTTCCTGCGCGACGGAACAATGTTTACTTTGTTATCGGTTTTTGAGTTAAGAAATTAGTAAATTGCGAATTTTTATAGTCGTCATCTTGGGAAGAGTCGATAGATTAACCCCTTCCGTGTGCCATGCCAGAGTCGTTCGTGACCCATCGCGGTAGCGGCAGTGCCGGCAGACCGGAAAATTTGAGGGGAGTACAGGTACCGTCTCTCCGCCATTACCAGATTAGTCACGTGACATTGTGGAACATGCACGACAAAGACGAAACGCGTCGTCACGTGACCGAGTCGTGGCGGAAGCGTGGGGATGCGTAAGGTAGAGTGGGAGACGAGTCTTAATCTTGCGACATATGTATCACTGAATTCTCGGCATGGGTTAGAAATGACCCAGGCATAGGCCTAGAACTCGCAGGTGTTTCGAGCGTTGTTCAAGTTCCGAATTGCCGCTGGTTCAAGGCAATTAAAACCCTCTAGTTCGTAATTGTAATCCGTATTTAGGTATTTATGAGATGTTCAAATCACGAGAGAGTGTTCTAGAGTGAATCTCTTTTTATTTCAAGTTCTCCGCTTGATGGACGTAGGCAGACTGCTTGACTTTTTGTCTTACATCTCCCTTCCTTCCGCCCCTACATTAACGGTAAGGAAAGGAAAACCCCCTACGCCATCTTTGCTTAGCCTTCCTGGGTCCTCCAGACCCACGCACAAAGCTCTTACGATCGAGGACGACCGTTTCCCTTTTCGTCGAAGGTCCTTTAGTGCCCCACGGTTTATGGTACCCGTAGATTGCTATTGCGGCCATCAACTGCTATCGGCAAAAATACATGCAGTGTCAAGAAACTAAACAGACTTCTCAAAAATAGCTTTCTCGCCACGCACACCATAAACCGTGTCTCCAGCTGTTCGAGGCTTAACTAATTCTAAGGGACTTCATACGTGGTCCCTACACGTATATCTTACATTCATAAGAATATACTTGTAATTGTTAATATTATAAAGTTCAAAGTTCAATGTTCACAGTTCAAATGCAAATAGTTCATAATACCGACTGGTCCAAATGAAACTGTTCTATAATTCAAATGGAACTGTTCAAAGTTCAAATGTGACTCCTTTGAGTCCTCGAATGTGACTGTTCGAGTTCTAAAATGTAACTGTTGATGGTCCAAGAGTGACTGAATTCCAATTCACCTGCAACTCCCTACCAAAGCTCAAAAAGAGCATATTTCCTTGGTAGGGGTAACAGGGGACGAATCACCAGTTCGGGGCGGTATCCAAAAATTGTGCAACGTCTACTGACTTCGCGATTGGATTTTCTAAGGAAGTCCTCGTAAGACGTTGCACAAAGATCCTTTGTTCAAGGACCTTTCCCCGAAAGTGTCGCCTTTCCGAAGTGTGTGGGTCTGCGATGCGTCAATCGTCATTGAGTGGGGTACGGCTGGTCTGTTTTCCTGGCTCGAAATAAGACATGATGTGAGTGTTATGATCGGGAAGGTGCGAAGGTACTTTCATAAACGCTACCGTTCTTGAAATCAGAACTAGACTTTATTGGCGAGAGTCAGCCGGTACAACCGCGGAGCCCGCGCGACTGCTCTCCTCGAATTCTTAACTAGAACTAAACTAAACTAAACGTTCGCTCGCTGATCCATTCCCACGAAAATCTTTCTTTCTCATTCACACAGTTCGCTTTCACTCTAAACTAAACATTCGCTTACAGATTCAGCTAACACTCACCCTCGTGACACTCGACACCAAACGCTCTAGTCCTAACGCTGGACCCAATCATCTAAACAGTCACCCGACGCTATCGCACAGCACGCAACCATATCTTACAGACAAACTCTCGACGCTGTCGCACAGCACACAATCAGGCCCATTCATCCGAATACAGTAAATGCTCGATCCTAGTCTAAACGCTGTGTTTGGTACGGACAAGTAACGTGTAGGGACATGCTTCTTGATTTATGACTGTGCTCAGATATCTATCGCGCCGACCGCGCCGAGCGCGCCGAGCGAAGCTTCAATAGAGAGCCGAACATACGAATCGCATGACCGAAGCGTGTCGCCTCGCCAGCACAGTTTAAAGGCCCGCGTGTTCTCACAATACAATGCCAATTAAAAATGCTTAATTTTTTATTATTTTTTATGGGACTTTCACTGGCTTGTTTCTGGCATTTTTTCTGATTAGAACAAGACCAAACACGATATAATTTGGCCCATATTTACTCTACATGTGAACTGTGCCGGCAACGTCGACTGTTCGCGTCTCCTTCTTTCCAATACGCTGTTCGTCGTTGCCTTCGAAACTTTCATCGTCGATAAAACCACTTAATACAGTTCAAATTATATCGTGTTTGGTGTCATTTTAATCAGAAAAATGCCAGAAATAAGGCAGTGAAAGTCCCACAAACAAATAATGAACATTAAGAGATTTGTAAAATCGATTGATGGTGTCAATGTAGTGGTGTTCACACCGATATACCCGAGCCTACATCAATCGTCGCCGCCCTGCGAAGTGGCGCGGCGTTGACAGCCGGTGGAGTGAGTAGGCACTGGACAGGGATCGTAGTAAAGACCCAGGACAGGGATCGCGCGATTACTGTGTACCTATTTGTAAAAACTAAACATTTGGCGGAGACGAGGCGCCAGCTTGTCGCCGCCACAGACAGACGCTTAGATTTCAACCGTGCCCAAGTCCGCAACTAATTCTAAGGCCCAAGCATGCCAATGAACAACTAAAAAATGACAGTGTTCCTCTCGATCGTAGCACAGACCCAGACACGATGTCTAGACAATTCTAGGCACGCAGGAGACCGAGGGTTAAACAATTACCGTATTGGCTTTACTAATATTCGCACTATTTCAAAGCTGTTGGGCTAAAAAATTGTAACTTGATTGTGAATTCAAATTTTTTGCCTGTTATTATTAATTTGTCACAACGTCACCAACGCAACGTCGTGAAAATTGTGGTAGTCATGATGTGACGCGTGCTCACACGATAAATTAATATCACGCGAGTTGGTTCCCAGGGTTTGTCATTATCACGGCAATAATTGCAACACTAACTTCTAACAATGTACAGGGTGTCCCACTCGATTCTGACATTTTAATTTTCTCGCTATTACTACTCGCAGTGAAAAATATTTCAGTGAAAATTTGAATGGTATCGCGTATATTTTGGCGTCATTGGTGTTTTTCGTGAGTGGACGCGTAAATGTCATATCAAGGTCAACTTTGTTTTTTGAAATGGAATTATGTATTGCTTAATAATTAATACATCACTGGATGCAGCTCTACATTAGTTATAGAAAAGTGTTAACCTACTTTTGTTGAAAAATTAATAGTTTATGGAGATATTTAAATTTAGATAGTCACCATTATCAATCTCGAATAAGTGGCACGATAAATAAGCGAACAGTGCCGACTTCCTTTGTAGAACGTATCATTATTGAGTTTTTTAACTGTTCAAGATACAAACTCCGCTGAAACCTTGCATAGATTACGTCAACAACTCGGAAGTGAAATGTCGTTAACGACACTAACGTTTACTTTGGATAAATCGTTTGCTGGCGAACGTCAACGCGATCAAAACACACAACGTATCCGCGACATATCAAGACAAGCATTATGGCAGAAAACATTCAAGACGTTCGAGAGCTGGTTAAGCAGCCGCTTTAGCAAAAAAAACTTAAAACAATATTGGAGAGCTGTTGAAGATCCTCTTTACCGTACAAAATCGTCTTATCATTTCAGACCACTTAAACAGACATTGAGGCGATATCGTTTCAATAATAACATTAAGAGATGAAGTCAACGGCGGATATAGCCATGGGCTTTATGGGCTGCAGTCCAAGGCCCCCTTGGCGGTCGAAGACATAAAAAAAATATAATTGAAACTAAAAATTTTTCAAAAAATTATAGAATTAATAATTATTACTAATTATTATCATATATTATACAGGGTGAACCACGAAACGTTATCAGCTTAGATTATTCTGCTGTTAGTGGTGCAATCAGAGGTTTTTTTAGCTAAAACAACATGCTTCGAGGAGAGCTGTAAAATGATTGTACCAAATTTTTTGTCAACTCTTTTTTTGCAGAGTTATCAGTAATCTCCAGCTCTTTCTAGATAAACCTACAATTTTTTACACCGATCGTTCAGGGGATACTGAGACGAATTCGGCAAGTATAAAAACAAATTTTTTTTTTCTGAATTTAAAACGATCAAAAAAGTAATTTATTAACCGTTTTCGCGAGTGAATATCTCTGAAAAAAGAAGGGTTGGTAAAAAATTTGGTACGATCATCTTAAAGTTCTCATTGAACCATGTTGGTTTAGCTAAAAAAATTTGTTTGAACCACTAACAGCAGAAAAATCTAAGCTGATCACGTTTCGTGATTCACCCTGTATAATAAATAAAAAAAAAAGTATAAAAATTTTAGGTACTTGAGCTAATTTGGGATCATTAGGTAGGCTCCCTAACAGTGTCAGCCCAGGGGCCCAAAATTAACGGTCCGCCACTGGGTGTAGTATCCAGAGTCGCCAGATTAAAACTTGTTTCTCCACTCTATCTTCCACCTCTACGACGCTATTCCCCATGCATCCGCCCCGACACGGTCACGTGACGCGTTCAGTCTCTGTAAAGAATAATATTTTCCCCTCTTTTCGTGCTCCTTCCCCTCATCTGGCGATTCTGGAAGTAGCTCGTGTATAATTAAATTTGAACATAACCATCGAGTTTTTATAAAATTGCAATTAAAAAATTACCAATCCAGGTGAAGATTGTAGAGAAATATACATAGAAAAACAACTCGTTCACATTTTTAAAAAATTTTACTCGAACACACAATTAGAGAAAAGATCTTATGTGTTAGGCGTATGCAGAAATTTAAGCGTTTTTTCAGTCCCCTAATAGAATTATTTTGAATTGAAATACATTCTCGTGGATTTTTAGGGTTCATAGTAAACTTTCCAAAAGGTCATTTGTTATTATTTAATGGTGCATATCTTTGTGGTTAAGTAGCAAAATTTAACGGAGGAAGACTTTAGTTTTTATTTAGACTTTAAAAGTTTTAACTTTTACACGTGCATAATATATTTTTAACTAATCTTTTCCTAAAAAGGAATAGAAGAGAAAACATTTTTTTGGAACAATGTATTATATAATAATATTCATAATCTGATCCCTTAAACAATAGATACTAACTAAACATATGTGTCGTTTTTTTATGCGAATCGTTGATATGAGACCCATGGTTTCTGCGAGACTTTTATTCCTCACAATGAGTACTGTACGATGCAATAGCAAACAAAAATGTTGACCTTTTGACCTTGATTTCCAAGGCCATTTTTGCAGATCATTTTTTATAGATCTTCACCAATTCAGAGGTGAATATGTCCTCCTATGTCTGGTCGTGACATATAATTTGTATACACCCTGTACAAAGTTAATTTAAAATAGCTCTTTAAAAACGAATAACTTTTTTAAAATTGGACGTAGTGGACGTATTGGACATACGATTTGAGTTTTTTTTGGAGATGTTAGGGATTAGTTTACCAGCTAATGTGTAAATAATTATTTTTAAAAATTGTTATTAGTCGCATTTGCGTAGGAAAAAGTACAGGTCTCGACTTTTAAATTTTTTATCTGTGTATGTAATGAAAATTTAGAAGGTATATTTGGTAGATCTAAGTAAGTTATCAACATGCACAAAGTTTCATCGAAATCGATCAAGGTTGTTATGAATATAGTTCATTGAAAATAGCAAAAATTCGTAGAGAATCTGCGATTTAAATGAATCGCAAGCCCTAAATTCAAAGATTTTTACATGTTACAATGCCCATAGCTTTTTTATACGTCAACCGATTTCAATGAAACTTTGTACATGTGTACAACTTACTTAGATATACAAAATAAATGTTTAAAATTTTCATTACGGGCACAAATAAAAAATTTTAAAAACGCGACCAACATTTTTCTTCGTAAATGTGACCACTTTTAAAAACAATTATTTACATATTAACTAGTAAATTAATCCTCCTAACATCACCAAAAAACTCAAATCGTATGGTCCAATTTTAAAAAAGTTATGCGGTTTTGAAAAATGTACGAATACTTTTTACACTCACTGTATGTAATTTGTAGTTAAGAGTTTGTCCACTAAATTTTATTTGTACAATATACAGTCTCGTTCGTAGAGAATTACGAACTCGGGATTAAGAAGTTTGACTTCGAACTGAATGATCCTCAACTTTCCGTTGAACAAAACATCTTTGAACTTGGAAACAAACTTTCTATAATTATGGATTTTGCGAAGAATTTTGTTGCCATTACGAATATATTATATCTACTAATACGAATTCAAAGGATCGATTGCTCCTTGTAACAACGGAAATGTGGAACAATGCTCAGAACAAGGACTTTAGGGGAAAAGGAAGCTTTCTTGCTTGGCTTCGTGCATTTTCCTGGGATTCCTGGAGTCAACTTTTGTTTAAAAATTGCTAATGGCATAACCTTAGTAATTGCGGCTTTTAACTGTCCTGAAATTTCCGCTTTGTTACGGTCGAGTCAAAGAAAGAATTGTCGTAAAGCGACCTTCCACCAGTCGCCCAATACATAGCAGGCAAGAGTTTCTTCATTTTCCTGCTTACAAGCCAGCTTTGCTAATTACATTAAACGAGGCGAGCATAATTAAGAAATAATAACGCGACTGCAGATTTTATGTATTTATGAGAAAAACAAGTTGACATAATTTAATAGAAGGATTAAAAGATGTTAAAATAATTATTAAAGAGATAAAGGAACTTGTAAGTAACCGCTATACCTTACAATTCGCTGCAGGCAATTTCGATTTAGCGTAAAAATCCGCGGTCTAGTGACTACGAATTTAATATACAGGGGAAAGACTGGATTGTTGCACTTTCGTGTGGGTTTGTAGAGTCTACTATCATTTTGTTTTTTTGCCACTTTTCAAATAATATCCATTATTTATCTGTCTAATTAAGAATGCAGATGTTAAAGTCAACACATCTACAGAAATGAAGAAAGATATCGACAAACGTGTACTATGTAATTGTTAAATTATAACAATCCAAAACACTTTTTAAGTTAGTCTTGTCGACTATTAATTATAACGCATTATGTGAAAACAGAACGGTATTTAAATCTCTGCATGCAGAAATGCTAAATAGTGACCCATTAGCAATAAATATATACACGGATGGCTCTAAAACAAAAACTGGTACAAGCTGCTCCGTAGTAACCCCGACTGTAACAAATTTTTATCGACTAAATAACATCTGCTCAGTTTTCGGTAGCGAGATCTTCGCAATATTCAAAGCACTAGAAATAATCGAAAAGTCCACTGGGAATAGATTCACAATTTTTACGGACTCAAAGAGTGCTACTATGGCCATTGAAGATTCGGAAACAACCGATGAATGTATACAGGAAATACAACAAGGTTACAACTCGGTAGTCGATGCCGGCAAATCTATTACCTTTTGCTGGATTCCATCACATATGGGTATACAGGGTAATGAAAACGCTGACAGAGCAGCCAAATTAGCAGCCTGCAATACAAAAATGAAACAAATCACCCATTATATCAGACTAAACGATTTTAAAAACCACCTAAATGAAACTTTTAGGAAACAGGTACTTGACAAAATCAAAAGGAATTACATACAAAAGTATCATAATGAAGGAGCTGACTTTCAGTGGCAAAAATTTCCAAGTCCAGTAGACCGTCAAATCCAAACTTCAATTTCTAGAATCAGAATTGGACACTCCGAAATAACCCATTCATTTTAGTTAAACGGAAAAGAAAACACGGTCTGCGATATATGTAAAGTACCAATTAACATGAATCATCTAATAATAGAATGCAAAAAATATGAGAATGAAAGGAAAAGTGCTAAGTTGCCTGGATCCTTACGTATTCTGTTAGGCTCTGAGGAGTATATCGCCGGTCTTGCACAGTATATCAAAGATACTAAAATGTATAAAATATTGTAAGATAATGTACCGTGTTGCTAATGACCTTGGATGTTGAAGCAACATTAAATAAATAAATTGTAGTAGTAGTAGAGGTTCAAACAAAAGAAGTTCCATGTAGTATGTGTAAAATACTCAACAAATCTGGTAAGGGTTGTAAATCCTCGTCATAGATTTTGCTGGTATAGACTATTGCACAGTCAGTGCCACACACGCGTTCAGTTAATAACTATTTATTTTGGATATGTGCGTTTATTATTATAATTTGTCTTTAATATACAAGTTCTTCGGTTACACGGTTGTTCTGTCCGTAAGTGCAGAGGTTCGTTCGTACAAGAGAAAAAAATGGTCAATCCGTTCAAAGTTCTAACAATTCAGTCGCGCAGCGGCCAAACATGCCTACTTATACTAGTGGGTAAAAAGGGGGTGTTTTGTTGCTTCTAACCAATTAAAAACCTTCCTTCTGAAGGGCAGTGGCAATTTCCAGAGAAGCCACCGCCCACCGTAACAGAAACGATGGTGGGAAATCCGCTGTCCAGAGAGGAAGTCAGAAACGGTACTTTATGGGTGACGACGCTTAATGGGTGGAAAGGCCCAGGTATGACCCAGGTCAATAGGGATGGCGAAGGCCTGGGTCAAGATGCGGGCGTTCGGCGTATGCTAGTTTTGTCGAAAAAGGGTCTTAAAAATGTAACATTGTTTCGAGGGAACGTGACTTCCCAAGAATTTTGGGGATTAGGACCCAAAGAGCGCACGTGCAACAAACATTACGATGTAATAAAAAATCTTCGGGTCCTAGTCCTTGACGATAATTTCTGGCCTTCTTTAGCAGTTAAAACCTATTCTAACAGTATGTATGATGAAATATGTATAGGCAATTTTCAAGATTCCGTTATGTGCATGGTGTCCCAAAAACGTTGCATTTCCTTGAATGGGCCGATTCCTGGGATCAGTTGAAGTAACTTTTTCCTTTACGAAAATATTCTCCGCAGCTTTGTTACAGAGTTATTCATGAAAAACGAGGACCAATCAGAGCGCTGCTACAGTGGACGGATTCCGACTTGTAGGCGCGCTCTGATTGGTCCGCGTTTTTCGTTCATAACTCCGTAACGAAGTCGCGGAGAGCATTTCTTTCAAAGAAAAAATTCCTTCAAATGACTGCAGGAATCGCCCTTTTCAATAGAGTACAACATTTTTGGGACACCCCGTACAGAAATTCCAATTTTATACTTTCTTTTGTCCGCCACTGATTTAAGTAGCTTTGTTTCACATGAAAGCTAAAAGCTGTTGAGGGGTTACGTGTAAATAATTATATACGAGGACGGTGGAAGAAATATATTCAAACGTAGGAAGACGTTGTCGGAGGTGTTTACAAGACGGATGCACGATTAGAACTAGCCCCTAAACGCGAAGGCGGCCGTACGTACCTTCATACCTGAAGGGAGGACAACATGCAATAAAATAAGGGGAACTGGGTATTTCCCAATACACATAGGATGTTGGGTTTTTCCAAAGTAACGTAAAATACCTGATGTTTTACCTTGACAAAAGCATTTACAAATTTCAAAACATCGGACATAAAACGGTGTTAATTACACAGTCAATTTGAGTAATTGCTGCCAAACAGATCCGATTCGACGATTCGAACGTATTTGAAATATTTCATTGTGTCCACATCCTCTTTCGGAGGAAAGAAAATTGACCATTTAATTCAATTTGTATCGATATGTAGTGAGACCGACGCGTTGACCCATTTTGGTACTATTTCATTTCGAGAATGGTGGCGTGACGGCCATTTTTATTTCAATTTGGCTACGTCATTTCGTTGCGTCAAAGCTAATTGGAGCGCTTCGGGGTTAGCAAACAATACAATCGATGATAGGGAGACCGGAAAAGTTTAACTTTGATCTTAAGTAATTCGAAACCAATTCCGCACGGGAGGATTCCCTCGAAAAGGAACTCCGATTTCGCAAATAGCACAGACAACGGGGTTTGTGCGGTTTGAGCTGGGCTCCCTTCATTTGCCGCGATCACGAGGACAGCTGTCTGCAATTGTGACCGTCCGAAGGCCGAATTAATCCTTTATTCGACGACGTAATTCGAGATTAATTGTACAGTTTCGTGGACATACAGTATATACCGATCAGACGTAATTAGAGTGTGACCTGGAGTCATATATCACGTGAAATGAGACCAAGTTTCGCGATCAGTACAGCGAAATCTATCGTTTTGTAACCGTTTTAAAAAGAAAACCAAAAAAACTAACATAGTTTGTACATCTTTTGCATGATAATATTTTTTTTAAATTAAAAGTTTAATGAAACGTGTGAACATATCGATCGTATTGTAAATCAATTTACAAATTGGTATTGGCGCAAAGGTTCGACCGTGAAAAACCAAATTATGAAAGCCTTCTTGCAAAAATTTTACAGTACGTTCAACATGCACACTTATATACAGGGTGTCCCAGCTAACTTGACCACCTTGAATATCTCGCTTACAATTAGTGTTAGTATTATAAAAAAACGTTATAGGACATTATTAACCTAACCGAAGGGGCAATACAATGATTCGGAGAAGACTTTTTTCAAGGTCATTTTTTTCTAGATATCAAGCTCATCAATTTTTTTTTAATGGAACTATATATTTTTTTATCGCGATGTAATAGTAGGGGTGAAGACCTCTTCAATGCCATATTATGCAATGACCTTCGTGTGCCCTTGGTTATGAAAAATCTAAAAAGCATTACAGGTATAATGACATGACCTTGAAATGACCTTCATCTTCGAAAATTAAAGTTTTATCTAGAACTGGTATCTATCGAGATCAAACAAATTTTGGATTCAAAATTTCCAAATTGATGGATTTGGCCAGACCTCACACCAATGGACTATTTTTTGTGGGAAAAATTTAAACAACCAGTTTATAATAAACAACCAATTACACCAGAGGACATGAAGAACCGAATAGTTAGAGCTTGATATTAATTCAGAAACAATTGAAAGATCTGTACAGTCGGTCATTACACGTTTCAGGAAATGTATCGCTGTAGAAGGACACCATTTTGAACATCTCTGGTGATAACTTAAGAGAAAGTAAGTGTTATTTTTAGTGTGATAAAAAATATTTTCTTCGCATTCACAGGTTCAGAAGTCGTGGCCGAAGATATGCGACATCAGTTCTAGGTAAAACTTTAATTTTGCAAGATCAAGGTCATTTCAAGTTCATGTTATTATACATATCTGAATGTATTTTTCGATCAGTTACACGATGCAATAAAAAAAAAGTAGTTATGTAACAAAAACACCGTCTTCTTAATCTTGATAACTCCAAAAAAAATTAACTTCGGAAAAAAATGTTCTTGCCAGATACTTGATCCATTGATACCATTGACATTATGTAACAAATAGTTTTTGTATCACAATTACCTGAAGAGATATTTAGGTGGCCTTACTTAAACGGACCACCCTGTATATTAAATATCTATATCTGTATATAAAATTAAGTCTTCTAGTATATATTAAATATTTTACAAATATCTACTAAATATCTAGTATTGTTTATTGTATCATATACTTTGAGATGTTTGAGTATCAGGATTGGTAGGTTATTTTCCACACATTAGATATAAAAATTGTATAAATCATCAGATAATATTGTTTTATATCTCTAAGAAATAATACAAATAACACCTTTTTAAACTCTCCATGAAACTAAATTTTTTATTTTTACTGTTTTATAGGATATTTTATGAACATGAAATTAATAATGTGGAGAATTTGATCAATGGTTACCTACACCACTTTTTACTCGATATTGTTAAACTGTTCGTGGCCTGTCTCGAAACTTCCCTATTGGAAATTTATAAAATTTATGAATACAGATACTCAATAGATTCTATTGAATATTTTTTCTCAGTTGTAAGTATTTAGAATTTAGAATAACACGAAACAAATATTAATATAAACATTACTTTCTTGCTATTTTATAATTTCGAACATTCAGAAAACGTGGAGAAATAAATGTTCTACAGATTCACATCCGAATCGTAACGTTTTAAAGAACATAACATAGCTAATTGTTTCAACTGATCGAACCTTGCGCCGATAATTCTTCACATATATAATATAAAAATTTCGATCGATAAAAACCTTAATATTATTCAGAAAAATGTTTGGACCAAATGCGAAGCAGTAAAAATATTTAAAAAATTTTAAAATACCATTGTATTATTTCCAATGTATTAGAATGATTCAAATAAATATTTTCGTAGCTTCTATATTCTATAATTAATGTCGATAATTTCAATTTTCCCAACTGTCAAAACAAAACTCTTAATCCAAAATAATAAACAAAATTTTCATTCCGAATAGTGAAAATTGAAAACGTTTGTGAATTTGATGCTTTGTTTTATTTAAAGATAACATTGGAAAATTAAATTTAGAGAAAGGATAGGCACAGTGATTCCCAATAATATTCGTACATTCTTAAAAAGACGATAACTTTTTTAATATTTTAAGATAGAACAATTGGTTTGTTACGTAACGTGAAAAGAATTTTTGAGAAAATTGCAATTGGTCGAAATTTCAGAGAAAATACTAAAAGTTGTACTTTACAACTCTTTTCTGTGGACTTATATTGAAAATTTATAAAACATGTTTCGTAGATCTGTATCAGTTAAACACATTCTGATAATTTCATCAAAATCAGTCAACGTTGGAATGAGCTACAAACTTTTAAAGATGGTAAAAATTGTAGTTTTTATTGGAATTAAATTGAAATGAGCTACAAACTTTTAAAGGTGATAAAAATTGCAATATTAAGAAAGGAGATGCAGAATAAATAAAACAAATTATTCTCACTGTAACGATAAACCGCACAGTAGCGGGCGAGGATTAAACTAAGACTTTACTGAAATATTTATATAGGGTGTGCCCGATCTCGTGGCACAACCACAAATAAGGTAATTGGTCATGCTGAACTAACAGCGAGCATATTCTAATCGCATAAGCCGATTTTGTTAAAGCCTGTGTAAACGATAGGCTTAGTAAAATATTTCACATGTACATTTTTATCGACGATCCTCCATATACATTACACACTTTTCATGTATTATGCTAAAATGAATTAAAATTATTCGAAAGAGGCTTTACGGTTAATGTACATTCTGATGAAAAGAGAATTTAATTTTATTACTTTTAATATGAAAGATTTAAATCGCGGTACAAGCAATAAATATTAACAGAAATTCTGTATACGGGTGATTCTGCAAAAGTGGGAATTATTTAGCAAACATTTTGTCCACGTACTTTTTCATTTAATTTATGAATCAAATGAAATATATATGATTTTATATATGGTTTTCTCAGTGTTCCTTTGTTTTTAACTTTCTGCAGAAGACAAAAAATAATAGAATTTAAAAAACAATCAATACTCACTAATCATAAACGAACTAGCTATTAATTTTGATAATTGTCATTGAAACTTAAAAACAAAAATTATTGCATGTTTTAACCAGAGACCTCAAAACTCAAGCAAGATTGTCCATTAATATCCTAATCAAAGAGCAAGGCCTAGTTAAAGGTGTCAACTACGTTAGATTTTATCATAAGGGCAAAGGTAAGCCTTGGTACACTGGACTTGGGCTCTCCAGAGATTTCTTGGTTTTTGTTAACAGATGTCGTGCCAATCACTATAATTTAAACGGTTCATTGGCAAGGGTTAACTTTATAACTAACAGTGTTTGCCAATGTGGAGCAGAACTCCAAGACCTAAATCATGTTATATGGCAATGCCCTGACTATGAAAACGAACGTAATACATTAGAAACAAAGCTTCTCAAAAGCAAGTATGTACTGTTTTCCTCTTTGTATTAGTTCCTTCTTAAGTAAACCTGATGTAGAAGGTCTGAAAATAATTTATAATTTTCTCAAACAATGTTCCGTAAGAATTTAGGAACAATGTAATACTTATGTAATGTCAGATACATGTAATAATATTGTACTTGCTATATAAACCATTTGGTTTAAAGCAATAATAAATAAATAAACGAATAATAATTATTTTCGAATTATTTCTTGTATTTATATATTGTCTACAACGTGAAATACATCCACTAAGCATGCTTAGTAGAACAAACTTTATTGTTGTGGCATGGCAAAGGGCCAAGAACGTCTTATACAGGGTGTCCCAAAATTCCTTTAACTCTCGGAAATGGGAGGTTCCTGGGGTGATTTGAAGCAACATTTTCCGTTGCAAAAATGGCCGCCGTGGCTTCGTTTGGCAGTTATTAACAAAAAAACATGGACCAATCAGAGCGTGGCTACAGCGGACGAACTCTGGCTCGTCCAACAGCAACACGACGCTCAGCGGGACCCGTGGCTGAGCCGGAATCCGTTCACTATAGCTGCGCTCTGATTGGTCCGTGTTCTTCGTTAATAACTCCCAAACGAAGCCGCGGCGGCCATTTTTGCAAAGGAAAATGTTGCTTCAAATCACCTCGGAAACTTCCAATTTCCGGGAGTTGAAAGAATTTTGGGACACCCTGTATATTGGGCGTGGGCGGATACTCGGGAATTCGGGTTAGGTTCGGGCCGGGTATTTTCCCCAGTTTAGAGTCGAGACCCAAATATTCGTGATACGCAGGTACCCAGAAATTTCGGGTTTCCAAAGTCGAAATCGGGTTGGGTAGAGCTCGGGTCGAGTCGAGAACCCGAAAATTTATATTGTTTGGGTACCCGAATGTCATTGGTTTTCGGTTTCCTGACCCGACCCAACCCGACCCAAGTCATTAAAACCCGATTCGATGCTCAGGTACTTTAAATTTTTTATTTATTGACGCAAATAAATTAATTTAAATTATAATATCATTATAAGTGAGACATACGAAAGATTTCCACATCTGTAGTTTCATTTATCGTAGACTACGGATTTTATGCACTTTTATGGAAAAATGTTTATGGCAAAATTTAAGATCATTAATACATTTTTTATAACTTAATAGAACCACTGAAGAGAGAAATAAATACCAATTTGAGTACTATGTCTTGCAATTAATGCAAACGCTTTTTATTTTGTACAAAGATTCGCAGTTATATTTTGCAAGGAACATTGCATCGTTTAAGTCACCATGCTGCTGAGTACTTACATAATTAATAGCCAGCGACTTTTCTCGTGAATATAGCAAATTATTGGGATACAATGTACGAGAAACAGTTTCACTGTTTTTACAACGAGCATTGCACAACTTTTGTCTGTTTGTAATATTTTTGAAAAGACGACAGTGACCTTTAATTTTGTAAATGGAGTGTCGTTTAGTTTTTATTTTATAGGACAGCGCGTAACTTCACTAACGTTATAAGAAATGGCGTCGTGTGTCCTTTGAGCTATTACTTCGCCGTCACAGTGTCCTTTAATTATTATCCAGCATTTTTCCTTACAAACAGAACCTAAGTGTAGGAACGAGGTGAAAGAGAAGTATTTGAATATACACTGGATCCAAGAAGTATTTCAACACTAAATACCCGATTCTCGAAAAATTGCCAATATTTAAACAGTAATAATTTCGTAAAAAATGACCACACGATCATAAAGTTTGACTCATTTTAAAGCTGAAAGCCTCTACTTTCAAAATCCATTGTTCATTTTATTCCAAGATCTTTGTCCATGACGTAGCGAGCGAGAAACTGAAGACGCATTTCTTATTGAAAATGTTACACATTCAAATGTCTGTGAAGACTTTGAAACATTTTTCTTGTGATTGAAACCAACATAGATTCCAAGATTGAAGCTTCCTCTTTACAACGACATCTTAAGAATTGATGTACGATTTTCTTTTAGCCGTTTCATCGAGCTTCGAATGAGAGCTGTGCCGTCAACTTTACACTAGTATAAGTTACACCAAGGGGGCTATACACAACCGAACTTGTTCCTCATTTTTCTTGCATAAAACAGTGAAAAAAATTATACAATTTCAATTTCCAAATCTAAGGCATTTTCATTTACGAGGAAAATTTTCGGAAGTTTTTTAAGACGGTCGAATTTTCAGCATCTTAACATTTTCTTACTCGAACACACCGTAAAACAAAACGTCTACAACTCGATGTGTTCCGCTCTTCCCTTGAGATTTGAGTCGAGGTCCTATTGTGTTACCACAACTGGAACTGTGGAAGAAAAATAGCCATTACATAAAGATGTTACAAGTTGTCTGAAGTTCTGAGCGTTATTGTTTGTTTAAGGTTTCATAGCTTACGGACAAATGACTGTATTTCTATAGAGAAATAAATTCTAGCCTCGTCTTGCCCTGTGACCTCACTTCGTCGCTGTTTCCTCCACGTGTTCGTTTCACAGATCTAATTACGGATCTAATTAACATTACTTACACGGTATGAATGACATTAACGAGTTCGTGCCCGCCGTGCTATTCACTGAAAATCTGAGCATCGTCTAAGAGTGTACACATGCGTTAATGATGCAAATAGATTAATAATCGCGCAGCCATTGCGGACAAACTTAAGCGAATCCCTGCTAGTCAGTCTTTTAAAATCCGTTCTTCTGATTTCCAGTAATTAAGTATTTTGTAGAAGTTCATCCGTTTTAGCAACGTTTAATAATTGTCAAATATGTGTAAGAGACTCGAGTGATCGCGGCCCATGCGGGTCGCAGGAGGATGCGGTGTCCTGGTCAGGGGCACGGTTTGTGGTTACGGTACGGATGTGACTTCAGGCTATTTTTTGAGATTTAGCGAAACTTTCTGTTTTATGGTGATTTATTATACACTTCATGTTGTAGCGAAAGGTCTCAATAGCCGCTGACGTACCGTAAGACATCTGCAGACCGTTAACTGTCTGCGTAGACAACGAAGGCTCAGGGCGAGGGCATTCCCACGAATTAGCCAGTTCCCTCACCCTGTCGCCTTTTAGAAGGCGTACATTAGTTTTAAGAAAAACCCTGATTGGTGTTGGGAAGGAAACGCCTACGGCGCAGAAATTATAAAAAGATAGAGCGAAGAGGCGACAAGGGTTGTCGTGGCGCGCATGAGAGTAACTACAGATCGAAATAAACTGTTTTGGACTGAATATTCCTCCGCTTTCTATCTTTTCTAAACTTCCCCGGCCATACCTTACATATGGGTTTTGTTCCGTCGCGTAAGAACCATATACGTGCATGTTTTTCGGTCAATATTTATGGTCCGTTCGTGCCTAAAGACCGTCATCGCAAATTAAACAAACTAGGGTCATTCGACGATCAGTCGAGGCATGTGGCCTAATGTTTAGTTTTTCTACACTTTTGAAAGTGTCGTAAATTTAGTCCTTTCGAGAGAACATCCGCGACCGTTAAGTACGGTGTCGTATTACCGGGACCCGTCGTCGCCAGAGTTTAGGTATCGCCCCACTCCTCCTTCCCAGGGCCTCATTCAGAGCAACGGGAAGGAGGTTCTAATTGTCAAAAGTATGCTGATTGGGAAATGCAACTTTCTGCAGGAACCAATCAGTGCATCTTATTTCCTGCTCGAGAAGCCTGACGAACATCGCGTTGAGACCGCGTTCGTCAGTTGAGTTTACGCTCTAACGCCGCGCTGCGACACTCTCCAGTCCGCGGGTAGACAAGACAACGCACGAGCCGTTGTCTTGTCAATTATTCTTGATACTTGTAATTGTATTGCGATAATTCGTTGACGAGCGGTCAAACCATCCGTCTAATGGGATCGCATCAGTCGAGATCCCTCGCGTACGTAATTACACATTTCATCATCTGCGCGCGTATAAGGCAGGACCTGCTAGATCAGCCTTACTGATGAGTCCACTAGCAGGTCCGGGACGAAACGCTTCATTTAACGTATTTTTATTGTCACGCGTCTTGTATATCAATTTATCGTTTTGAAATACTTGCCCAAGATTAACTTGGCGGGCACAGGTCCGGATTATTCGCGAATCACGCAGTTCGCGACAAAACAAGTTTAATGTATCCTTTAATGCCTTAAGTATTTTCTACATTTTTATTTTTATCTTATTTATTGTTCCGTCGCGCAGGAACAGTCCATGTGGTTCTCTGTCGGACAACATTTATGGTGCATTCGTGACTAAAAATCTTCCTCGAAGATTTCGTAAATTAGGGTCATTCAGCGACCATTCTAAACATTGCCAGATGTTTAGTTTTTCTGTTTACCTTGAAGGACAATGTGCCATAGAATTGTCCCTCCGAACGACCACCGCGACCGTCAAGGATAAGTTTCGTATTACCGAGACCCATCGTCGACCGGGTTAGGTAGAGCCCCATGCCTCCTTCCCAAGGTCTCATTCAGAGCTACAGGAAGGAGGCCTACAAAGTCAAAAAGGCGCTGATTGGGAAATGCAACTTTCGGCAAGAACCAATCAGCGCATTTTCTTCCTCATCGTGTTAGGACTGGAAGTCGTGACACTCTCAGGGGGTATAAGCTGGAATGGGATAAATTTAATCACTAAGTCTAATACTCGGCCCTGAGACGTAGGTAGCACTAGTGTTCTCCATCACGTGATGGGGGCGCATACAGCGCATGCGCAGTGATCTACGCTGATCCACGTGGGACGCGCGTCCACGTGCGTCCATTTGGTTCGAATCGAAGCCAGTCGAAGCCACACGAAGTTGAGTAAGTGCAAATTGGAGTAGTGCAGTGTAGTGAGTGTAGTGCAGTGTACTGAAAAACTGAAAAAGTAGCTATGGTTGCGAAACGGTGCGTAGTTCCTAATTGCCCCGGCAATTATAGCAAGTTATATAAATTTCCAAAGGACACAAAATTCGTGAAAAAACTTTCTAAGTGGCTCTCTGTGATTGGGAACAAAGACTTATAGCATTTGCCAGAGAAATTACTTTTGGAACGGGCAATATTCAATATACATTTTGAGGCCAAATATTTTTTTCGGCGAGGCCTTGCTCGGTCTACAGTACCAAGTTTATATTTACCAGGTATTTATATATTATTTATTCATGTAGAAATATAGTTAAGAAATAGTGCTATAAATATGTGCGATAATATATCTTGTCTTTATATTCACAGATCCTATTAAGGTTCCACGGGATCATTTCTCGTATGATGAAACTGAAGGTGATAAAAATGATGATTCCAATGAAAGTTGAGCCATTGATGAACCTTCAACGAGCGAAAGTACTTATATTACTGAAGGTCGGGAGGAGCAGTCTGTTCTTATTATTTATTTCAATTTGTATTAAGCTTTACTAACAAAAAATTTCTATCCGGTGTTCAGATGCCAAGAAACCTCAAGCGTTCCAGGGAAGAGGATAAAGAAAGAGCAGAAGGTGATAAAAATGATGATTCCAATGAGCTGGCAGATATTTTAACCAAGATGCGACAGAAAACTTTTTTAGTTTAGTCCGTAGCCATGGCGGGAGAAATGCGAATCCTACATGCGCATCATTTGCGCATTATTATAAGAGCATTTTCATTAATAATTTTGGTAGACGGATATCACACAAAGGGAATTGTGAAGAAGATCGTTCCGATTATTTTGTATACACGAAACATATCATTAATATGAAAAGTAGACAAGATGTAGAAGTAGAAAACTCTTTTATTAATTTAAATATATTTTTAAACAGCGTAAGCGACGCACATGTAAAAGATATTTTAGTTGCTGTTACAAAAAATGTCAAATCAGAATGTGAAAATTGTAAAGCATTATATAATGTTTCAGAACTAGAAAAATTATTTGACAGTAGTTTGCTGGTCGATATTTGTCATTCAATTATTATTAATAATAATAATGCGAAACTAATATTAGTAAAAAATGTATGAAATATTTAGAAGAAAATATAATTGTGAATATAACACACATAGAACATGCCGCAAAATTCAAAAGCAATATTTTCCACAAAATTTTCCACTACATTTTAAATATCTACATAAAACATGTAAATCAAATATTAAGCGGTAAAGTAAGAAATGTACAACCACAAAATTTATTGTTCGACAAAGCATGTAAATATTACATGAAACGGGTGTGTAAACGTAAAATAAAATAGTTAATTATATGAAGCGTTTATGTAAATGTAAAATAAAATAGTTAATTATATGAAGCGTATATGTAAATGTAAAATAAAATAGTTAATTATATGAAGCGTTTATGTAAATGTAAAATAAAATAGTTAATTATATGAAGCGTATATGTAAATGTAAATTAAAATAGTTAATTAGATAATAAACATTTAATTTTATTTGAAGCTGTATAAATTTCTACCCTTTTCATATAGCTCAATATTAGCTACAGTATATAGGGCTACGTGAGTCACGCGAGTATCTGTGTATAAGTGAGTAGCGTTTATATCTATATATACTGTCATTAGTTTGGCCCTGGGCCACAGAGAGCGCTGAAATTCGTGTTTCATTTTTAACACGCCACCTTATATCCCCTGGACACTCTCCAGTCCTCGGGTAGACAAGACAACGCACGGGTCTTGTCTCACCAATCTTTAATACGAGTTTTACATACTAGTCTTTGCGTTCAGTATTTGACGTCCATCGATCAGGACGTTCACGCTAAACTCTGCGTCGCTTAATTCAATATCCCTCGCGTGCACTAGCGTATAAGGCAGGACCTGCTAGATCAGCCTTACTGATGAGTCCCCTAGCAGGTCCGGGACGAAACGCTTTCTTAGCGTCATTCTCTATCAAATCGATCAATCGTTGTTGTATATAATCGCTCTAGTCATTGAACCGGCTGCCCAATATTAATTTGGCGGGCAGTAGCAATCGTTGCCAGGACATTCGCGAGTCGACGTGTCTGCGGTCTTACCGGGCTCAAGCCTTACAACTTTGAGTGGAGATACATCCGCGCGCCACCCGCGAGTGTTCCTCACAAAAGCACGGCAACGCAAAACATTTATTTTTATTTTTATTTTTTCACACCAAATTTTGTGCATGAAACGAGAACAAATTTTAACACTATTGTTCATTCGAAGTGCAATTGTTTGAGCGTTCACAATGATCGACCGTGAACAGACTAAATGCATAGTGGTATGAAAATTTTATCGTTTTCGAAAATAAGATTTTGCGTGAAATAATTGCTGTCTATATTTTCTTAGATAATTTATCGTAATTGCAACGTTATCTCAACTATTCAAAATTCAAAGTTATCTCAACTATTATCTGTATACATATGTAGAATAAGTAAATCGATGATTCATAAATAGACCACGAATATTCATGCCAATTTTTTATGTCAAAATGTGCAAAATATATGCACAATTAATGCAACAAATGTGTACGGTATAAAGAAACGTTATTGCAAACAACTATAATACAATACTACGTGATACATAATAGTTGTATAATATTTATCACTATTTGTAATTTGCGCAACAATATGAAACAATATTTTCTATGTTTGTGATAAATAACATTAATTAATATACTGAAAGTGTCCTCCGAATATCACAAGATGTAATGGATGCATATTCATCCTTTTTTCTTCACATATTTGAAGGGGGACATAAGTCTGTGTGGCTGGATGTCATCTGGAGGTCATATTTTCCAAGGTCTTCCGACCAGTAATGTTGTTTTAAATGAAAAGATCACTTCGAATTATTGTTTTAGTGATATTTTCCTCTTTTATTCCATTGTAATTTGCATGATTGATAACATCTAAAAATTCATGTTGCCATCATACACAACTGTAATCTTTTCTTTATCATCATTATTCATCAACATGTTTATCCGTGAAGAATTCTCTGTGACTTCTCTTGTTTTCATTATTAACATATCAATTCTAATTTATAAGAATGATATAATTCTTTTTAAATACAATGATTTCTCTTTAAACTCAATTCGTTATCATTTTGTAAATAGTCACAAATGTTAAGACAAGCTTTTTCTTTATTGTTTGATTCAGTAACAATTTTCAACTTTCCTTGGTTTTCGACATTTTGACACCTAGGTAAATTGATCTCGGTAGAGTCTAGTACACTTAGTGTAGACTAAATGTAGCTTGTTGCGTCTGAATACGAGTACCTACGTTGCATTGTTTTGATTGTACTATTGTTCATAACAGGTGTGGCTTGATGGGATTGTACCAGAATTTCTGATGGCAGTCAACGCGTTAAGAGAATTATACAGGACGTCCCATAGCTTTCCATACAAAGTTCTATACACATATGAAAATAACTAGTTCGTGACAATGTTAATAACAAAAGTATGAAACGTAAATTTAGCTACTCATGTTTATGTTAGGGGTACCTATAAATAATTATTCACAAATACGTATCCGTAAATAATTTTACAAATTGAGTAAACATTGTCACCATATTCGTGGACTTCATACTAATCCAGTTTATTAATAATAATATATTTTATGCATTTATGACAAGTATGGAGCAATTTAAAGCAGTGGAAAAATTGAAAGAATTTAAAAGTATTAATATATTATTTTCACTACAGTAAAATTATTAGTGAAAAATATCAATTGATATTTTTTTTATTTTGCACAAAGATCCGGAATCTTCTAACAATCGTGTAATAAATTATATTATTAATATCTCGAAATATTGAAATGGCTAAATAAATTTTAGTTTTAAACTAAGAATAATAAAACTTGTATTGATCCTGTATGTTTATATAGATATTGTAAAATAAATATTCATTCTTGCAAACATTATTCGATTATCCGAAAATTCGATTACGCAAACATGTCGCCTGACTAGTTCGTATAATTGTGATTTCATTGCATCACTGATCTATGATATTATTAAACTGTACCGAAAATGACTTCAATAGAAACCATTGTTATCAACAGACTGTAAATACGTTTGGAGATTATTGAGGACAGTACAAATGAAAACTACACTATTTAATAGAATTTAATTTAACTTTCTGAAAAAGTGTATGGAAAAATTTAATTTTACTTTCTGAAAAAGTGTATGGAAAAATTTAATTTTACTTTCTGAAAAAGTGTATGGAAAAATTTTATTTTATTTTCTGAAAAAGTGTATGGAAAAATTTAATTTTACTTTCTGAAAAAGTGTATGAAAAAATTTAATTTTACTTTCTGAAAAAGTGTATGGAAAAATTTAATTTTACTTTCTGAAGAAGTGTATGCAGTCATTTCTTGATTTTATACATTTATGAAAACAGTAGAACGATTAAAAGAATTTAGAAATATCGATGTAGTGTTTTCAACTTATTAAAAATGATTAAAGGAGGACAAATATTTTTATTTCACTCCTGTTGTTTGAAATTTATACAAATAATTTCGATTTTGCTTAAAAATCTGTAGTATTTTCGTGAATTGTGTAAACATTTAACATCTAATAATATTTATATATGATATTTAGATGTACTACAATAATAAAATTTTGTAATAATCGCTAGCTTGCAATGGGCATGAAATTGTTTTGAGGAGTATCAAATTATTTTAAAGAGATTATTTAATTCGTTACTTAAATATTTAAACGTTTCTAGAATATTTCAGTCGTTTTTGTACTACGTATGTATGCTTTTGTTAAGTGTGAAATGTAAAGGACCTCACATAAATTGCATTATACGTCAAGTATGCAATGAAATCTACATTCTCTGTTTTATGGTGGAAATGTTGCCAAGCAGAAATTGAAACGTTAATCATTTTTGCTGAAAGTACCTTTGCAACCGTTTATCAGTAATTTTGTATTATAATGTACCGCTTACCTAATCACTTACTTATCTTCAAAATCAGTGCATAATATGTACGGACCGGTTTATAATCCATTATCAAGATCAATCAAAGTATATATTTGGCTCCTCAACTGCTGCACTTGTACGATTTCGTGTATGCCTACAATTTGACGGCCCGGAATGACCTAATTTATAATTTCCCTCTCTCGCAGTAGACTACACAAAAGCGTTTTATTTCTGAATATTTATTTAATGAATTTCATTTGAATGAACAAACTTTATTTTAAATATTATAGTAATTGAAAGTTTAAACGAACCAGCACACGGCGTCTGCCATTTGTTAAATATACGTGCATATTGTTTAAATATTTATTTTCTGCTGTCTATACAAAATTCTAATATTCACCTTCATTAATTATTTCACATAGGATTTGATCGTTTGTCAGACGTATTGGGGTCACGTAGAGGTCGCGTAAAACGTTGGAAAGACGCCACGCTTTTACATTAGGAGCCAATAAAAATTTTGTTTTCGTAGGAGTTAAAACAATTTATTTTTTCTTATAATGCTACATCCATATATTTAAAAAAAAAATTTTTCAATTCTGTTAAAATTAACCCTTTGCACTCAGAGTCGCCACTAAAAATTGCTCTACCATTATTCAAAATATTGTTTACGTTATTAAATTAGTTGGTATCTAATCAATTACTAAACATTTAAGTATTTCACGAGATATTGTATCAATTTCATATCCACAGAATGAAGAAAAATAATATAGCATGGAATTATTCTAGGTTGAGAAAGAAATATTTAATTTTCAAGTTCAAATAGCGCCGAGTGCAAAAGGTTAAATGAAAATAAAAGAAGAGATAAGTTGGCAAAATGTCGTCAGCCCCACATCACGTGGGAGAGAATTACAAATTCTCATTCCATTACTCAAAATTCTTATCAACACGTCGACGAACCAACAGGTAGATTTGACAGTCATCACTCAATTTCACACATAGCAATCGCGACAAAACTGATCTGATAAAATGCACGACACAGCCAGAATTCAACAAAATAGAATTTCAAATCGATATAGAATGCAACTCGAGATCTCGATAGAAAACGTCACGATGGGACACGGAAAGAACGTATATTGAAACACGTTCCCGTCACGGATAGAACAGGAAACTTGCGGAAAACGTGACACATTCTAACAACGGAATACTGTGGATCCAAAAAGTATTTGATCACTCTGTGTTTCTCGAGAAATTTTTAATATTTGAACTATCATAAATTTGTTGAAAAAATAGTACAATCATAAATTAAGACTGGTTTTAAAGTAAGAAGTGCCTACTTGCGCAGATCATCACTATTTTTTTAAAAATTGAGAATACTTTTCATCAAAAACGCTACAAATTGAATTGTCTGTAAATGTTGGCTAAACTTCACCGTACGGGATCAAAAATTTTGGACTTTGTGAAATCTAATCTGTGAAAATGACAAAAATCCAGGTTTTAACGTTAGAAATTCACTGGTTCAAAAGTTATGAGTATTTAAAGTTGAACAATTTTAAACATTTTTGATAGGTAAGGGCGCCGCCATGTTGTACTCAGCGTCACGTGGCCTCTAATGAACGAAGCTGCTAGGCGGCACCACAAGCATTTCAACACTAATTATTGAATTGTTGAATTTAGAAAAAAGTATACCGTACAACTGACACAAATCGAGCATTTTTTAAATTTTCAATACAAGCGCTGATAAAGAAATTGTAAAAAGCAATCTATAATATTTTTTCTGCAATTCCGACCAATTATAATTTATTTACAATTTATTTTTCCCATTATGTAGTAAACTAATCCTTCCAACTTCCCAGAAAAACTCAAGTTATTTGGTCCAACTTCGAAATGGTTATTCTTGGTAAAGTAGTGTTTAAATATTATTGGGAGTCCCTGTTGACGCGGTATCACGAGTTAATTTAAGTCTTCTCAACTAGTCGGATAGCAATTAATTTCAGCATAACCGGCGTCCTGAAATATCGCCGGGAACGAGCATAACGAAATTTACTATTCAGTAAAATTCGGGGAACGAATCGTAGCATTTTGGGATGCGATATTAGGTCAAAAGAGAAAACGAATGATCGCACTAAAATATACTTTTTACAAGAGTGACACAGTTCGTAATTACTCGAACGATGAACATTTTATGCTTTACCTCGTCGTCAAAAGGTGGGCAAAAATATCTGTTGCTACTGTTCACACAAATGAGCTGTTATTAGAATAATTACCACCTTCGTCGTTGTACTATATTTTTTTATGCTCGCAGATATTTTAAATTTGACTTAACAAACTTAGGTTTTTAGAAATCTAGATTAGTAGATGCTAGATCACAGATTTTATACATTTTTAACAAAAGTGAATAAATTAAATGTTAATTAACAATAACATTTAAACAATGTAGAAATTGTGTTACATTCGTTTTAGCTGATTCAAACCGCTAAGAAAATGTTTATTTTGCATAAAAATCCCCAGTCTATTTACAATTCTATTCGAATGTTTAACAGTCATAATAAATGAAAATAAGTCAAACGGTATAATGCTGGAATACATTAAAATTATATGTTAAGTACACAATGAGTATGTGTGTCTTCGTAAATTTACATTTGTTCACTTTACATTAGATATGTACGAAAAATTTCTTACATCAAATGTGCATACTGAAAATTTCAGAGAAGTCGTTATTTTAGCGGACACGATTTTTAAAAGTTTATTGATTGTCTAATCCTGAATAATATACTGCTATTACGTCATTCCGTTACTGTTTACACGAGAGAGGACTATCAAGTTTTAATCCGCCGTACATTACTTTCAACCTATAGGCGCGCCCTAACTTCGGCTCAGTGTCAGTCAAAAGTTTCTTCCGCCACCAACAATAAAGTTAAAGAGTTATATAGGAGTTATAAGTACATTATAAATAACTTTATTATCGTTTGTTGGGAGCTACGACCTAAAGTTGGGTATATTACCTTAAACGGTGTTGGTCTACACTAAATTTTATTAACTATTTCTGTGGAAACAGGAAAAGATGAAACACATCTTCTTGGTCTGTCGTGTACATCTTTTCTTATGTTTATTCTTTATTTCAGCCAGGATTACCATTTTACCAAATTGTGTTAATACAGTAATTTCCTGATTCAGACTCCATCTTCCTGTGACTGGTTATCATTTAGATTGTAAGCATTTTTGGTTCCAAGCATTTCGTTTACTAAATATTCAATTTATATCGATCGTAAATTGTTAACAATTGATCGAACCCGAGCGCCGACAACATTAATACACACATTTTGTTTACGTTTCGAATTGATCTACAGTGAGTGTAAAAAGTATTCGTACACTCTTTAAAACTGAATAACTTTTTTAAAATTGGACCATACGATTTGAGTAAAGGTCTCGATTTTTAAATTTTTTATCTGCGTATGTAATGAAAATTTAGAAGGTGTATTTGGTACATCTAAGTAAAGTTTCATCGAAATCGATCAATGTTGTTATGAATATAGTTCATTGAAAATAGCAAAAATTGTAAGAATCCGCGATTTAAATGATTCGCAAACCCTAAATTCAAAGATTTTTGCATGTTACGATGTCCATACTTTGTTCATGCATATAACTTACTTCGATTTACAAAATACATGTTTGAAATTTTCATTACAGACACAGATGAAAAATTTAAAAATCGCTACCTTTACTTTTTGCTTTGGAAATGAGGCCAATAATAATTTTTAAAAACAATGATTTACACATTAGCTAGTAAACTAATCCTTCTAACGTCTCAAAAAAACTCAAGCTGTTTGTTTGAATTTTGAAAAAGTTATTCGTTTTTAAAAGCTGTACAAATACTTTGTACACCCACTGTATACAGAGTGAATTCGATAAAGCAGGACACCTAAATATCTCCGTTACTTTTCGTTGTAAAAAAAAACGTCGCAGGACAAAGTTACACTGTTTGAAGGGCCACATATAACGGTGTAAGGGAAAAAAATTTCAAGGTCATTTTTATGAGATTTCAAGGTTAGCGATGTTTTTTTAAATGGAACGATATATTTTCGTTAACGTAATGTTGTAGCTGACAAAATAACAAATTCATGCATGTGACACAATATGACCTTCAAATGACCTTCAACCCAGAAAAATGGTATAAATAAAATTCAACGTGTAAGATTCATTTGATGTATTTCTGTTACGCCAAATGTTCAAAAATATTCCTTTGAGCTCTTGATGAAGTTCTTGATGAATCGATAGGTGAAAGGGGTGAAATTTGTGTTCCTGGAGTATTTGCACTACACATTTTTGACTAATGCCATTTCCTCGTGCGAGTTGCCTCGTACCAGAACATTAATTGTGTTTGCTTCATTCCTTACAATCCTCACCTTTGTACGTTTTTTATTTTCGACACTACCAGTTTCACGAAATTTATTTATCAAATTGGAGTAAACGGAAACTGATGGACAATTACGATTAGGAAATCGGTCCTTGCACAACTGCACGGCTTCTCTTAAACACTGTCGACTTTCTCCATAAATGAAAATCATATCAAACTTATCTTCCTTCGAGTAACGCATTGTGAAACGTTCATCGATAAACTGATCGAGAAATCTTAGAAACTGTGGAAATCTGATAGCAAGAAGGTCTTCTGAGTAATTAGTAGTGGATAAACACGATTCTGTACGAACGTATAGGTGAAGGTATATCATAAGTGTCCTCCTGTCAACACCGAATCTGTATTGCGATACATTTGAATGTATAGCAGCTCAAGGGATGTATTTTTGAACATTTGGCGTAACAGAAATACATCAAATGAATCTTACACGTTGAATTTTATTTATACCATTTTTCTGGGTTGAAGGTCATTTGAAGGTCATATTGTGTCACATGCATGAATTCGTTATTTTGTCAGCTACAACATTACGTTAACGAAAATATATCATTCCATTTAAAAAAACATCGATAACCTTGAAATATCATAAAAATGATCTTGAAATTTTTTTTCCCTTACACCGTTATATGTGGCCCTTCAAACAGTGTAACTTTGTCCTGCAAAGTTTTTTTGTACAACGAAAAGTAATGGAGATATTTAGGTGTCCTCCTTTATCGAATTCACCCTGTATATTCGTTACACGTGTACACGTGAATTTTCAACACAAGTTCAAACTGGTGATCTCTACTTCAAATACTTCCTTTGAAGTTAGGTGTATATTTTTGCTTATAATACATTTCAGAAGTATCAAATAATTATTATATATGTGGGAGGGCTAAATTTCCGCGAGAAACAGGCGAAACGCGCGTCCGGCAGAAAGCAAGCGAAACGCGCGTTCCACGTAAAACAAACGAACAAATTAATTCGCCTGTCGTTTGTCGAGACAAACGACGGGCGAAGACGGTTGGAAAAGGCGTAGAAGAAGCGAGAACGAAGAGTCTCTCGCGGGTCGTCGTCTGGTAAAATCGTCTTGTAAAGTCGTATTGTAAAGCGGTCTTCTAAAATTGTACACAATCCTTATTCTACTTCTTTTCATTATTTTATTAAATACAGTAAGCGTACGAGTCGATTCCTTATTGCTCCCCGCCCGTGTAGATCAATTAGCCAACTCGATCGCCACCGAAATAAATATAAAATAGGGAAATCCTACATATATGCATAGAAACTGCTATAAAATATTAGATAATTTGAATTTTAATAATGAAATACATATATAAAATATATTTGAGTGGATGGGCCAGAAAAGACCCAAGCACGACGGCCAGAAAGTCAAAGCATAACATCTGAACGAGAAAATAGTTGAAATCCAAACATGAACTTAGAAACTACAGGAGGTAGTTAAGAAGATTATGGCGAGAGAGTATACTGAAAAGTGAAGACAATTACGCAAACGTTTTGGTTGTCGGTTGACCGAAATCCGCTCGTTCAATGAGGTGCTTGTTATGCATGACTTAGACTTACTTATTGTTAGCTATTACAGCAAAAAGTTCTTCGCAATTGGTAGAAAAATCGATGATCAGACTATAGCTTCATCTTGCATGAAGGTAATTAATTTTTTACGAGCAATATCAGTCTTTAATGCTGCGTCGTGCATTTTCACAAAGTATTTTTCACTACCTCATAGCTCTTTAACTCTTTAGCGAACTATTGGGACCGACACTCAAATTTATGATAACAATTAATTATTATATAACTATTAATAATATCACTATTTGTACATATAGATGAAATTTTAGTATCTCACTATTTACCATTTTGGCAGAGACGAATATTAAGTATAATAATCACATTTAATTGAATCATAGTTTTGAAGCATATTTTTAAAGTATATTTTGAAGGTTGACTTAAAAGGATCGCATTTAAAGTATATTCTGAAGGTTGACTTAAAAGGATTGCATTTAAAGTATATTTTGAAGGTTGACTTAAAAGGATTAAAACTCATAGCTTAAAATTAGAAAGCATTTTTTAAATTTTCCAATTGCAATCACACATTCGTAAATCAACAAACTTCTCCAGTAATATTTGCATGCACTGGAAGAAATGTTTTTCCATGATAAACATAAAATATTTCCGGCATATTAAAAGAAATATTCTATTTCAAATATAGAATAAAGATTTATTTTATAATCAGAAAAAATATTTTTGTCACAATATGAAATAAAGATTTATTTTATAATGAGGAAAAATATTTTTTTCATAATATGAAATAAAGATTTATTTTATAATAAGAGAAACATATTTTTTCATAATATGAAATAAATATTATCTGTATATTAGGAAAAAATATTTTATATCTAATATCTTATATCTTATATCGTTTATATCTAAATAAAGATTCATTTTATATTTAAAAAAATATATTTTTCTCATAATATGTAATAGATATTTCCTACATATTTGAAAAAAAATATTTGTTATTAATTTAAAATAAATATTGTATATATATTTGAATATTAAAAGCAGATTGAATCTCTTTTTAATACCATATGAATGTGTATACAATACTTTGTGCTACTAGGGTAGTTTAATAACTAGTTTTTATTATAGTCGATTATAATTATAATTTTGGCTTTGTAAAATGTTTTTTTTTTTTAATAGAAAGTAGCTTATTTTATTGGAACATTACAAATAGTTTCTTATTGATCACAGTAATGTGCACTTACAGTAAGCCCTAACAAAATTCTTAAAATTGGAATTTGCGGACAAGGATGAATATGAGTGTGACTGAGTGCGTATATATAGGGTATCCCAAAAATGTTATGCTTTCTTAAAAGAGGTGACCCCTGATGTCATTTGAAGTAAATTTTTCCTTTGTGAAATTATTCTCCGCGTGTTTGTTAATATGTTAAGCATATCGGTGTGTTAAGGTCTAGACTTTTGATGTAAAGAAACGAATAGATCACAATGATGACGATAGTATTGTAAATTTTAGCGACAGCCATAAATTTTATAGTAAATTCTACATTTATTTGATCCGAAATTCAAACTCTAAAGTGATAATGCTTTCGGCGCAATGGTTTGATCAATTAATTGCAGAAAAGCAAATTTGCGAGTTTGATTTAAACTTTCGACGTTTCGATCCCTATGTGGATCATTTTCAAGAAAGAAGAAAACCGCGTCTGGAAAAATTTTTAATAATATTTCATTTAATTGTAATGTGGTGAAAATGGATTTAATCGCTGTATAAACATACTATATTATATTGTTTACATGCTTTATGAAAATGATTAAAAACGAAATTGGATACTGCAACAACGTGTTGCTACCTTGTCGTCACACAAGCTACTGAGGCATGGTCATAGAGCTGATAGAAACAGAACCAATAGGAATCAATCGATCAAACTCTAAACATGATATCACTTATACTAATTCTGTAAGCAATCAAGAGGCTACTCAAACCTTAGGAACCGGAAATCAGATAATTAGAAAAGCACAGCAAACTTATGGGTTTGAGAATAGCAACTCGATCATACTAACGTGGATACCATCACTGCAGGGAATTCGAAGCTACGAAACTGCACATAAGCCAGCAAATGAAGCTTCTGCAGCACCTATTAACGAAGCTATTTCCTTATCCCAGCAGGATGTTAGAAACTCTTTACAAGCAACAATTACCGATGCATGAAGCAGAACTTGGGAAGGTTCTAATTACGAGACCAGTGACCACGAAAACCGTTAATGAACTCAAAAGGGGAAGCGAAATTGCAGAGATTGAGAATTGAACCCATAAACTCAACACATCAATAATAAAAGGACGGTTTCATCACTTGCAGCATGTCACGCATGTGATCAACCCACATTAAGGAATTATAAATAGACTGCGGATTTGATGCATTTATCACAAAAATGGGTACGTGCAATTTAATGCAGCGGACGTATTAAAAAGATTTAAGAAGATCAGTGTAATAATTAAAGCTTAATAAAACAATTAAAAGAACAAAGAAATTTCTATTTGGCTTCTGTGTCTTGCAATAAATGTAAACATTTTTTATTAATTAATAATTACTTATTAATTTTAATAACCTCATATATGTATAATATATATATTATTATAATTTTATTATATTATATTAAATTATTTAAGAGAAGGTATATTGCCCTTTACTGTTTGTCCTCTAGCTTGTGCAAATTCATTATTAAAAATTACATCTTTAATTTGAAAAATGTGAACTCATACATTGGAGTTCATTTTCCGTCCAATGGAAGCATTTTCGAGAAAAACATCTGAGTCAAAACTTTTATATTTTTTTGCGTACAATCTGAATATGCAATAAAAAATACCAGGTCCTAGTAAAAAGATACTAGATAATCCTGGAAATTGCAACTATCACCATTCGATAGACCGTACTCGTATTAGTTACTAAAATTTCTTTAGTTTTTAATAAAAATCACTCTCCACCATTTTAATAGGGGTGGACGGATGGTCTAGGACACCCTGTATATACATACATTAAAATCTAATGATATATAAATTATATATGATAACTTCATTTATATAAATTTGAATAACTGTTTAATAATTTGATAATCACTTAATAATTTTTTTATATAGAAAATTGTGTTCTTTAAAAAATCAATGTGTACATCTTATTGTATGATATGCAAGTAGTATTTGCTGAAAAATCGATCTATACGGGGTGTCCCAAAAATATTGGCCATTTGAAGTCAATGTTTCCCTTGCGAAAATATTCTTCGCGGCTTTGTTAAGGAGTTATTAACGAAAAACATGGACCAATCAGAGCGCGACTACCGGAATCCGTTCGCTGTAGCCGTGCTCTGATTGGTCCACCTTTTTCGTTAATAACGTCTTAACAAAGCCATGGAAAACATTGTCGCAAAGGAAGAAATTACTTCAAACGACATCAGGAATCGCCCCTTTCAAGGAAGCACAACATTTTTGGGACACACTGTATTAATTTGATGCATGTGTGAATTTGATTGTGGAACGTAAATGTAAAATACAAAAAATATTACGACATAAGTTTGCAACATCGATTTCACCATCACATGTTATTGATTTATGTAACAGGCTGAATGCGGCCAGGAGCAATTCAAATTGTATAATTGCAAATAAATTATTTTTAACCTATCTTACAATATATTATATTTCTGCAAAGATTTATCTAATACTGTTTTCAATTTTATATTAAACTAGACGAAAACCTAATAAGAGTCGATTTTGGAAAAATCAATTTTTGATAAAGTTACAGCTATTTCAACTCAAATATATAATTTTTAACTTTCAGCTTATGATTTAAACAACCTTAAGAATGTTACTATAATATTGCATTGAAGTACGTATTATTATAAAATTTACAGCAACATTCGTGATACTATTTAAATAATAAACTAAAAGTTTAGATCAAAAATCGTTTATTTCCGTTCAAATAGCTGTAACTTTTTCAAAAATTGATTTTATCGAATTCGGCTCCGTCTACGACTAGCGTTTTAATATAGTTCATTGTAAAACTTTATAAAAATTACAAAATTTGCAAACAATTTAAACAAATCCAATTTAATGATTTTTACAAAACATACTAGTCACTTTTATTGCTCAGCGCGTTTAGTGTTGTACAAATTCTTTAAACAGAAAATGGGTGCACATTCATCCGAAAAGCGTATAAATGCTTTATAAAGGTGGCAGGCAAATGTAGGCTTTTGTGAGTGTTACTATTGACAATGGTCACTAATCTTCTTATCGTTGACGCAACGTTAAACAATGAAAGAAACGTATTTGGTAAATTGACCGTCGCAAAATCCCATCCCACGTACACAAGACCACAGATATTCCAATACAGCATGAGTACCTCTATCAGGGCAGTGTTTTATCGATAAAGAGACAAAAATGTATGATAAGAGGCGGTACGCCTATCGTCCGCCTACCTTTTTCCTTGGCATGCGCCGTAATTTTATCAATTATGCTCGGCAGGCTTATGAAATACCGCATATCCATTGTAATCCGGCTTAATTGCGAGACGGATGGCATGCATAAATCTAAACCCAACGGATAATCGAAACTTGAAGAGAAAAGATTATAAATCTAGTTCATCTGTTTCGAGCGTTGTTCGAGTTCCGAATTGCCGCTGGTTCAAGACAATTAAAACGCTCTAGTTCGTAAATGTAATCCGCATATCTTACATTCATAAGAATATACTTGTAGTCGTTAATATTATAAAGTTCAAAAGTTCTAAAAGTTCAAAGTTCAATATTCACAGTTCAAATGCAAATAGTTCACAATACCGACTGGTCCAAATGCAACTGTTCTATAATTCAAATGCAACTGTTCAAAGTTCAAATGTGACTCCTTTGAGTCTTCGAATGTGACTGTGCGAGTTCTAAAATGTGACTGTTGATGGCCCAAGAGTGACTGAATTCCAATTCTCCTGCAATTCCCTACCAAAGCTCAAGAAGAGCATATTTCCTTGGTAGGGGTAACAGGGGACGAATCACCAGTTCGGGGCGGAATCCAAAAATTATGCAACGCCTACTGACTTCGCGATTAGATTTTCTCACGAAGTGCTCGCAAGACGTTGCACAAAGATCCTTTGTTCAAGTACCTTTCCCTGAATCTGGTGTCGCCTTTCCGAAGTGTGTGGGTCTGCGATGCGTCAATCGTCATTGAGTGGGATGCGGCTGGTCGGTTTTCCGGACTCGAAACGAGACACTTAAATTTCAACCGTGCTCAAGTCCGTAACCAATTCTAAGGGCCACGCATGCCAATAAACAACTAAAAAATGACAGTGTTCCACTCGATCGTAGCACAAACCCAGACACAATGTTTAGACAATCATCTGTAGAGTAGTAGACACTCAATTCAACAAGAAATATATGTCCATGTTTCTGAAAGCCAAGAATATTTAATACGACTTCGCATGTTGATATACTACGTACTTGCTTGTAAACTGTCGTTTAGTAATAGATATCGGAGCTAATAGTATTCGTGTGTAATTTGAATTTGTGTCGTATGTACAGTTGGGGACGAGATCTAGTGGACGGTAAATCCCGATCGATCGATCGAAGACATTATGGGACAAGCAGTATCTGCATACACTTTTGCTCGCCACTGTATCTCGAGTCCGATTCGGGACGCAGTATCCCTCTTGGCAGCCTAACTACCGCCCACCGTGAACGCACGACAGGGTGAAGATGACCATAGATAACTCCATCGCGGCGCCCGACAATTCAGTGTTCATCGCAAGACGTCTGCAGGTTTATGGTTATTGGTGCTGGAAGTTAAACTGTGGCGCGCGGTCGTCAAACTTGTTGTACAGTCATAAAATCCCAGGAGCGGTAATCTGAAATCAGGGTAGCTGTCGGCCTGCAGGCAATTTGTAGGGACAGTTCATATCTGGTGGCATGCCCTCTGCCCCTATCAGATGTTGAGAATTGATGATCTTCGGAAAGCTATTAAGGGTATTTCTGCCACGATTTCGCACACCGAGGGAACCATCCACATATCTAAACGATTGTGATGGTTTCAACGGAGTTTCTTTGAGGATTTCATCTTCTAGATGCTCGATGCAGATAGCAGCTGTGATTAGAGAGATGGGCGATCGCGCGGCTGCTCCTGATATTTCTCCGTAATAGGTGCTTTGGAAGTGGAATTCGCTGGCAGCAACGTCGCCAGATCAAGACTTGTCCCCCGCTTTACCTTACTCCTTCTACAAGACGCCATTCCGCAGCGGTAAGCATCCCCACCCTTTCGTCACGGGCCGGTCACGTGACGCGTTTCGTCTCTGTTCGTGTTTTACAACGTCACGTGACTAATCCGGTAATGGCAGAGAGTAAGGGTAACTCTATTCTCCTAAATTTTCCCGGTCCGGCAACACTGGCAGGAAGTGAGGCAGCGACGAACAGGGGGTTTGAGTTTGTCAAGTATTTTGTCTTTGATGATGTTGATGCTGTCAATGGCGGGGACGCCAGTAAGTAAGGATTGCACATCAAAGCTGCCGAGGATGTCTCTTGGCTGGGCTCGGATGTTCTGTATTTGGTAGATCAAGTGGTTTCAGATTGGGATCTGGCTGTTTGTGTTACCGGTAATGTTGTGCTACCTGTTTGAGGATGGATCTAAGGTATCCAGGTTGTATATAGGCGATCCGACGGTGGCGCCGTCTATGGGCTTTCGCGGAATGTCGGGTTTATGTATCCTTGGGAATCCGGCAAGTCCGGAATCTAGAACACATGTTGCCCGACGTTGCACTCGATTTAAACGACGCGAAGAGACGAGACGAGACGCGACGCGTCGGGCTAAAAACCGCAGAAAGTGCTGACCATATTGATTTACGTGGCCGTTTCCACGAGGGCGGAGACCGCGAAAGAAAATAGAAAATAACGTGACGGATAAGGTACATTTGGAACCTGTCCAAAATAATTTTCAACTCTCTATTAACTCTCATTTACCGCGACAACGAGTGCCGTCAAAAAGCGAGCGGAATTATGATAAATATCGTTTCTTCTTTCCCAGATAGACAGTTTCGCCTTAATTAGATTAAAATTAAATTCTGTTCAGACAGAAACCGTTCTATGCGTGGGCATGTATTTATATGTATAATTTATTTATGCTTTCTGGTGGACTTTTTTCAGGCAAACGTGTGGCTTCAGTTCGTTCAAAACTCGTGACATAAAAGAAAATTATTAGCAGACTGCGGATGTTTATGCAAATGAAACATTTCTTACCTGAATTGCAACAAATTGGAGTGAAATAGAAATTGATTTTTAATATTAATACGTTGCACGGGTTGAAAATAATGATATTTCGAAATTCTTCTAATGTTTTTGTTGTTTTTCTATTAAACCTATTCATTTTTGTCAGAAGTGCATAAAATCTGGAGTCATTACATAATGACACGCGACAAATAAAATTTCAATTCAAATTTTCTTGCTGTATGTATTACTACTAAAGTGTTCTAAACGGAATTGAAAGACAATAAATACAATTTTGAAAGACGAAAATTTTGTAATGATTAAATGGAATCGAAATTGAAATGTTGGTGAATGGATATTTCGCGTGATCTCACAGATGGTCCGTAAGTAGATTATAATTCGCACCGCGAATTATTGGAAATTGTTGAAACTGTGTGCCATCTTCTTGCAAACATCATGTGCTCGAAAAGTGATCGCGCAGATCATACGGATTATTATTAATATAATTTTACTACGTTACTGTGCGCGTGTGTAATCAATCATACACTGCTGTGCAAAACAAAGAATCACTCGGTCATATTTAATAGAAAAGCGTAAAAAATCAAATAAGAACACAGTAAGTTCCGCTGTTTAATTGAATAGTTCTGAGAATGTATTATTGCGCACTATGCAATACTTTAAATGCAATAAATCCATCATTGTACAATACAATTTCTACATAAAGATATTGTTTGCACAGTAGAGTATGTATTGCTTTTCTTTAATAAACATATAAACTATACGTTTATTCTAACCTCTCTGCGCCATCATGGTTTATAGTACTTGAGTTAAGTACAAAAATATAAGAAAATTAAATATAAAAATATTTTCTTCTTAATTGTGTAAAATATATTGTGTGGATATGTGTGGTGAGAATGAAAAAGAGAAACATAATGACTGAAAATGCACGAATTCAATTTAGTTACGTGAAATGGAAAAGTGAATGTGTTATATTGAATTAAGTATACATTCTATGTATTATGAGTTATCATATTATGTTATATTAATTATACTATTATGAATTATTGTATTATGTTGTATTAAATATACTATTATGAATTATTGTATTATGATGTATTAAATATACTGTTATGAATTATTGTATTATGATGTATTAAATATACTGTTATGAATTATTGTATTATGCTGTATTAAATATTCTATTATGAATTATTGTATTATGTTGTATTAAATATACTATTATGAATTATTGTATTATGTTGTATTAAATATTCTATTATGAATTATTTTATTATGTTGTATTAAATATACTATTATGAATTATTGTATTATGATGTATTAAATATACTGTTATGAATTATTGTATTATGTTGCATTAAATACATTGTTATGCATTATTGTATTACATTGTATTAAATATACTGTCATGAATTATTGTATTATGTTGTATTAAATATACAGTTATTTATTTAGTTATTAAGTGAGACAAATCACTTATTCCAATCCACTGCATGAACATACAGGGTCAGTCTCTCGCAAATTATTTGTTGTACGAAAAAATGTTTCGAACAAAAGTTGCATGGTTTCCTGGGGGACATACAGTGCTCTAACTTGTTTTTTATTACCTAGCTTTTTTATCACGATATGAGAGTCACCTTCAGTTTTTTAAATGAAATATCTGAAATTCGGATAAATTATGAAATTCCGCGTTAAAAAGTATTATAGGAAGTGGAGCATAAAATGAATAATTTTAAAAATTATTAGAATGATATATATTAAAAATTATTAAAAATAAAAGCAAAGTAATAAAAACCAAATTAGAACACGGTATGTCCCCCAGGAAACCATGCAACATAAGTTCGATATATTTTTTTGTGCAACAAATAACATACGAGTTATTTGAGATCGTCACGTCGCGAGACTCACACCCTGTATATTGCTAAGGAATATTGTGACGATATTTTCTGTACCCATCGCTAGAAAGCTTCTGAGCCGATACATGTCACAGCTACCTAGTCGATCCGTCACCGATTCTGATACATGTATGCTTTCCTTTATCGATTATAGAATATCTCCACGTTATGTAGGGTCCGTTAGGTAGCCTTACTATTAAATCTGGCAGGATCAGAGCAGAACGGTTTTTTCTCTTGTCTCTTTCCACCTCGTTTCACATATCTTGTCAGCCACCATAACCTCGTCGTTTTAGAGCACTTGTGGTTATCTAATTCAATTAATAGCGATAAACATTAAGTTCATCCACTTAACTTAATAATTTTTAATGAAATCTTGCTAATACCACAACATCAAATAGTATATGAATACTATACCTATGTATCTAACAGCAATAAATAAAACTTTATTAAGTTCATATGGGTATCATCACACATTGGTCTCATTGGCAATGAGAAGGTCGATCTACTTGCGAAGGAAGCGACAAAAGAAAAGCCCACGCTAGATATTAAGGTACCATTTACCGATTTTCAGAGCGATTTTAAAACTCAAAGGCGAATATCTACTATCAACCTAGTCAAAGAGCACGGCGTATTCAAGGGAAAAGAGTACATCCGATGTTTCCACAAGGATGATGGTAAGCCATAGTTTACTGACCGTAGGCTTCCTAGAAATTTTGTAACTTTTTTAAATAGGTGTCGCTCTAATCATTACAATTTAAATGCTTTGTTAACCAGAGTGAGGCTAAGCGGGACACGCTTATATCAACGCTTTCCCGATACAAGTACTGTCTACCGACTTCTATCCATTCATTCCTATGCGGCCCTGATATCAGAGACCTGGAAATTATTTTTTATTTCAATAAGCTGTGCTTGATAAAAATTTAATTTCAACGATGTAGATGTATCATAGCAAAACTAATATAAACTAATTGTAGGTTAATCTCTAAGTTATAAGTATACTGTAACATAATTATGTATTGTATAATTTTTATTGTACATATTATATAAATCTTATATGGTTTAAGACAATAAATAGATAATAATATATACATAAATTAAACATGGAAGGTTACCAAGAATATGCTATACAGTTAGTGCACAAAATTAAATAGACACGCTTTCAAAACTAATAATTCTTTAAAAACTGATTCAAACGTGACTTGAGATTATTCGAGACGTTAGAAGGATTAGTTTATTAGGTAATGTGTAAAACAATTGTTAGAGGAGGTAAATCGATGAGTGCTATACACGGGCTGTATGTTACCGATATGCACTAAATCATATAGTTTTCTATTGGAGACGCATCAGGCGACAAGAGCGTGTTTTGTTTCTGTCTTCCAAAGCAGTCTCCTCCACGCAGTCATGGGTAACACACGCATTTTTCTATTCCTTATACAGGGTGGTCCACCTAAATGTGGCCACCTAAATGTAATCACCTAAATATCTCATTTACTTGTGATGACGTAACAAATGTTGTTAATGGAAAAAAAATGTTATTTTTTTGTCAAGGTTATTTTTTCCAGTGTTCACTTTAATTTTTAAAGAGCAAGGTCATTTGAAGGTCATGTTATTATACATATCTGAATGTATTTTTCGATCAGTTACACGATGCCATAAAAAAATGCAGTTATGTGTCAAAAAACACCGATTACCTTGAGAATTAAAAAAAAATGACCTTGGGAAAAAAATATTCTTGCCAGATATTTGGTCCATTGACACCATGCACATTACGTAACAAAATATTTCTTGCATCACAATAACCTGAAGAGATATTTAGGTGGCCTTACTTGAAAGTACCACCCTGTATATGTATTTATATTTAAAGTAAAATGTAATAATAATCCTTGATAGATTTATTATTCCAAATCTCCTGACAACAATTCTTTGAAATTTCTATTGCTCAGAATTCGTATTTTTCAACTTTTTTCTCTGTACCTATAATGAAAATTTAAAATGTGCCTTTTGTAGATCTAACAAGCGACATTACCCAAGTGTAACACACCGGTTTTAATGAAATTTATAGAGGATATAGTTTATTATAGATCTGCAATGATCCATAACTAGGGGGTGAATGTAGCCCTTAAAGTTGGGGATGAAAACGCTATTTTTGCAAATATCGTGGAAACAAGGCGGTCTAGGACAATGATTTTTTTCAAATTTATGTGCTTGCGATCAAGGAATGTGGTCGTACAAATAGATTTCAGAAAAAATTATGTGTATAAACAATATTTAGAAAATGCATATTTTTTTGCAAAATTTCTTACTTATACTTTATCCATAGTTATTTAACTTTATCAATATTTATTTAACTTTGTGTACGTAATCTATGGACCAAAATATGCTATACGTGTTTTTGGAATTTGTCATTTAATAATAATTATTGAATATATAACATTTTCCGACCACACAGGGGCGAGAACTGTTTGGACTTGTTTAGTGATTACTTTATTTTGTTAATTGAAACGTGCTTCTGAGCATTAATTTGAAATTCAGGAAATTAGAAGCTTTCCAACTTATGCAGTATCGCGTTGTATAACACATATACCGGGCGGTAATTTCAGATCTTTAAACACGGACCTTAATGTAGATATGCATGCTATACTATCGCATGTAACCCGTACATTAAAGCCGTATCCCGTTTAAATGCTTATCTATCTTATTACTGTAATCTGCAATTATCAGATTACGAGGAGATTCACAATTCAGGATTGTTGCAGCACTTGGCCCGGTTTAATTATCACCCTATGCAGAGCTCAACGGCCGCTTTCAACTAATTACGGTTTACTGGGTTATTGGCTACCAATGGCCACTAAAATGCTCCGATAATTCCCTTAAACTTTTATCTCGAAGTAGACAGCGACGAAACAAGGGTAAACTGTAATGATTGAATTAGTATTAAAGTTAATTCGCTTTTCAAAATATACAAACATTCAATCATTCTAGTTTATTCATTTAAATGTGTCATTAAAAAAGATTGTGCATTAATTGTACAGCACAGGAGCTAAATATAAATGTATATCTTTCACTAGTCATTTTAATGTTCAATGTAAACTTTTCACTCTTTTAAGGGCACCTATTTATTTTTGTCGTAAATAATCGACATTACAGACATGATGTACTGTGATGTATAAAAACTTTGCGCGACCATAAATTTTTAGATTATATTTTTACAACTATGGTGTCTCAAAAATGTTCGAGTTCCTTGTAAGGGAGGTTCCTGAGGTTATTTGAAGCCAGATTTTCGTTTGCAAAAATGTCCGCCTCGACTTTGTTAATGAAGGGCGTTATATGCGGACCGAAAAATCAAACACTTTGTTCATTTTTTTTACTGTTATTAATAACGCGACACGGACCTGATGGCAAACGTTTATACAATGGAATTCCGCAATCGAAAACTCGCTCGTATTTACAGACATCCATCCACCTCATTTGCACATTTTCTAGAACATTCATTCGTCACCATGCGCAATCTTCATATAGTCGGAATATGCTAGTCGTTACCATGCCAATTAAACAATATTTAATCAATTTCTTCTCGAAATTTCCAAGCACTCTTTCACTTTTTTCCCGTTCTCTCTCTCTCTCTCGCTTACATTCAATACATTTAATCGATATATTCTGGAACATTTCAAACAGACAATCTCTCTCTTTCTCTCTCTCTTTCTCTCTCTCTCTCTCTCTCTCTCTCTCTCTCTCTCTCTTACTCATGATTGTAGAAAACACCCACATTAACACGTTCCATGCCACGTGTACTATTTATGCAGTACACGCAATATACCAATCTTTAGACAAAACTTCAAATGGCCTGTACGACAAGTTGGACAAAAACGGCTTGGCAGGGAACGTGTTAAGGAACTATTAACAAAATCATGGCCCGGTCAGAGCGCGGCCTCAGCGCCGGATGGCGAAACGAATCCGACTCGGTAGCAGATTTGCGGCAGGCACTGGTCGTAGCGTTGGCGTCATGCCGTGGTGAAGCAGTGAACAAGAGAAGGGGATAAAAACCGAACTCGACAGGGACCGTTGTAAGATTAGAATAGTTTCTTAAGGAGACTATAGAGACTCATAATCGTCACACGTACCTGACATTTCTACCTTTTGCTGAGTAAAAGAACAGACTTTTTTCGAACAGTTACCTATCGACTCTACGTACCAATCTGCAGGAAAACAATAATTGCATTTTTAAAGTACATTTTAAAAGTCCACATAAAGGATAATGTATATCAAAATAAAGTTAACCGTACTATTCAACGTTCAAATTATTCAACCAATATTATTATATATTAGTAGACTCCAGATCTTGAAGCAAAATAAAAATTTTGTACATCAATCGTACAACACGGTAGCAACAAGTATTTTTCACTAGTAATTTTAATGTAGTGAAAATAATATTTAAAGTATTCTAATCTTTTCACTGTTTTATATTGCATTTACTCATTTTTATCTAGTTATTATACTACAAAAATAACTTGTCGATCATACAATAAAACTGTTTTTAGCACTGTTAAATATCATTTGATAAGCAGAATTAAAAAATAAAAAGTATATTAATGTTAGGTACGTGAAATAAAGTAAAAAATTTATTAGATTAATATCGTTAATAGTTGATTGAGTGATTTTTGTTTAAGCTGTATAGTTTTGTTGCTTTGCAACAACAATAGGTGGCATTTCTTCAACGAATTCGTACAAGTTTTGTTAATTGTTCTGTCAAAAATTTAGTATAACGATAATATTTAAAACTATAGTCGAATATAGTGATCAAAACTGAGAACGATAAACTCTAATAAAGGAAATCCGCAGTAGTGCGCATTCGTAATACTGTTCCTCTAGATAAGGGAAACTAGACTCAGAGGCTGAGGACTCCATTATGATAACCTACAAATGATAAGGACACTGTGGCAGACATTTTTTATTCTGTATCTTATATTAATATGCAGCGAGTGTAATTCGGGATAGAATCCAAATCGAAAAAATTTCGTATGAAGAGATAAACGAAGGAAATGACCTTGAAAAAAATTAAATTTGTACAGGGTGTAATAGATCCGTTGGCATAAGCCGCGAGGAGTTGAATCTACATGACAAATTAATTAAAAAGAAGACAAACGTTTTTTCGTTTGATGCCTCCCTCGTTTTCGAGAAAAATGAGTTCGAACGTCCATTAGGTTCGCGTGCTATACTATCTGCAGGAAGTAAAATCGGTTGGTCATGACCAGACGCGCCAGACAATTCTTATCTCATAGAACGCGTATTCGCTGTGCATTTCCAACCTCATTTTTCTGAGATTCGAAAACGAGGCATTGAACGAAAAAGCATTATTTTTTGTTTTCGACTTATTTTTTCATGTAGATTCACCTCGTTGCGGATTGTACCACAAGATCGATGACACTCTATATGTATATTTTGTCAAAATTGCAGTTCCAGTAATTTATTAGCCTATATACTGCCATTTATGAAAATTGGTCACAACATAGAAATTTCATTACAGATGAAGAAACATACGACGTTAGTTTGAATTTTTATTTTAACCTGTTTCATATCTTGTTTTTGTTTTGTCAAGAAATAAAGTAAAGAAATTATGAAATATAACAATTTTCTGGAAATATATTGTCCGACGTTTCGAGCTGAACTACAATAAAATAGATTAAAACTTTGTTAAAATAAAAGTAAAGAGTAGAAAAGATTGTTTATTATTCTTTTTTAGAAAATTAAGAATTTGTATATGCTTGCCTTAACGCATGCATATGGGACATGTACGAAAACGTTTTTCTTTTTCTTATAAAATATATAATTTCTATAGTATGTTATAAAATACTGTATTGTGATAATCAATAGACTGAGGATTTTATGCATTTTTTTTTTTTTTATTGTACAGTTGTAACCTCCAATAAGAGGTTATTCTGCAGTCTGTATTACAGATAAAAATGCAGAGGAGAAATAAAAAACTGTATAGAGATTGGAAGAATTTAAGGGTACGGTTGTATTATTTTCGGTTTGCCAAAATTATTATGGAAGAAAATCTGAAATTGATTTTAAAATTTTTATGTTGCATAAAGGTCTGCACTGTACTGATCAAATATTTTTATGAAAATTGGACACAACGTAAAAATTTCATTTCCGATGAAGAAACATATGACGTTAGTTTGAATTTCTATTTTAACCTGTTTCATGTCTAATCTGACTATAATGTATATTTTTGTATTACTCTCGATTTAATCATTGTTATTCCTAACATAGAATTCAACAATTTCTCTCCTCGTATAGTAATTATTTAAAGTCAAGCAACATTTAAAAGGATATGCAACCCTGTAAGCCTAATAATATGGTGTAAATCTAATTTTTTTGCATATAAAAATACTGTACAAAAATACTTTATTTTTATATATTTTTTTATCACATAAAATTACAAAATGGTCGAGTTGTATAACATCTAATTTCATGTTCAACAAAACGTTGGTAGTTTGCACTCGTAAAAGTGACTGGAATATGAAAATTAAAAAATTGTTGTACTAACTTAAACAACAATAGATTATCTTCAATGTTAGGTACAATTTTTTTTATCTTAAATTACTAAATTTTTACAAATGTTTAAGATTTATTTTTTTCTACGTAAAAGATATTGTTGCTCTTAACAGTCGCCATTTTCTCATTTTTTAAATGATTGAAAAATATCATAGATTATAATAAAAAAATATATTATAAATAATGATAGTAATTATAACGGGTTTAGAAATGAATGCGAAATTCAAATAGACAAATTGCAGCAGGTATGTTACGTCATTTAACTAACTTAACAGCAGAGGAAATATTTTTCACATAAAATTACGTGTACGGTGTATATTTTTAATTCAGATTCCGGCATAGTTTTGGTGCATGTTTCACTTCCGGTTACGGTTTCGTTTAATGAATAATTTACAGTTCCGAAACCAGGCAGTATACATGTGAAAACGGCTGTTGACTTAAATTTTCAGGTCAGTTTACGTCTACGCAATCTGTACAGATTTTGGTAGATTCACATTCAAACAGGTAAACTGGAAAATCACGAGCAATACAAAATACTGAGCAAATATCCAGTTGTATTGGAGTTTCAGCAGTCTTTATTATTCCATTTTCCAATATTCGGAGCAGCGCAAACTGCTGTTGTGTGCTAACAGTTTTTCTCCATTTTATTGGATATTATATTTATTACAACATTTGTATCCTGTGATTTTTATTAAAAATATCTACGAATTTACTACTTAACATATTGATTCTTTAATCTATTATTATCAGGATTTCGTGGTTGCGGTGTGATACAAGGGATTCGCAATTTCACAAATTCAGATTTTCTTTTTCATTAATGCGATTCGCCTAAATTACTCTAACAAAAATGTATCTGACAAGTGAATGCGTTATTTCCTCTCCGATTTAATGACCTTGAAATGTGTTGTCAAGGTCACCATTCTCAACAAAATTTCCCTTTAAAGTTTTTGGCGGTCGGCTTTAGTTTACAAGGTATGTAATTGCAAAAAACCTAACAACAAAGTACAAGGTTATTGAAATCAGAGACGAGGTAGCACATCGATAAGTTTACCTTTTTATCTAGTGTGGTATTAAAATATTTAATAATATTTGAGAAAAGTTAGTTACACAATCTTTACTAAAGTAGTATTAAGAAAAATTTGTACTATTTTTATAACGATGATTAATAATAAAGAATTACAAATAATAATCAAGTTTACTAATGTAATTAATCTTTAATTCGTTATCTAAATAGTAATATAAATGCAATAAGACCTCACATATCCCTGTACATACAACTTCAATTATTCTTATTAACCGTCATACACTTTTCAGAAATAGTTACAATGAGTCCCATTAATATTCGGACGCTCTTTAAAAAACGATAACTTTTTCGATATTGAACCATACGATTTGAACTTTTTCGAGAAGTTAAAGCAATTATTTTACTACACGATATGAGAAGAAATATTTTCAAAAATTGCAATTGGTCGGAATTGTAGAGAAAATATTAAATATACTGCATTTTACAATTTTTTTACGTGGGTCCATATTGAAAATTTAAAAAATACTTTTTGTAGATCTGTGCCAATTATATGCAGTGTGAAAGTTTCATCGAAATCGGCTGTTGCGGGAAAAAACGACAGGCATTGAAAAATGTAAGAATCCTTAGATGTGAAAAACAGTAATTTTTACCATCTTTAAACGTTTGTAGCTCTTTGAAACATTGACCGATTTTGATGAAATTTTCAGAATATGTTTAACTGATACAGATCTACGTAACGTGTTTTCTAAATTTTCAATCTGAGCCCATATAAAAGAGTTGCAAAATACAACTTTTAGTATTTTCTCTGCAATTCCGTCCAATTGCAATTTTTTTAAAATTCTTTTCACGTTACGTAACAAACCAATTGTTCTAACTTCTCAAAAAAATCCAAGACATTTGGTCCAATATTAGAAAAATGATCATCTTTTTCAGAGTGTCCGAATATTAGTAGGAGTCACTCTACATAAAAGATCCTGCAGACGTAGCCGGTTTTGCTTTGCATTTTAAATCAACAAAGTATTGTTTATACGCAATGTCATATTTTAAAGAAATACATTTCACGATACAAGCAGAAGGAAATCAAACGTGTTTTAGTATCTAAGAAAAGAAAGTGGGTGAATTTTAATTATTCAATAACAACAAATAATACATAAAAAATCCACGCAAGCATGTGTCAATGTGTATACTAATCAATTGATAATCAATTCATTAGAAGAAATGCGATATGTACGAGTTAAAATTTATTTATATCGTAAACCGATATCAATTATTGCAAATAGTTGTACACGATGCCGAAATGTTTTCTGCACAATAATTATTTATATTTTGCAAATGGCATGCTCAAGGTATCAAATTTCGAAATTAACGTATCTCTAGCTTTATATTGGATTGTAAATCATTGTAAAATGGGTCAATTCGTTAGTACCGTAGCAATTAGTGACTCTGAATTCCAAGTTAATTGACTATCAAATTTTCCGTCGTGTATCTCAATGCATAAAATAATCGGACGTTGGAAGAGAGTTGTTACTAAAATCTCGAAAATAACTCGGACAGATGTTGGCTTTTCAATGCAAACGCGAATTCAAATAAATGTCAACGTGGTTTATGAACCTCGATACGCTACGAAAAATGCTTTTTTTTTAGCAGCTTTAATATCGTCACGACTGTAAAAACTAAAACGACACACTCTGCACAGTAATTAGTAATATCGAAATTTTAAGTTGCGTTATATCTCTGTTGCTAATAGCATTCAAATATTTGTTCACTTTTTGTCTTTTTTTTGCAGGCATTAAGCTACAGTGGATAAATTGTCAGCATCTGAACTATGACGATTTCGTTAAAGAAGATAGTACAACAATGAATCTCGACATATTTTAAAGCTACAAGCCTCCACATTTATTTTTTCTAGGATATTTGTGCACGATATTGCAGGCGAAAAACGAAGGACACGTTATGTAGAAGACGTAAAAATATATTTTTTCTAAATGAATCCATTACAGATTTCAAGATTAAATCTTTCCCTTTGCAAAGACTGCTTAAAACTTAATCTACTAATGTTTGATGGAACAAATATGAGGATCATTGTAATTATCATTGTGATTGATCGTGTAAGACAGGATCGGGCAACTTCTTCTCAGCTGTCGCTTCACGACTCCTACTACCAGTGTACCTACTACTAGTACAGTAAACGCTCATTCCTAGTCCAAACGCTGTGTTTCGCACGGACAAATATCGTGGCCGGACATGCTTTTTGATTTATGACTGCGTCTAGATATCTATCGCGCCGAGCGAAATTTCAATAGAGAGCCGGACATAGAGAAGAAGGATAGAATGAAATAGGGATCGCATGACAGAAGCGTGGCACAGTTTAAAGGCCCGCGTGTTCTCACAATGCAATGCCAATTAAAAATGCTTTATATTTCATTATTTTTTTATGGGACTTTCACTGGCTAGTTTCTAGCATTTTCCTGATTAGAACAAGACAAAACGCGATATAATTTGGCCCATATTTACTGTACATGTGAAGCATAATTTATAATTTATCATACATTTAACATATACTATACATAGCATATGTTTAAATAAAAAACTTGACATTCAAAAATATGTTCTCAAAGAATTAGACTTGAATTTTGCAAATTAATGGAGTTACAGCCCGTAGGAGCACAGCGCGACCTGCACATGTGCCGCATAACGATACTTTTGATATGAATTTGACCTCTTCGTACAAGAAGCCTCCCTTAAAGCAAGACGACGCGCTACGGTTAATTTTGCATTTTTATTAATTCATTTTCGAGTCAATTAGACTTGAGTGAAGCGGCTAGTTAAATGACAAAGAAAAGCACTCGGTTACAGATGATTAACAAAATTTCCGACATACGTGTTAGCGAAGTTATTCTTGAGAATGCTGTTTCCTGTCCGTGATACATGCCCTCAAAAATAAGAGAGAACTTTGAGGTTCTTTTTAAACAGTTCAAGCCTCTCAAAAAATAATTTATACCTCCGGCACGATATCAATTAGAAGCACTAAAATTAACAGTCCTAGGTAAGACAATTGAAATAGTTAATTAACAAATAATACGTCATACTATTCTACACATAACAACATTTTTTTAGGTCATACAACGTCAAAGAAAAGAAAACTCCAGTAACAAATTTTTAAACGACTTATTTTACATAATTAGAAAAATAATCACAAGAAAGTTGTCAATAAAAGTGTCAGCATCGCATTGGTATATTAAACAATACAGTTTTTCTTTCTTTTTCACTCGCTATCCTCTTCCATGTCCTACAGAGTTAGTTAGTTAGTCATGGTTACCCCGGAGACGGGATTTGAACACCCATCGTTTCCTTAAGGCACTCCATATCAACGTCAACGGATTCACTGCGGCGCTACCGGGGCTCGGCCATGTTTGTCGGGTTGCAATTATCCTACGCTTTTCCGCCTATGACCTGTTTTCTATAGCCCGGGCCTAATTCAGGACCATCGACGCACTAAGCGGGACGGTCATCATTGATGAGATGGTCATGCTACCTAATTTTTGGATTTTTGAGCTTTTTTACGGCTCGGAGTACACGTCGACCGTCTCACCTTCAGACCTGCAGGGTGTCTCGCCTGCCCGTATTTTGACTCCCCCACCTTCACTATATTCCCATGTCGTATGCGTCAAGTGTGAATCCCGTATGTCAGGGCTAGGATTTAGTTGATCGCGACGGCCAGTTTTCGAGGGCTACGCCTCCTTTACCCGGCCGCGCGTCTCGCTCCCCGCGGCGGCCATAGTTCTCGAGGCAGCTCAGGCTCGTACCATGGAGCATAGACGATATTCGTGGCGCATTAGGGCGACACCCGTACCAATAGGTTTCCACATCACCGTTGAGGGTTCGCGTCGCGCTTTTTTAAAACTGTGTTACAATGTAAATATCGGCGAAAGGTAACAGGTATAATCAATGCCTTCAAAGGTGGCAACTTCTATCACAAAGAAAATTTATAAGTTTTCTGGAAACGCATAACGCTGCTTACACTGATGTTTCCTTGCATTGTGACGTACGCTGGCTCGTTGCAGCGAAATGTTTAGTTCAGTTCTTTGCTATAAGAAAAGAGATCCATTTTTCTTTTTAAAACCCAATTGCATTCTGAACCAAAAATTTGGTCCTTCTTTCCTTCATGTAAGTTAATTTTCGAAGAATTCGGCACTAACTGCGATTTCGACAATGATTTACATATTCTTCATTCGGTGATAAATCAGTTTGATAAGCGTTTCATCGAGTTCGATTCGTTTAGAAATTTGCCAAGCACGTCTAAACGTGCGCGAAAATCAAGTTGTTCCAGCCTTTAATAAAATTTTGACAGTAAAAGTAAAAACTTTTTCAAAGTTTATCTAAATTTATTTTTTTAATTGATTTTCTACAGCTGTTGTCCGAAATTATTGTGCGACATAGTGGAATAGGCCTACTAGGGATACCACTGATAAAAAAAACGCATTGACATTAATACCTCTGTTACGTCGTAGGTTCTATTACTATTTAAGAGAAACTCTACGTATATAGATTCAAGATAAAAATGCTTTATTAACACTTTGCTTATGAATTGAAAAATCTTAGTGACCTTTTCTCACGAGTCGCAATTTGTATCTGATCCGGCTGGCCCGGGGTCCGATCGCGTCCTCCTCAAAATCGTAAGAATGGCAGTGGGGATAGTATCCTCTTGGGGGAAAAACCATCCCCATTCGCTGTCCTTACTCGAGGGAGGAGTCTTTCGAGACATTCCCCGTCGGTGGAGGAGAAAGTCCACCCTCGAGCAAGATGTGTAGAATATGCGGGTGGGGACCGAGAAACGGACCCAGAGCAGAGCGGCGAAATAAAATAACGTGGCAAAAAACCCAAGTGTCCAACACAATATTAATGTCTTTACGACCTCCTGTCCCAAGCGGACGACGACCATCAAGCTCGGGAACAATGCCTTGGTTGAAAAGCGCTACAATCTTTAAGTCCCGAACCCGATGGCCCAAGGGCGTCCTTGACACTCGGACCCTCATGTGCCACACGGTCGGCAATCACGCGCATGCCCCAACAGCCCCTAACAGCCTCCATAAAATAACAGCGCGTATAACGGTGTCTCGAAGATTAAAAAATCTTGACCTTAAGTGTCATAACAACCTCATCGGTAATTTGGAAACCTATTGATACGTGTGTCGCCCTAATGCGCCACGAATATTGTCTATGCGGTACGAGCCTGAGCTGCCTCGAGAACTACGGCCGCCGCGGGGAGCGAGACGCGCGGCCGGGTAACGGAGGCGTAGACCTCGAAAACTGGTCGTCGCGATCAACTAAATCTTTGCCCTGCCGTATGTCCTACAGTTACTCCATACTGTCAATGAAACCACTGGTAATTTACATACAGTTGAAATTATATCGTGTTTGGTCTTATTTTAATCAGAAAAATGCCAGAAATACGTTAGTGAAAATCCCATTAAAAAATAATGAAAAATAAAGCATTTTTAATTGGAATTACATTGTGAGAACACGCGGGCCTTTGAACTGTGCCGGCGACGCCGACTGTCCGCGTCTCTTTCTTTCCGATGCGCTGTCCTTCCTTGCGACCGAAACATTCATCGTCGATTAAACCACTAAATATAATTGAAACTATATCGTGTTTGGTCTTGTTTTAATCAGAAAAAATGCCAGAAACAAGCCAGTGAAAGTCCCATAAAAAGATAATGAAAATTAAGAAGTTTGAACACTGATATACCCGTGCCTACATCAATCGTCGCCGCCCTGCGGAGCGGCGCACAGTGGTTCGAACGCGGAAAAAAATCAATTTTTCGAATGTTAAGTATATAGGTTTTTCATTACAATTTCATTTACTATATAGTTGAAGTATTTAAACTAACAAAAATTTTTTATAAATACCAATTATTTCTTGAAATATTATGACATAAAAGTTAGGAAACAGGAAACCTGCGATTTGGGCTTATAAATGCGTCTACATACAATCGCAGCCACAAGAATCTAAAACATTAGAACACGTGAACAATATTATAATTTGATTATGTTTATAATAGATGAATTATTTAACGTAGATAAAGTTAATGTCATTGTCATTTGTTTACTTGAAATACAGAAAGAGGTATTTTGAATATTAGAAGTCACGTTTAATTTGACATAACTTTTTTACGTTAAAAAATGTCAAGATAAAACTTGTTGCTAATTGTGCAACATACTTTCAAGTACATATCCTACAAGTTTTGGCTGCAAACTCGTGCGAACTTGTCCCTGAGACTATTTTTTTCTAACTATAGTCAGCCGCATAAGTATTCGTACGCCTTTTAAAACAGAATAACTTTTTTACACTTTTACTAAACGATCCGATTTTTTGTGAGCAATTAGAAGAATTTGTTTGCTAAATGACGTGCAAAAAAATTTCGAAAAAATGGCAATTACATTTAAAAAAAAGCAATGAAAACATTTTTTTTCGAACCGTTAAAGAAAATTTAAAACATGCGTTTTGTAGATCTATGTTAGTTTTTATATATATGTTGAAAATTTCATCGCAATCGATTAACATAAATACGAGCTATAAGCGGTTAAAAGTGGTGAAAATCTTGGTATCTACAGCTGCTGGTCAGTTACTGCTTACAGTCCACAGATTCGTACATCATCAAAAATGTTTACAACACCCCAAGCACGAAGAAAAATTTCCACATTATTATATAGGACAATCATTGCAAAAGCCTGGTTACAGCCATTTTAATTTTTTCGAGTGTCCCAAAATGACGTCCCTTGAAGTGATTTTACAATCTCGAAAAGAGGAAAAAGTTACAAGTACTCGAGTCAGGCGAATATGGAGGCTGAGGAGCCATAGTGAACTTACTAGAAAAATGGTTTCACGAAAACAATTGCTACGGACAAACAAATGACCTTAGCGAATTGAGTGGTACAATATGCCAAATACAGTGCACAAAGTGCTTTTACATGCCAGTGAAATAATAACAGCTGCTATGTTACCTATTGGAATGCTGACCGAGGAGGCTCAAGAAGCCAGAAATAAAGATTATCGGCAATATCGGCTAAAGCATTCGCGAAAATGTTCTCGCATATTTACGAACGAGGATACAATGAATATGCTTTTGGCATCCTCTGATCCGTATATAAATAGCTTGAGAATAGAGCCGAAAAGAACAATTATAGAGTTACATGACGATGTAATAGCTTTACTCGTCGAAAATAATCGTTAAACACAAAAATATAATTGTAAGTACAGTTATTTTTTTTCATAGTTTGTTTAAATTTGTAATATATTTTTCCTAAGTCACAAAAAACTGAAAATTACTATTGCAAACAAAATATTTTTTTAACTTGTTGTTGTAATGCATTATTAGTTATTGGGTCAACTATTTTGTTTTTCGAAATTTTCATTTCAAATTTATAATTAACGACCTCAAAAACCCTAGAATATAAATTTTTACGTAAACTGAACCAATTGTATTGATGCTACCATACTTTTTTTTAGATTTGGTTAGTTCAGACCTGTATGACGGATAGGTACTACGCAAGTTATTGGTCCAATTGCAGCGAAGATTGCCCGAAGGTGGCCGAGATTTTTTAAACACAGTTAGTTCAGTACTACGCATTGTCAAAACGTTCAATGCTAGATCATAATCTATTAAAGAATTTATTATATGCTTAAAGAAAGAAATAATGAACGTAATGCAGAGGTGTCCAATTAGCCCATTTTAGCTAATGTTTAACAACTTTTAAAAAAAATTTTTTTTGCCAAATGAGCGTTGTACCTGTGGCATGGTTTCTATAAAGTTTCAATCAGATTTGTTGGATAGTTTGGTTTTTACAGATTTTTTTCCGCTTTTAGGCCAAATGGGGCCACTGTGCGGCGTGGTGTTGACAGGCAGTGCAGTGGGTAGGCACTGGGCAGGAATCCTGCCCACGACCCTAGACTAGGATTGAGCGTTTACTGTACAATAGTTTAATGGCAACTGTTTATATATACTGTTTTAAAACACCTACTCTTCCTTATATGTTTCTTTTTTTCAGCTAACATGAGAAACAATTTTATGTTATACGTCTAAAAATGCATATTGTTGTTGTAGGTATGAACGACAAGTAGTACGTTTGCAATTTATTTTAGAATGAACCTCTGGATAGTAGTACATATTACGTTATGCAGAATATCCAGCGCAAACTCCCGAGGAACCCCAAAATCGTGAGATTGCAATTTTAGCCTTTAATTACTAGCATGGGGTCATTACAATTTCAAAACGTTCACGCGTGCGAGAATCGCAATCGATGTTATGTTTCGATATAGCTGTCTGAAGCTGTTCATTTTACGGGATTTAGTGCCGCCCAGGCGAGAAAACGCGTATTTGTGCCTATTTATTGGTACTCCATGTCACCATGCGAGGGATTGCTTCTTTCAAAATTTGTCAACTCCGGTTTTATTTAATATTCCAACCCTTTTCATCTTTTTTATATTTTCTTATTTTCATATTATATTTCGCAATAGCTATCAATGGTTTAACTCTTAACACTAAAAATTGCTATACCATTATGTTGGGGTAATATTGATGCAGGTTTCTCACACATATGATATATATTGTATTTAGAATAGTCAACATAAATATATGCACATAACCAACTGGCTTACAAAACTAAAATATATATACAGTAATTCATCCATAACTGTCTAAAATATCTAAACGATAACTGTCTAGTTGCCTACCCATTCCACTGAGGGGCATACCCCGTGAGGGGCCGTGAAACTCAGTAGGCCTCGGCCGCCGAGCAATGTAACCTGATACCGGATCGGGTATATCGGTGTGAGACCAAGAGACCACTACTAATCCAATGACAAAACTTCTTTACTTTTCATTATTTTCTTATGAAACTTTCGCCAATATATTCGTGGCATTTTTCTAATGAAAATGATACCAAATATGAAATAATTCCGATGATATTTACCCGTGTAATGGACGATAAAAGTTTCGGGTACAAGGAAGGACAGCGTATGGGAAAGAAAGAGACGCGGATAGTCGTAGTCGCCGGCATAGTTCAAAGGCCCGCGTGACCTTACAAAGTAATGCCAATAAAAAAACTTTTTTATTATTACTTATTTTTTTACGAGATTTTCACTAATATATTTGTGGCAATTTTCTAATTAAAATGATACCAAACACGACAGAATTCGGATCATATACAGATATGTATATGGTCATTTATAATTCAAGTCAGTTCTCTTGACCGGGACAATTCGCGAATCTTACACGGGTAAATATCATCGGAATTATATCATATTTGGTATCATTTTTATTAGAAAAATGCCACGAATATATTGGTGAAAGTTTCATAAGAAAATAATAAAAAATAAAGAAGTTTTGTCATTGGATTAGTAGTGATTCACACCGATACACCCGACCCGGTATCGGATTTCGCTGTTCGGCGTCCGAGGCCTCTCGAGCTTCGGTGTCCTGTTCTACGTTCGGCAAAAGTCAAAGAATAGTATCCCTTCACGATAATTGTCTTTGGCCAGACCCGTTGTATAGACAGTTATGGATGAATTACTGTATATATATTTGTATAAGCGCGAACATATGGCACCGGTACAGCTGTGCAACAACGAGAGAAAGTGGTCAGAGCGACACGGTCTCAAACACGCGCGGCACACACAGATGGCGCTGGTGTGGCGACGAGCAAACCCTTTCACATTATTAAATAACATTGTTCATAGCATTATTCGTATTTAATACGTTTCTAAACATTTACTTATTATATGTGGTATTATATCTGTTTAACTTAATTTTTTTTTAATTTAATTTTTATGTACAATTTATTTTTAATTTAATTTCTTTTTACAATTAACAATTTTTTAGAAGTTACAATATTTTATATAACTTTTCTATAGTTTTACTCTAACCACGTGTCGAATAGTGACAACTCCGATCTTCACGAATAAAAAATAACGCGAAATTTAAAATGACACCTCTTAATGGAAGTCCCTTTAGTATCGTTGCTTGTATGGTAATTTTGGAAACATCCGGTATAACTGACGATTCGTTTTTAGCGCAACGTGCAGCCTCTGCTCTTCCTTTTTACCCAATTGTGCAATATTAATTTGATGGGTAATAATCACAGAAAGTCGATCGTGTACCACAATGGTCAAACCTGGAATTTACGATCGCCGCGCCGCCGGTGGATTTAAAAGAAAATCCGCGTGCCAGTCGTGATTGCACAGGATACAATTCGCAAGAACGGGATTAAAAGGACTAACGATACGCAGTTAAATTACGGGACAATTAAGCTTTTTTTGAAAAAAAAATTTGTGGGAGATTACAGATATTTTCCTTTCTTTTTATCAAGCATTGTTTTTGTTTTGTCAAGAAATAAAGTAAAGAAATGATGAAATATAACAATTTTCTTGAAATATGTTGTCCAACGTTTCGAACTACAATGAAATAGATTAAAACTTCATTAAAATAAAAGTAAAGAGTAGAAAAAATTGTCTATTATTCTTTTTTATAAAATTAAGAATTTGTATATGCACGCCTTAACATATGCATATGGGACACGTATCAAAACGTTTTTCTTTTTCTTATAAAATATATTATTTCTATAGTATGTTATAAAATAATGTATTGTGATAATAAATAGACTGAGGATATCATGCATTTATGATAAAAATGCAGAGGTGAAATACAAAACTGTATAGAGATTGGAAAAATTTAAGGGCACGGTTGTATTATTATCGCTTTGCCAAAATTATTAAGGAAAAAAATCCAAAATTGATTTTCAAATTCTTATTTTGCATAAAGGTTCGCACTGTACTGATCAAATATTTAGGAAATGGTTCACAATGCAGAACTCAAAGGGATGAATAAAAATTTACAATGTGATACTAATTTGAGTGATTTTTAATCATTAAAAAAACTTATAAAATTATTATACTCGAGGTACCAATGTGATAATCTGCTCGTGATGTATTACATTGGATCAGGCCTTGGCAACATGTGGCTCTCGACTCGCAAACGACTCTGCTCCCTACTCCTCCTCACCAAACTCTTGTGGAGTGTAGGGGAAGGTCGAGGAGTCCTCGCGTGACTGCGAGCCAAAGCACGGTAGGGGCAGTATGAAATAGTTGATAGTAGGAGAACTGGTACACTATTAATGGGGAAACCGGTACACTGGTAGCGGGAGTCGTAAAGCGCCAGCGGGAAAGAAGGTGCGCAGGGTCTGCCTTAGATTCTGGGCCGGCGTGACCTTTGGCGGGGTCAAAATACACATTGTCTAGAATTGTCTAGACATCGTGCCTGGGTCTGTGCTACAATCGAGTGAAACACTGTGATTTTTTGTTTGTTTATTGGCATGCTTGGCCTTAAGAATTAGTTATGGACTTGGGTACGGTTGAAGTTTAAGTGTCTTCTTTCGAGTCCGGAAAACAGACCAGCCATACCCTACTCAATGACGATTAAAGCATCGTAGAGCCACACACTTTGGAAAGGCGACTCCAGATTCAGGGAAAGGTACTTGAACAAAGGATTTTAGGCGGCGGCTAGCGTGAGTGAGAGAGGGGAGGAAAAGGAAAGGGAGCATTTCGTCCTAGGCCCGCTAGAGGACTCATCGGTAAGGCTATCTAACGGGCCCTGCCTTAGACGCTGGGATACTACAAGGCGGTTCAGGACAGCATATATAGGAATCGGGGATGGACCAAGTACTAGCGGGAAACGTTGACCGCTTTGTCCCTCTGTTGGCGGGTGTAGGAGGCAGCCGCCACAGGATTTTTGGGCAACGTCGTACGAGGACTTCGTAAGAAAATCTAATCGCGAAGTCAGTAGGCGTTGCACAATTTTTGGATTCCGCCCCGAACTGGTGATGCGTCCCCTGTTATCCCTACCAAGGAAATATGCTCTTCTTGAGCTTTGGTAGGGAGTTGCAGGAGAATTTGAATTTAGTCACTCTTGGACCATCAACAGTCACATTTTAGAACTCGAACAGTCACATTCGAAGACTCAAAGGAGTCACATTTGAACTTTGAACAGTTGCATTTGAATTATAGAACAGTTGCATTTGGACCAGTCGATATTGTGAACTATTTACTTTTGAACTGTGAATATATTGAACTTTGAAATTTTAGAACCTTTGAACTTTATAATATTAACGACTACAAGTATATTCTTATGAATGTAGGATATGCGGATTACATTTACGAACTAGAGCGTTTTAATTGTCTTGAACCAGCGGCAATTCGGAACTTGAACAACGTTTGAAACGCACATTCGAATCCTATACTTAAATTTCACAATAAGGAATTATTTATTATAAGTACATATATTTGTGCTGAGATGAATATTACATAATTTTTCTCGCTTTTTTCGCCGCAAAACCTTTGATTACCTCACCAAAATTGATTGAGTTTGTTACTTCGGGTCCTGCAAAATGTATGATGAGTTTTTATAGACCACGGGGCCTTTCAAAACGCGAAACCGGGTTCCGCCGAACGCGCTGAACCTGCATTGCGCCGCCCCTGCTTAGATTATTCTACTGCTGAGACAGTTTTCATTCGGAGTAGAATTATTTTAAAAAGTCATTGTAAAGGGAAGACTTCAATCTCTAAACCCACGGTGTTTTGAGATTTCAAATTTTTTCACTTTGAAAAAATTTGTTAATGCCCATACAAACATTTGAATTTGTAACATTCTGTAATGGGAAAATATTTTTGAAAAAGCTAAAGTCAGGATTAAGAGTTCTCACTTTTTCAAATTCGCTCGAACGGACAGTTCTAAGATTATTCTCATGAAATTCTAACCGTTTATCACGGTGACTCCAATGTTACCCATATTTGAGTGACGAAATTATTTTTGCAGACCTAAAAATTAATTTCTGCAGTGGTAGAGCATGCTGAACTTGCTTATGACCAGTGTAATGTAAGCGGATTGGAGGAATAATTAACAACATCAATCTTAACATCCCATTTTTTGTTTTCTTAATTAAATCACCTCAATTATATCCAATTTTTGTAGAGTCGGCAGTGAACGTGGAAAATACCGACAATTTAGTAATCCATCAATTTTGCACGCCAATGTATTTTGCAGCCTTTGTTAAACACACAAGCCAGTACGTGCTCAGTGATTTGTATTATTTCTGTATCGCCGAAAGCATTCGCCGGAATCAGTTTCAAACCGGTGCTAGAAGCTTTTGTTTGCGTTTCATGTAAATCATCGATATATCTTTTGTAAAGGTCTTCTCAACTCGAATGGATAAAATCTAGTGAAACTGCATTATTCATTACTCCAGAAAGGATGCTATTATTTGTAATATTTAAATTTTTAATTTCAATGTAAATACTCACTAATCCAGGGTGTTTCGAGCGTTGTTCAAGTTCCGTATTGCCGCTGGTTCAAGACAATTAAAACGCTCTAGTTCGTAATTGTAATCCGTATATCTCACATTCATAAGAATATACTTGTAATTGTTAATATTATAAAGTTCAAAAGTTCTAAAAGTTCAAAGTTCAATATTCACAGTTCAAATGCAAATAGTTCACAATACCGACTATAATTCAAATGCAACTGTTCACAGTTCAAAATGTAACTCCTTTGAGTCTTTGAATGTGACTGTTCGAGTTCTAAAATGTGACTGTTGATGGTCCAAGAGTGACTGAATTCCAATTCTCCTGCAACTCCCTACCAAAGCTCAAGAAGAGCATATTTCCTTGGTAGGGGTAACAGGGGACGAATCACCAGTTCGGGGCGGAATCCAAAAATTGTGCAACGCCTACTGACTTCGCGATTAGATTTTCTTACGAAGTCCTCGTAAGACGTTGCACAAAGATTCTATGTTCAAGTACCTTTCCCTGAATCTGGTGTCGCATTTCCGAAGTGTGTGGGTCTGCGATGCGTCAATCGTCATTGAGTGGGGTATGGCTGGTCTGTTTTCCGGACTCGAAACAAGACACTTTCATTTCAACCGTACCCGAGTCCGTAACTAATTCCAAGAGCCAAGCATGCCAATAGACAACTAAAAGATGACAGTGTTCGACTCGATCGTAGCACAGACCCAGACACGACGTCTAGACAATTCTGGATACAGGGAACCCAAAAACTATATCATACAGCAGGGCAGGCGAACTTCTTCTCCTCAGGGAGCTAGAGAACCCCTACTATAGAAGAGAGCAGCACTCCTTTTTCCTGCCTAACCCGCGTGTCAGAGGGGGCAACTCTCCTTTGCCTAAGCCAAGGCTGGGTAAAATAGTATTTGAAATAAAAATTACAAATATTTTCGGAGATTATTTCGAATACTATGTTATTTTGAATAATTTGAAATATCTATTTATTTTTATAATAGTGAAAATACTATTTGAAATATGTATTTAATCTCTATTTCCGGCGCTTGAGTTCGATCAATAGTTACTATTTAATAGCATGTTTGCAATATATTTAACAACGTTTCGGTCTCTTATTTTAGACCATTTTCAAGAAAAATAATTGCGTTTGCTATATGTGAAAATAATTAGGACATATTTTTAAGAGAACAGAAAAACCCTCTTATTTTATAATTTTGAAATTTTTAAGCGAAAGTACAAACACGTGCCGGTTCCATGACTGTAGGATAGACACTGAAAAATAAGACCGAAACGTCGTTAAATATATTGCAAACATGCTATTAAATAGTAACAATTGATCAAACCCGAGCGCCGAAAACATTTTACGATCGATGAAAATTGAATATTTATATGAAATATGTTTTTCAATTATGTGTTTCTCAACACGAAATTAAAATAGTTACTTGAAATAAATATTTCTGCCATTATTACTGGAATGAAACTTCAACACTACCTTTCACCGAAATAAGCTATGGATATATCTAGACAATCATAACTATGCTTGTACATTACAGAGTAAGTAAGCCTAAATACATAAATATTTTGAAAAGGTAAGACTTCCTTCCTTTAGTAATTATAAAAAAAATTAATATTTCAGATGATTATTGTAAGTAAAATACTATTAAATACTAGTTGAAATAATTAATTTTCATATATCCTTAAAACAATACTATTTCAAATATTTATTCCTAATACATTCTACGAAAACTATTATTTCAAATAATTATTTCTAAAACATCGCACAACAAATATTACTTCAACTAATAGCTTCTACACATGTGTAATTAATAGGTATTTTCAACTATTCTTCTATGTAGAACTAAGAAATAAAATAAATGCTGTAATACTATATATGTCAATAAAAATATTGTAATTATTATTTCCAATACATTTAACAGGAAAATTAAACATTTCCTCCGACCTAGAATAATTTCATTCCAAATATGATTCTTTTTAATTTTATGATATGCAATTGATATACCTCATTCAATACTTAAATAATTAGTAATTGCTTAGATACTAACATATTTAATACTGTAAACAATTATTATTTTAAATAATGGTACAGCAATTTTTAGTGGCGACTGAGAGTCGCTCCTCGAGTGCAAAGGATTAAACAACAATGAAGTTACCATGTGAACGTCCATCAGGTTTGCGTGCTATAGTATCTGTAGGAAGTAGAATCGGTTGTTCATGACCAGACGCGCCAGACGATTCTTATCTCATAGAACGCGTATTCGCTGTATTTCCAACCTCATTTATCTGAGGTTCAAAAACGAGGCATCGAACGAAAGAACATTATTCTTCGTTTTCACCTCGTTGCGGCTTGTACCACAAGATCGATGGCACTCTATATGTATACATACAATTTCTCAAAATTGAAGTTCAAGTAATTTATTCGTCTATATATTGCCATTTTATGACAATTGGAAACAACATAGATAGAATGCTTTGACATATTCGTACTTATTACACAACAATGAAATTACCAACACGTGAACTGCACACAGTACTGATTACCATCAAGCATTTAATATTGATGAATATAAGCACAAGCGAACTAAATTTATGCATTTGTATACACATATTTTGTAATTAGCGTTCAGTATCTCGTTGCTAATGACTAATGACTTTACTGTTAAGGGGCATTCTGATTTTCGAGGACATTTTTGCACAAATATTTAGGAATAGTTTCAGAAAAACTATTGAATCTTTTACATTGAGATTTTGCACACATTGGTATCTGAAGTACGTGTGTGATTTTTTTTAAACTAAAAATAATCACAATTCCGCAAATTATATAACTTTAGAGTGCCTAAGTATATATGTACGTATGCACTTATAATAGAGTGCCTAAGTACATATGTACTTATAGACAGATCTGGTACCACACTTGTACTGAAAGAGAATGCAAGAAATTTTATTTGAAAGACCGGAAAGGTTCCCCCCTTAAAGCATGAAAAAGTGATATTTTATATACAGGGTGTCCGAAAACTACTGCTGTGAACTGAAAGGGAGGTTCCTTGGGTCATTTGAAACGACATTTTCCTTAACAGAAATGGCGTCCGCGGCTTTGTTTAGGAGATATTAACGAAAAACACGGACCAATCAGAGCCAAAACGCAGTAATTTTGGGACACCCTGTATAAAAGCTATCATTGTAAAATTGTTACTACCTATTCTCCTGATCCCTTTGCGGTCCCATATGCACTGTGACTGGACAACGATTGTATTCATGGAGGTCGAATAGCCAGTCTTCCTGGACAACGATTTTATTCAAGGAGGTCCAATGACCAGTCTTCCTGGACAACGACTTTATTCAAGTAGGTCCAATGGTCAGTCTTCCTCGACAACGATTTTATTCTAGTAGGGCCAATGGTCGACGATCTGCCTCGACAATGATTTTATTTCATTGAATGGTATGTTGTTTGCACTGCTAGATACAGTACCCTTTAAAACAGAATAACTTTTTTATAATTGTACCAAACGACCTGATTTTTTGTAAGCAATTAGAAGCGTTGGTTTACTAAAGAATGTGCAAAAAAGATTTTCCAAAAATTACAATTTACAAGGTTATGTGCAAAAATAAAAAAGGCATTTTTTAAAACTTTTTTATTTGGGCCCTTAATGAAAATTTAAAATATATGTTTTCACATGCTGAAAGTTTGGAAGCATCGAAAGCGATTGACTCAGGAAAACTGCTCAAAAGTCATGAAAAGCTACGATTTTTCTACCACTTTCAACCGCTTGTAGCTCGTGTATATGTTAAACGATTTCGATGAAATTTTCAGCATGTGTATAACTAACATAGATCTACAAAACACATATTTAAAATTTTCATTAAGGACCAAAATAAAAAGGTTTGAAAAATGTCTTTCCTATTTTTGCCTGTAACCTTGTAAATTGTAATTTTTGGAAAATATTTGTTGCACATTATTTAGTAAACCAATGCTTCTAATTGCTTACAAAAATCAGGTTATTTGGTGCAATTACAAAAAAGTTATTCTGTTTTGAAGAGAGTACGAATACTTATGGGACTCACTCTATACCGTTACTCGTAATAATATTTGGGCACTTTTGAAAGGACGACAATTTTTTTAATATTGGACCATACGACTTGAATTTTGTTGAGGATTTAGAAAAAACTAGCTTATCGCATGGAGTGAAATAGTAATTTGGAGAAATTACAAGTGGTCGGAATTGCAGAGAAAATACTAAGTATACAAAAATTTGAAAAAAATATTCTCGTGGAACAGATATTTTAGAATCTGTACATTAAAAGCTCCATGAAAACGAATTTTTTGAAAACGTTTATCAAACAAGTCACTATAAAATAACTGAATCACCGAATTATTATGTACTTGATTTATTTAAATATATTATGTAATATTATTTAAGAATTGAAGAACGATATGCAAAATCAAAACATAAGTATTATAGTTTTATTGCAAATATTGATTGAAAGAAATCAATTTAAGTTCACAAGCAAACCATCTTCTAGATTTGCAGAACTTAAAATATTCCTATAATCATTCAGTATACGTATACTTCAGTATTAAAAAGGCGAACGCCATGAATAACTGTAGTGCTGCCTTGTGAATATACGAAAAATATTTCAAATATCAATTTAGAATTTAACCATTTTAAATCACTTAATATTGTTATAATATTATTCCTGAAATAATATTTAGCACTTGTTATAAGGATTGAGAACATTTTTTATATCAACTAAGAAAATATTTGTTCCTGTTATAGAAAAACTATTACATTTCAATTTCATTAATTGTATTCAAACCAAAAATTTTAATCTGAAGAATTCTTTTATAACTGTTCTCATTGTAACTTATTTAACACTAAAACTATTGAGCATTAAGAGCGATTAAAATGTTTAAGCTTATAAGAATGACAACGCCCTATTTATTTAAATTTTGTGCAATTTTTCTTTCAATATGTGCTTGAATAAAAAACTCTATCGTATCAATTTCCATGTAAATGACTTTATAATTTCGATAACTGTAAAATAAAAAATATAAAACCGGTCATTTGACCGGCAGTGGTAGCTTTATTATTATTTATTTATTGCCTTAAATCATATAAGGTTTATATAGCATGTACAATACAAATTATACAATACATAATTATGTTACAGTATGACTTACAGAATAACCTACAATTAGTTTATATTACTTTTGCTATGATACATCTCCATCGTTGAAATTAAATTTTTATTGAGCATAGCTTAATGAAATAAAAAATAATTTTCAGGCCTCTGATATCAGGGTCGCATAGGAATTAATGAATAGAAGTCGGAAGACAGTACTTGTATCGGAAAAGCGTTGATATACGCATGTCCCTATCAACTTCATAAATTGGACATTACCAAACGACATGATTTAGATCTTGTGATTCAGCACTACACTCACAAGCGCTGTCTAAAATAAAATTCACTCTGGCTAACGAAGCATTTAAATTGTAATGATTAGAGCGACACCTATTTACAAAAGTTACAAAATTTCCAGGAAGCCCAAGCTCAGTAAACCATGGCTTACCATCATCCTTGTGGAAAAATCGGATGTACTCTTTTCCCTTGAATACGCCTTGTTCTTTGACTATGTTGATAGTAGATATTCGCATTTGAGTTTTAAAATCGCTGAGAAAATCGGTAAATGGTATCTTAATATCTAGCGTGGGCTTTTCTTTTATCGCTTCCTTCGCAAGTAGATCGACCTTCTCATTGCCAATGTTTGTCCAGTGTGTGATGGTACCCATAAAAACTTAATAAAGTTTCGTTTATTGCTGTTAGGTGCATAGGTGTAGTCCTTATTTTTAATTTCAATAATATAAGACGCCGGACCGATCCGCACGTCTGTCTCCGTTCGTGATCTTCTCGAGACTGCCGATCGCCGTCTTTTCGTTCCGTTGATCGGCCCTCATGCACACCAGTCGCAACACACACATACATTTGGCTTCTCGAACCTTCGAGGCCTTCCTCGATCTTATACAATGTTGTCACACACATTCGGTCTCTAGAGCCGTACATTATCGCTCTTTGCTATGCCTACAATAATATGCTGATTAGTGGCATAACGGTCTGTTGGTTTGTGTTAAAAAGGTGCCACACGTAATAATTTCCATCGTAGCTGATGAAGAAGCTCTGTTCCGTCGCAAGGGCACAGGAAACGTGGGGTTTTTTGAGGACGTTATTTATGGCACGCTCGTGACTAAACAGCCTCTTCCAGGAGTAAGCAAACCGTTGCAACATTTGGCGACCAATTGAGACGTCGGCCAAATAGTTTTTTTTTCTCTTCTTAAAACTTACAACGTGCCATAAATCTCGTCCACGAGAAGGCGCCCTATTGAGACGCACAGTTTCAAGTTTCCGAGGGTCAATCGTAGAAGGCAGGTATAAATCCTTCTTCGAACTCCACCTGACTTGAAACAACAAACTGATACGAACCAATCAGTGCTGGTCTTCGACAATCAGTCGGCCTTTAAGCATTGAAACATAAATTAAGTAACCCCTTCTCGAATACATAGAAGGATCCTCACGGAGAACGTCCTCTCGATACATGGAGGGGGTTTTTCAAGACTTCACGATTTTTGACAAAGGCGGGGACAGGCAGTTCAGTTCTAACACTGGAACCGTGCCGACGCGACCCATCCCTTTGATCAGTTTTCCGTAACACGTCGTCTTGTCCAAGTCAGGATACGTAGAAATTCACATTTCGAGATCCCAGCGATCTGACGCGTCTAAGGCAGGACCTGCTAGCATAGCCTTGCTGATGAGTCCTCTAGCAGGTCTGGGACGAAACGCAGCTTCTTCACATAACGAACAAAGATAATCGTAAATTTAATTAGTTATCTAAAATCAATTTGGTGGATAACGATTCGATGGTTTCATAAAATTTCGCGTCCGCGAAGTTAGAACTTCTCATCGAACAAGCTCTGAAACTTTTTTGAACCCTGCTTACTGCGCTTTCAACGTTCATGAAAAATTCCGAAAGACGGCCATAAAATGTTCCAGCCAAAAGAATCGATTTTTTGCAGTTGCAGTACCGGTCTCTCCTTTGATCCCAAGAACGGCTGACCAAGGCAGTTTAGCGGTGAGTTTGGCTGAGTTAAAAGCTGCAGGGCACGAGGAAGTGGAATGCAAAAGTGCCTAGGACCTGAGACCATCGTGACACGAGCATGTGGACGGTGCATAGGAAATGCATGAGGGCGGAGGGGTTGGTTCAGATTTGCAAATTGGCATTAGTCCGGCTGCACTCGAAACCATTCGGAAAGGACAGTGCGACAACTTTGATTAAACGAGGATAAAATGTGGGATGAAGGTGCACGTGTCACGTACTATCACGGATGCTCGTCTACCACAACGTAGTCCAATTGATGAGCACCGGAATATACTACGTGGTGTGGTCGAATTCTAGGTCGTTTCGCCATCTATGACGTCACGCATAGGCGGATAGGTCGCGCACGCGCGTCTGCATGAACAAACCACACCGTCATACACGCGTGCAGCTATGAGTAGGCGAATTTAATGCAGAACAGCATTCGAAGACCGAGGGATGCTTGTCGTCGAAGAGAACCTTGTCTGAGGATCAGCGCGAACAGAGCATTCCTGTCGCTATGAAACGCAACGCCAAAGAATTACATGTGTACAGGGCCGTTCAGATAACTACTTCATTACACATACACTTCACTAGACACCTAACCACCAATCAGTGAAGATATGGCAGGCTGAGAACCATAGTGACGTAAGTCACATACATGGTATTTTTAGTAAAATAATGTTTTCCACTTGTTGTTCTTGCAAAAACAGACCTATAGATTCAAAGTACTATAAAAACTGTCTGTATGTGAAAATTGAAGCACGAAACAGAAGTTTGTACAGTCTTCAAGCGAAGTATCTACAATGAGTGTAAAAAGTATTCGTACACTTTTCAAAACCGCATAAATTTTTTTAAATTGGACCATACGATTTAAGTTTTTTGGTGATGTAAGGAGGATTAATTTGCCAGTTAATGTGTAAATAATTGTTTTTAAAAATTATTATTGGTCACATTTGCAAAGCAAAATGTAAAGGTCGCGATTTAAAAAATTTTTTATCTGTGCCCGTAATGAAAATTTAAAACATTTATTTTGTATATATGTAAGTAAGTTGTATACACGTACAAAGTTTCATTGACACCGGTTGACGTATAAAAAAGCTATGGGCATTGTAACATGTAAAAATCTTTGAATTTAGGGCTTGCGATTCATTTAAATCGCAGTTTCTCTATTTTTTGCTATTTTCAATTAACTATATTCATAACACCCTTCATCGATTTCGATGAAACTTTGTGCACGTATATAACTCACTTAGATCTACCAAATACACCTTCTAAATTTTCATTACTAGATAGCGGATCTTTATGCAAAATAAAAATTTTGTACTTGAATTACAAGAAACTGGAGTGGAATAGAAATTTATTTTTTTGCTTATTATGTTTATTAGGTTGAAAGTAATGTAACATTATTTTTAAATTCCTCTAATGGTTCCAATGTTTTAAATTACGTCTACTCAGTTTAGTCATAAATGCATAAAATCCGCTGTCTATTCATTACATATACAGATAAAAAATTTAAAAGTCGAGATCTTTACTTTTTCCTACGCAAATGCGAGTAAAACAATTTTTGAAAACAATTATTTACACATTAGCTATTAAACTAATCCTTCTAACATTTCCAAAAAAACTCAAATCATATGGTCCAATTTTAAAAAAGTTATTCGGTTTTAAGGAGTGTACGAATACTTTTTAGATATATCTCTGAACAGTTTGATTAGTAAAGCTAATGAGTACCCTAATATCCATCAGAAATTGAATTTCTTTTTAGTAATTTATGTTCAAAAAGGTTCGATTCTTACTCTAACCTTGAAACTTCTTTTCCCATGTACAGCTGATATTTTACTTCTACTGTCAACTAATAAATCAATTAATAAAATACTTAAATTGTAACCAAAGCAGATGTACCAGTAACTGACCACCTCAATTAAAATAAAACCTTTGAGTGGAGGGTCGCGTACTGTCACCAGATCAGGGGAATTAACTCGACTTGAGGGGAAATAGTACCCTCTCTCTGCCAGTAGCGTATTAGTCACGTGATATTGTGACACATGCACGACAGAGATGAAACGTGTCACGTGACCGGACCGTGGCGGAAGTAGAGTGGGAGACAAATCTTAATCTGGCGACTCTGCAGTCACGTGATAGCCTCTCTTGGATATGCGTGTGTAAATCCCATTTGCACTGAGTTTTTTCTGGATAGAGTCTTAGGCAGATTAGATTAGGCACATTAGCATTTATTGCACTGGTGTCTGAGATACTGTTTATTATTATCACTCTATTTTAGTTAGTATTTTCTATTTTAGTTTAGCATATAATCCATTATATATTTATTTATTTATTTATTAGATTATAAAGCCACATGATCTCAACAAGATCTTCAGGCTCGATCACTGTACCGTCAGTTGTTAAAAATAATTAATTAAAGTCTCATTCTGTTAACATTTATTTGAAAACGATCTGATGTGCTCATCCTATGTTACCAATTACTGAGCAAGTAGGAAAATATGAGCAACTGTAGACATACACTAAATATTCCTTTTCTACGAGAAAGTGATTAAGGACAAAGAGGTTCTAATGATTGTAGCTGTCAAGAAAATAATGCTGTAAGGGGCTTGTATAAGCAGTGGATCGATTTATAAATATAATATTTAATATAGCAACTAATACAAATGGTGTTCACTCTTTGGCATGTAAATAACGACTGACAAATCTTTTAAACAAAAAACATTCTTCTTTCATCCATTGCACACTCATTTCGTAATTTACATTATACATTTTGTCCCTCGCTCAGTATGTTTCTTTCCCATTCTCACACAGAGCTAACAATAGAAAGACTAATGAACTTATAATGAACTTTTTATTTATGAACTATTTATGAACTTATATAATGAACTAATGAGATAAACATTTCAAAATAATTTTAATAAAAATTGGTCTACACATCGTCAATTGTATACTTGTAAAAAAGATTGACCATCAGAAAATTAAACGTGTTTTTCTCAAAATTATTTATTTGCAATTGTTAAGTACAATAGCGATAAACTTAGCCTAAACAATGGCTAATTGTTGTCGATGAACACGAAATATTTATTAAGAAACCTGTCTAAATAAATTGTTTTGCATAATCTTATCCTCTCGTCGTCTGTTTAGATTGATAAACAATGTAAAGATATAAGAAAGATATTAGTCGTTTTATTGTTGTTCTGGCAAAAATCATAACCTATGAGACCATATAAATGTTATTGTTTACAAAATGGAGCGATTCTACATGAAAAACTGTGTCGAAAATGTAGAATAAAATTTGTTCGTACAAGGCTCTGTATACGAGAAAATCGGCTTTAAATACTCGCCGGGTGCACGTGCACTTGACTATGTCTTGACCTGGCGTTGATTGACCTCGCTATCGCCTACTCCCCCAGTTCAGATTTGTGTTCGTTGTAGTAGGCTTTCTCTCAATATCGGACACGTAACGTTTTTTTTTATTTAAAATATGTAAAATTATACATGAACGCTGAACGAACTTATATGAAAACTGAATATAATCTTTATCAGTATTCTATACGGAAATTACACATAAAGTTTCTTCACCGGTGCCATCTGGTAGAATCATTTAATTTTCAATCGCTTTTAAGGTCCGTGCCCGTTTCATTATATTCGTTTCCTTTGTTTCGTGGAACCCATTACTTTCATTGGATTCTCTTTTAGTATTGATTTTTCACCATGCTTTCCATGGGTCAAATCGTTTCATGTTTCAATTATTCAATAAAATGCTAGTCTCTGTTAGTTTACCGGAATTGGTAATTAAATGACCTAAGCCACTCTAATCCAGCATAATCTTAGTCTGGATTATACCCCAAAATAATAATTTATAACATGTCTGATATTCAGGGAGGACGATTAAATCGTTTATCGACGTAAAGCTATTTTCACTGGCATAAAGCTTTTGGAATCGGATATGAATTGTTTTTTTTTTAATTTGCTAAAATGTTTTCCTTTCTGATTTCAATATTTCTCTGCCAGTGATTCTCGTGAAATGATTTAAATGGCTCGTGACAAAATATATTTCAATTTCTACAAATGCAATATGAAAAAGACGAAATCGTTAACCGTTTGCACATAAAAGCGTTCCTTGTGACTGTTCACTATGAGCCAGTATACGTATGTGTTGACGAATCGAATTAATTGTATGTACAGCTGTATACAGGGTGTCCCAAAAATGTTATACTTCCTTGAAAGAGGTGATTCCTGAGCTCGTTTGATGTAATTTTTTCCTTTGCGAAAATGTTCTCCGCGGTTTCGTTCAGGAGTTATTAACGAAAAACGCGGACCAATCACAGCGCGGCTACAGCTGAGCGCGGCGTTGACGTTGACTGAGTGAGCCGGGAACCGTCTGCAGTAGCCGCGCTCTGATTGGTCCGCGTTTTTCTTTAATAACTCCTCAACGAAACCGCAGAGAACAATTTTGCGAAGGAAAAAGTTATTTCAAATGACCTTAGGAATCGCCCTTTTCAAGGAAATACAACATTTTTGGGACACCCTGTATACATATACCTAAGTATGTACACACACATCTAATTATTAATTCATCTCTTTAGTGTTTCAATTTTTTCGTGCAGCTTTATTTAATCGGTAATATAACAGATTGTCGTTTATTATAAAATTATTTAGGTAATTTTGTGATTTCAGTTTATTTCAAAATTCAATTTCGTTATACATATATATGAACACTTTTAGCCTCGTTAGCAGGATTTATGTTTTTTAAAAATATTAAATGTAGTTTTTACCAGACTACATAAAAACTGTGGTTTTCCAGATAGATATTACGTAAAATATAATTTATTTGGAGACCTTGGTACAAAATCGTGTACGTCCACATTTAAAAAATTATTTTAAAACATTTTACACATTTTAAAACTAATAAAAGTTTGTGTTTAGAACTTTTTTTATCTAGGCCTGTATTGAAAATTTAAAAAATGTGTTTTATAGACGTGAATAAAGTATGTCTATGCTGCAAATTTCATTATCGATGTTGGTTAAGTGGTCAAAATTGCAATAAGTCAAAAAACGAGAAAAGTATTTTTTAGGCTCTAAATAACGCAACGACAGTTTTTCACGATTTTCATAAAAGTCCGAATTTTAAATAGAATATTTGATTTTATAAACGCAGACAAAATTAATCCAACAATAACTCAGAGTTTGCGTGGACATTTATCTGCCATATCTAGGCTGCATTTCCATTTGGATGGCTAAAAAACTATAACCCGCGATCGTTCGTTGCCCGTTCGTTTTGCTGAAACAATTTTTTGATGGGAGGAAAAGGTAACCTACCATCAGAGAGGATTAACAGATGCGCAATTCTAATCAAAACGTGTTACCAAAGTTCGCACGTACAAAATGTTTCGTACATACATATGTATAGTGGTCGAAATTTCGAAAGTTTTTTTTTTTGCGCATGGTAACGACGACGGCAATTCTTTGTTTTTACGTGTGGTCACGTAATAATAAAAATAGTAAAAATAAACTTTTCATTTTCTGGATGCTACAATAGGTCCACTAAAAAATTTCCCTGTTTGTGATCGTTATCGACTGAGTTTTTCATTGTTACTGACTGATTATGCGTGACCACTTCTTCGATTACAATTGATTTCTTGATTGTTATTTCAAATTGTTGCGTATAGTTTCGATTATTACAGTAATATTTGATATTTTATTGAGAATTCCAGCGAAATTACCATAGTTCCAGCTGATGTATTCCTTTATCTTTAACAGTGTGAGTGCTGTGTACAGTCAGTTAAAAAAGTTTCCATACACCTTTTGAAATGTTGTAACTTTTTAAAAAGTGGGCCACGTGACCTAAGTTTTTTTAATAATTTAGAAGAATTGGGCTACTAAATGACGTGTAAAGAAAATTTCAAGAAAATTGAAATTGACAGGACTTGCAAAAACAATTAGTAAATATTGATTTTACAACTTTTTTATCTGGGTCTGTAACGAAAATTTGAAAACTATATTTCGCAGATCTGTGTCAATTTTATACATTCTAAACAAAATCTGCGATTTTCATCCTTAAGCTCCAATCTTGAAATATTTGTTGCTCACGGCACCGTTAATCGATTTCGATGAAATTTTCACTGTATGTATAATTGACACAGATCTGCAAAACGTTTTTCAAATTTTCATTACAGACCCAGATAAAAAAATTGTAAAATCAATATTTACTAACTTTTTTCTAAGTCCTGTCAGTTTCAATTTTCTTTACACATCATTGAGTGACCTAATTCTTCTAAATTCTTGAAAAAAACTCAGGTCATGTGGTCCAATTTTTAAAAAGTTACATCGTTTCAAAGAGTGTACGGAGACTTTTTTGACTGATTGTAAGTATAAAAATATACTTACTGTCTAAATTTACTTTTATTTTTATAAGTAGGATATATTTTTAGGTTACATCGATTTTTCTTAACATTCCACCCCGTAGCATTTTAAGAAATAAGTATGGGACATTTTTGTCGGGGAACATAGTCTCTTATCGTGGTGGATAGAAGTATTGTCACAGTCTTAGACCATAATATACACAGATAAAATAAGAAGATATGACAAAAATGAAATTGAAAAATAATAAAAAATAAAACACAAAGTAAAGTGAAGTGCACGAAAAGAGCTACTTATGGCACGGAAATCTTAATAAACAATTGTGAAATGTTGTAAACTTCACGATGTTCGTAATTTAAAACAGCTACAAACTAAAGACAGTAAATATTACTCAAATATTTGTTAAAACAATTTATTTAGTTATTTATATGATATTATACCACGGTGTAAAAATGAGTGAAAGGTTTATTCATTTAAAATGTAATAATGCATAGCTCTTTTTCGTCGGCAGTAATGCGTACAAAATTTTATCAATTTTATTTTATTAATATTTTCTTACGTTGTATTTTTGAGGGCCACCAATTTCTTTTTGTATTCAGGTCACATTATTCTTCCATAAAATGCTTACACATATTATTATTTCATAATAAATTAGGAATAATATTACGTGCATGATACGTGTTCGAACAGAATTTTTAAAAACAAACGATAACTGTTTGCTTCGCCGTCTGATAATAGTGTTTATACGTGGAATTTAGTACAGCTTCAACACTTCTGTCCAGCACTGTACACTTTGAAAGCGGTCGAGAGGAAAGATCGCCACACCGAATGCCAGTCGAAACGCGAAAAACGTGAGCATCTGTGTAATTAGCGCAATGAATGGCTGCGAGTGATAATATATTGCCGATGAAATACGCGTGGCATCGCGCCAGCCGTAGCAACATTATGCCGTGACGCGCAGATAAATTAACAAAAAAAAAAAAAACAAAAACAGGAACGCTTAGCATTAGAAAGGCGGACGCGTTTACATTTGACTGCCGTGTAATTTTTTACTTCGAAATTTCCGGAAAATGTTATCTCACGTTAACACATAAATATTCAACGTAATGCGAACACACACGCATACGTCATCGTCGTGCAACATTTCTCGAGCACAAAAAACATATCCGGGAACAGACGACACGGAAATGCGAACTTCCAAACCAGAAGTTTCGTGAACACGTTTATTAAGCATTGATATTGTACAAAAAAAAAGAACTTATGACGCGGAAATGCTGTTAGCGTTAATTGGAATTTGCAACGTTAATTGGACGGGCTGCAAGATCCCACGACATTTGCATCCAAAACGCTGTCTGTTTTTGTGCATTTCTACGTGCACTAAAGTGCAATATTTAATTTTTGGTAATTCCTGTATAATATGAAAAATTGGACGTTCTGTATTTTTAAATTTTATTGTTCCCGTTACGATTCCAGTTGCACAATGCTTATACAAAGTGTAAAATTTCATCAAAGAAATCAAACTTATTAAACAAATAATACATTCTAACTTATTTGATGACGTCGCTAATAACTTATTGGTTGATGCAACATAAGACTACAAAAAAATGTCCCAAAACGTTGCACTTCATTCCTGAAATCATGTGAAGTAATTTTGTCCTTTGCGAAAATGTTCTATGCATGTTCTATGCAGCTTTATTAAAGAGTTATTAGCGAAAAACACCGACCAATCAAAGCGCAGTTATAGCTGAGCGAGGCGTTGACGTTGGCCGAGCCAGACACCGTCTGCAATAGTCGCGCTCTGATTGGTTCGTGTTTTTCTTTAATAATTTCTTAACTGAACCGTGTAGCACATTTTCGCAAAGGAAAGAGTTACTTAAAATGACGCGATGGATCACACCATTCAAGGAAATGCAACATTTTGGGAACACCCTGTATAACAACCTTTCAAAATTTTAGTCAAATATTTGCAATATCAATACTGTTAGTTTAATATGTGCTTCTTAAATGTATCAACTGTTAACAAAAATTGCTACATTTTAGTCGCCATGTAAGACAATTACAATATTATTAATTTATTTTAAATTCCACCGCGAATTTAATAAACAATTTTCAGTTTTAATATTTTTTATCACGTTTTCAATCATTCTGTTCCAGCTTCAAGAATTGAAATTTGTGAAGTATGATTATTTGTAATCAATTTTGTAAAATATTTATATTTTATAATAAATTTTATAGTAGTTTTTATAGTAAAATATTTAGATTCGTTATCGCCATCTTTTCTTAAACATAAACACACACTGTATGTTGTTCAAATATTTTGCGGAACGTAGAGCTTTAAAGAGTAAATACTCAATTCGAGATAAATTATATTGAGAATGAAATGTTTTCGTTTATAGGGGATATTGTTGTTTACTCAGCTCAGAATGAATAAACATTGTTAACGTAATTACTGCTTTGGCAGAATTTTCTCACTTTGATACCAACTCTGCGCACTTTTTGCGAGAGCTATAAGTGCGCGTGTAAATACTTACTTTTATACACTCGATTGCTTGCATCAAAGGGTATTGCAGAGCTTTGAATTTCAGATTTTTCACAATTCAATCGTCATTGAACAGTATTTAATACCGAGCTACACTGCTGTAAAATCTGCATTTATGAATTCCATAAACCAATATACGCAGTCAAGCAATTTCGATACGCGGATTCTTAACAAAATGATAAAAGGGGTGTAAATAACATTAATTACAAACCATCATAGAAATTAATGAATAAAACATTTTCTTGATACGTTTATCTTTTTCCATTGCTTCGAACAAATAATGTAGGAATACGTTTTAATAAACAATATTTTTTAATGCTTCATTTCAAATAAATATTTATAAATCAATCGAAATATGGATGACATTGAATTAATATTAATATGCATTAAACATGTGTTTATTTGCAAAGTAATGTTTTATGAAATTATTTGGTTTACCAATAATTACTTGCGGTGAATTGCAGAAAATATTTGCATATTTCATTACTCCATAAATGTCGCAAGGGTGCAACAATGTAAAACATAAATTTTTTACATCCATAAATATAAATTCAATAGCTAAAAATATGTTTTAAAATACAATTTTAGAAAATATAATTTACATGATTTTAATATTTTGTATTTTATATTATCCATTTTTAACAATCGCGAATATTAAACTGGTTTCTGTTGTTAAAGCTTTCCTTTTATTTTTTAAATAATTTTATTTATGATTACATCCGCTGCAATTGAATTTCTATACAACCTCGAATAATTTATCACTATTTGGAGAAATCAATTGAATCTCATACCTACGTTTTTCAATCGCTCTTTTCATAATATTTATTCAGGCGTAACCACATAATGTTGATACGTAAAGTATGCGTGTCGTATATTTCGGTTGCGCCCACACATACATATACACATGTGAATCGTTCGAGATACAATTTTTCCATTGGAAAAGATAACTTTAAAATACCGAGTTAGTATATACACGGACTGTTCATAAATTTTTACTGTTACGCACTTGTAAAGCTTCATTTGAAGAGATCGTTTTAATTATTTTTCAACTACTTTTAGATCTTGTAAAACAATGTAAGATACTTCACAAGATAAAATTGTGAAATTATGTGTTAATAACAAAAACGGGCTTTCCGAAAAAATTCTAATCTACAGGAGAAGCGAAAAACTTTTTAACCTCTTTAAAGTCCGGTAAATTCTTCCATTTCTTCCTTTCCGTCTCCAAGAACAGAAAATGCACGGGAAACTTTTTACGGAGTAAGTTACAGAAACTTTAACGTAAAGTGACTATCTTCTTTTCACTTTGACTAACAATTAAATTTAACAACAAAAAGGACTAAACGTATTTGGCCATTGGAAAATTGTTTTCTGTTCACTTTGGTATCCGTTTTAATTAAAATTAAATGTGTCATCATACAAAATCATTTTTCTTAAAATTTACTATTTTTAAGATATTTATTATGTCCTCATTTTAATATACAGAGTGGACCACGCAGCTTGCACACCTAGAATATTTGCATTCTATGTAATACTAGGAACAAATGATATAAACATAATTTATTTAAAATTATAATTTATTACAATTACAACAATATAATAGTTATTTTTATGAAATCTGCAAACGTTAACGATTCGGATTTGAATCTGCTAACATCATTAGCCACATTTTGCTAAAAATGAAGATTTCATAAAAATAACTATTATATTGTTGTAATTGATCGAACCGTAGCGCCGAAAACTTTATACCATGTTTATTAAACAATTTACGATCGACAAAAACGTTAACATTTATTTCAAGGTCACTTTGATTTCTTTAAATGGAAAGTGCTACAGTGGATTCAAGAAGTATTTCAACACTAAATACCCGATTCTCGAAAAATTGCCAATATTTAAACAATAATAATTTCGTAAAAAATGACCATACGATCATAAAATTTGACTCATTTTAAAGCTGAAAGCCTCTACTTTCAAAATCCATCGTTCATGTTATTCCAAGATCTCTTTTCATGATATAACGAGCGAGAAATTGAAGACGCGTTTCTTCTTGAAAATGTTACACATTCAAACGTCTGTGAAAACTTTGAAAAATTTTTCTTGTAACTGAAACCAACATAGATTTCAAGATTAAAGCTTCTTCTTTACAACTACATCTTAAGAATTGATGTGCGATTTTTTTCACTGTTTTATGCAACAAAAATTAGGAACAAGTTCGGTCGCGTATAGCCCCCTTGGTTTAGCTTGTACTAGTGTAAAGTTGACGGCACAGCTTTCATTCGAAGCTCGATGCAACGGCTAAAAAAAATTGTACATCAAGTTTTAAGGTGTCGTTGTAAAGAGGAAGCTTCAATCTTGAAATCTATGTTGGTTTCAGTCACATGAAAAATTTTTCAAAGTCTTCGCAGACGTTTGAATGTGTAACATTCTCAATAAGAAAAGCGTCTTCAGTTTCTCGCTCGCTACGTCATGAAAAAACATCTTGGAATAACATGAACGATAGATTTTGAAAGTAGAGGCTTTCAACATTAAAGTGAGTCAAATTTTATGATCGTGTGGTCATTTTTTACGAAATTATTACTGTTTAAATATTGGCAATTTTCCGAAAATCAGGTATTTAGTGTAGAAATACTTCTTGGATCCACTGTATATATTCTATCACGAACCGATAGACTATCAAATTCTGCATAAAAATTTATTGACCTCCATATGTCCTAGATCTAGTAGTTGACGAGAGATTATAAAAAATTTTTACTTTGTCAAAATTAAAGAAGATACTCTGGGGTCACACTTGAGTGAGATACCCTAATGCTGAGTCAATAGTTTGTCTCATGAAATCGAGGCCGAAAGAGTAGTTTCCAAAATTTTGAATTAAACTTTTTTTTTATTATTTATTTTTCCATTGTTTAGGTATGATTTGAAGATATTTCGAAATTGAACTGTCATCATCAGATACTGAAGTGTAGGATAATGCAATAGCCTTAATGACATTTTCACTTAGTAACAATTTGATTAATTTTTTCTGAATCTTTTGAAAGACAAAATAATAATTTTGCAATTTGAAGAAATCCCTTACCTGTTTGAGATTTGTTTAGAACAAATTTTAACAAGTTTTAACTTTTGCTTATAATAAACTGTTAACTAGCCTTGTTTCAATGAAACATCCCTTATAAGGGTGGTTTTTTAAGTGTAGTTCCTGATTGCAACAAAAAATAATAGTAAAATCGTAATCTGCGACTCCAAAAACCGATAAAACTGCCCTTTTTATAAAAGATGTATAGTTAAGAGATTTACGAATTTAATCCGAGTTTTTACGATTCCAACCCACTATGTGTAGTAGGTATAAGTCTGTTATGAAAGCATAGTGAAGCTCACTTAGCAGTCGCATTCTGTCGCCACCATTTCTTAGACTGGCGCTTATCTTACCAAATAAGCTTTCTATATATCTCACTCACACTCAATGCTCCTCACTTTATCTTCCAAGCCATTTAGAAGCGAATGGACTGGAGAAAGAAAACAGTCGGTAATTCGTGGGACTCAACCCTCTGGATAATGGTCACGATAAGGTCCAAGACGCGATACCACTATAAGTGAGCACCATTGTAGATGGCGATTGCTTAATTATTAATATTAAAAGAATCCAACAGTTTTAATTTTTAATGCGTTCTTTATACATTATTAAATTGTGCCACCCCTTTTTATAAATATTTTATTCAATCAATTATATGTATGTATAGTCGTTCTTGCCCTGAATACTCTGCATCTATTGTGCTGGCAGCAGTTGAACTGCTTTGTTATAAAATGCATCTGACAATGAGTTATGATGCAAAAATACGTGGTTCTTTAATCGTTCCAGATATTGGAAACTCCTTTTATTTATATAAATACAGAGGGTTTACTATTTCTATAGAAATTTTTATTTAAAATAATTTTATTTAAGCGAGTATTTTGATTTTTCATTTTCCAAAAATCGATTTCTTTTCCTCGTATTTTCTTTAGGTATCAGTGTTGTAGAATTTGTATAGACGATTTTTGAGGTTCCGATAGTTTGGCAAAAATGTTTCGAACAAAAGTTAATTCCTCTGGTCTACAAATTGCACCATTAGAAGGTCACCTTGACTTTTTTAAATGATAACAAAATTCTTGTGAATATGAATTCTTCTTTGTTTAAAAAGTAATTGAGCAGTATTGTGTGAAAAAAATCTGCAATAATTTTATTTTAGCATATCATTTTTAATAATTGATAAACTCGAGTATATATCACAAACGAATACAAAATTTAAAATATTGAAGATATCGAATTTCGCAATGGTAATAGTTTATACTAAATCAAAATTAATGTAAACTAATTGTAAGTTAGACACTATATCATATCGTGACATAATCATACAATATATTGTATAATTCATCCTGTATATGCTATATAAACTTTATATTGTTTAAAGCAATAAATAAATAATATATATGTATATCTGGTTACATAGTTTTGTAGGCGATTTCGATGGCCTTCTATACAATGACCTTGAGTCGACCTGGAACTCAGAAATTGTTATGAAATAGCGAATTTTGTCGTGTAAAAAAGTTTCACTTTTTCTTCAAAGAAATTCGCATACAATGTTTTGTAATTTTATGATATTATCATTGTTGATAGTAGAACTTGGAACCTCCATAAAGTAACAACAACAATCTAATATTGATATATTCCTAGCGTAAAAATATTTTACGATAATCTTATTGTGAGCAGCGTCCTTTATATAAAGTTATTCTCACAGTTACGATACTAGCACAGTTCTTTAATTGTTGTTGTTTTAAGATATTTTAAAGAACCTAAACTTTCCGTACGTTTGTCCAGCAGTGTATCTTAAAAGTATTTAACTCCAGTCGTCTACATAATAAATCTTACTTTGTAAAATCGTCGAATGAGTGTGTATTTACGCCGCAACGCTTTAGAGAAAAGTAGTTAGCTTTTACAAGTCATAAGCCGCTTACGCCTCTTACACCTCTTTCACGGAAAGTCACCGCCGACTGACATTCTTCCGGCATCAATTTCAACCATTCGAAGCCAATTACTGAGGTACACTCGTGTTCATAACTACCAGAACTTTTTATTGCTTTCACGAAGAAGATAACGTTTCGTCTATATTACGACTTCTGTGTTCATTTTTCATACTAAGAAAAATATATACTTATAGTTGTACATTTTATTCATTTAAATCATAAGGAACCATAAAAAATAATACACTTTTCATCAAATTTTTTTAATATATTTAATCCTGACACAAAAATTTGTTTTTCTGACACATTTTTATGAGTTATAAGACTGTTGTAATGTAAATATGTAGACTCATTTGAAAAAACTTCAATGATCTTGAAATCTCGAGAAAATTTTTTTGCCTATCACCACATTTATGAACTAATAAAGAACATTACCCAAGTATAACACGACGATTTTAATGAAATTTATCCAGAATATAATTTGTTAAAAATATTTTACACCTATCTTTTATATCTGCAATGGTCCATACTTAGGGGGTGAAAATATCCCTTACAGTTGGGGTGAAACCACATCTTGACAATGTCTAAAACAATGATTCTTTTTGTAATTTGTGTGTTTTCGATTAAGAAATGTAGGCATAATATTCCAGAAAACATGATTTGTTTAAACAATATTTTTAAAAATTCACCTTTTTTTGCAATATTTCTTATTAATTGTTTATTTATATTTACGTAACTTTGTGTACGTAATCTGTGGACCTAACTACATGTTCCTGAAATTATTTTATTTTTGTCACTTAATAATAATCATAAAATATTTAACATTTTCCATTACTGCTTGAAATTGATGAAGAAAAATCGTTATTTTTCAATAGGGAAATTTATTTCCAAAACCTACTCATCTTATACGTTCGTGCGCGTCATGTTTGGTTATCTACCCGTGGTATATTTATTCGTTTAATTTTCCCAGAAATAGAAATCCAGAGGTGTCAAGTGTGGGAAACGTGACAGCTATTTGTTACTTCCTGAGCGACGAATCCAGCGATCCCCAAATGTTCTGTTCAGAAATTCTGTAACATTCCGTGCAGAATGAGCAGAGCATCCGTCTTGCTGGAACCACATGGTTCGTCGGATATGGAATGAAATAATTTCTAGTAATTGGTGGGAACCGTCTGTAACAATTTTCTTCTAAATAATTAATAGTGACAGTGATATGTCATTCTTCTTTCTTCGAAACGAACTCACCAGGAAAACTTTTGTACCGGTAGGTACTCAATAAATGGAATACAGATTTATTCCTCAATTTATTACCCTTCGTATCTTCGTGAAATGTATTACACGTATATTGTATATTGTAGACCTCAAAAATATTGTAAAAAATGGATGATACGAAAGTTATAATCGTATTGTCTTTGGTCTGTATAGAATTACATAAATTATTTAAATATACTCAGCTATTTATATTTTTTATATGTAAATTCATTGTGCACAAAAATGTGAATATACTGGTGATTTGCTACAAACATAACGATTTAATCACTTGCCCTACGTGATAATAATTTTGAACAGAGTCTAATAAATATGAATGTTATTAATTTCCATCAAACTAAAATAAAATACTACTTTGGTTTTGTTGATGTACAGATATTAGACAACATATATAGACATACAATAGATATAAATATTCTCCTTTTTAAGGAAATTACCAACTACAAAAAAGTTCTAATCACTGAATCCGTAAAATAAATCGTAAAAATCACAATTTTCAGGAAAACGAGTCTAAATGTTTCGAATTCTTATAGCTTTGTAACAACATTACATTCAAATTATAGAAAGTGATAGATAAAATATTACATCTAAAGTAGGTACAATACATTCTTGTTAATATTAAAGAATTATTTAATAATATGTCGTTACTATAAAAAAAAATGTAATATGACTCATGTCTATTATGTCATCAATATAGTTATATGTTGAGATAGTACATTATGAATGATGAAGAAAATAAAGAAAGTATAATTACATTTACAACGATATCGTATGAATCAACACGAAATGTGTCATTTTTCTTAAAATTCAATAAAATGCAACATAATAGTCATGCAATACACAGGTTGTTTTATCACCTTTACAAATTTTATCAGTAGGCTATATGTTTGCATATACTTAAATCTCAAAAAATGCTTTCCACGTACAAAAATAAAAGATCACCTTCATTTTTTTAAATGGCATGTGTTTTGGAGATCACAGGATTGTTGCTCACGTCGAGACGAATTCAACAGTGTATTATGTTATGACCTTGAAATGTCCTTAAATTCGAAAATTTTATGCAAACGCGATCTTAATGAAACATTTTGTCTGAAACAATTTTTAATTGCTTAAACACCTAAAACATAATGACAAAACTTAACGGGTACAATAGTATTATATACCAACAAGACTCCAAGGACTCCTGTGAAAATCTAATCAATTTTTTGGAACATAGAAAATTAATTAAGCAAATATAAAAAGACGACCTCTCGTTTATAAACCTGTAGTTGCCAATGACCCTTGTGAGATTGATGCAACTTAAAAAAAGCATAAATCCCCAAAAAATAATGACTCACTTGCAGGACTCTTCTCGTGAACAGTAGAATTAGAAATCGATTTTTCAGTAACCGTAACTCAAAAACCGTGACTTTTGAGTTACGCTATTGTTGCAGCAAATGAATGGTGCATCGGATATGATCTTGTTTTCCGGGTTACTGTTTCAGAGTTTCTGTTTCCCAATAATTCTTTTGATACACTGAGCTTTTTGGTTTGAAACGGGACATAGATAACGTCGCGACGCGTCGTCGTATTTCGTCAACGTGTTAAAGGGTTTTCCAGCGAATTCGACCAGCGCCCGACAATTTTGAGTGGGTCAAAAGGTCAATAGAAGTCAGAAGGTCACTCGGGCAGTTTATATGAAAGCAGGTGAATGACTGGAACAATACGGGAACTGCTATAGTTCGGAAGCAACGTAATATCGAGTGTATGTTCGCATGAACTTTTTCCGTACATTAACCCATATATCGAAAGACAGATAATCGGCTGGTTTGCTTTTTTAAATTGTTTGTACGTCGCTAACAAATATGTAAATTCTACTTTCCTGAGATAGTAATTATAAATCAAATTTACCTGTGAGACGTACAAATTTTCGCAGAATCAATGACGTCTGACAATCGCAATTTGATTGGATAGTGTTCCTTCTCGAGAAATTTTATAATTGGTTATTTCTCATTTCTCGAGAAATTTAAATCAAGGAAAATTCTTATCAATCTCATTTATTTCATAACATATTTTCGGAAATGAATTTTTAATTAACTCAAATTGCATATTATACTAATCAATCGCGTACGTATAAGCATATCTACAAGCAGCATATCGATGCCTACGTATCCATGTTTGCAATGTGATAATTTATTATAATGAACATCCAAGGCAGATATGTATAAAATGGCAAAACAAATTCTAAGCAGGCTTCTCGGAAAATATAACAATGATAAGGATTCTTATGAAAATAGTGAAAAACTTCCAGATTCACAGAATGGGGAACTATCACTGAAAGAACAGTTAGAATTAGAAATTGCAGATAGCCTTAAAGAATTTAGTGTCAAGAGTTTAGCGTCAGAAGAAAATAAATTCCGCACTCTAACAAAGGAATTCCAGATTTTTGAGTCCACTGGAAAAAGGACACCGAATCTGCAGCAACTTTTGGATGTTCTTCATACAATAAAGCCAATATCCACACAAAATGAAAGAAATTTTTCTGCGGCTACAGATTTTGTTACAAAAAAAAAGAAGCAGATTGTCTGATTCTACATTAGACGCATTATGCTTCTTAAGAAGTCATTTCAAAACAAAAGCGTAATGTTTCACTTTACAAAAGTTTGCTTTTAAATAAATAAATTTATCGGTTATATTAAGCGTCTATTTTTTCCTTGTTTTCAAAGTTATGTACATATTGGACAGGAATAAACATTGAGTTAAAGTATTTTAGGCTTTCGATAAATATTTTTTTATTTTATTAAAAATGACCAGAGGCCGAAAGTACTTCAAAAATATTTTTCCGAAAAATTATTTAAAAATAGTTGAAAAATGTTTTTACAATGGTTTAACAACAATCACATGGTTAGGAAGCGAAAAAACATCTGATAAACAAAAAAAGAAAAGATTGACCCGGGCGGGATTCGCGGTTCCGCAGTCCGAGACCATAGCCTCTGTACCAACCAGCGCCGTTGAAACTATCTTCGAAATACTCGAATATAACGACTTAGTATTTTATTTTTTTTTGTATTACGCGAGTTTTAAAGTCTGGAAAAAATTCTCTGACCGTAGGAATGTTTACTATTACATAATATATTTTTTTAATTCAGAGAAGATAGGTATAACTTAGGAAAAACGCCGAAAAAAGTGGTTTTATTTTTTACTTATGATAATAAGTATCAAGCTCAATTTTTTTCAAATCCCTGAGAGTGATGCGTCATAGTTGAAAAAAATAAAAACCACTTTTTTCGGCGTTTTTCCTAAGTTATACCTATTATCATATCTCATTTCTAAATTAAATCTGTAGTAGTGCTCTTTCGATTTATGAAATCTGCATTTTTTCGATTTTTTTCGCGGTTTTTCGTGTTTTACAACCAGAGTGTGCAATAGAAAAATCTGAAAATGATACATAATATGTGGCTTAGTATCCAAGATGTGTCAGAATTTTTTCAGAATTTTTAACTGTCAATAAATGGGGAAAATGGGCCAAAAACTGGTTTTTCGATTCTCCTCAATAACTACCCTTACAGATGAGATATGGGGCTGTAACTTGGCAGATCGGGGTCTTCTTGGGTAGGCTATCGAATTGCCAAAGCTCGATTAAAAACTCGTCGGGGGCGAATTTGACCACCAAACCCGGCTATAGCCTTTCATCCTTAACGACCTGATACAATTACCTTACGAATTAACTCATCTTTTTAGTGTTTCATTTTTTCGTGAGGATTTACATATACGATGTAAAAATTTACTGCAGTATATACAGGGTGTCCCACGTAACACCTTTTACGCTTTTTCAAGTGTTTGCAATAATCTGACAAAAAAATATTTTGAACAAAAGTTGATCAGTCTTCGATTGGCTACACATTGCAATGAAAAAAAATTGGAAAAACTTTTTCCGATCATTTTCAAGGTCACCACTTTCATTTTTTTAAATTACACTTTGCATGTTTGACTTAACAGTATTATAGTCCGTATCAAAACAAATTCAACGACCTAGCACACCATGACCTTGAAGGCACAGTTAACACTTTGACTGCCAAACTAGAAACCTAAAAAATTCCATCAAATCAATGTAGGTTATTTAATGAAATAAAAATTGAAAAAAATTATATGTATGATATGGAGTAGTCCTCCAACTTTCTGGCATTTTACAGATCCTAATAAAATTTGGTACGATTTATATATTAGCGTAAAAATTCATTTTAAAACTTGGACAAATAGTTCCGTCACCCACATATGGGTGACATGGCAGTCAACGTGTTAAGTCAACAATACAAAGTGCCATTTAAAAAGAAATGTAGGTGGTGACCTTGAAAATTATCGAAACAAGTTCTTCCAATTTTGTTTTCATTTCAATGTATAGCCAATCGCAAAGTGATTATATTTTTTCAAATACTTGAAAATCGTGAAAAGTGTTACGTGGGACACCCTGTATAATCGTTAGACTGCAGATTTGTTGCATTTATTATGGATAGAGACAATTTAAAGCAGCGGAGATAGAGGAGGAAAGAAATTTATATTTGGTTCCTGTGTCTTGCAATGGATTCAAACAGTTTTTATTTTGCATAAAGATCCGCAGTCTAGTAACAACGGTTGGAACTAAAGAATTTTAAACAATACTTTTGAACATTAATCTAGCCACGTGTACAGTGTTTACGTTATATTTAGCAGAAGGGTTAAGTGATTTTATTATTAGAGAGATTATTATAGCGAAAGACGACTCAAATGTCAACATGTTGATCACCGTAGCTAAATTAAGAAAAAAGATTTACCATTGAAGTTGCATTCAACGGTAAAACGAATCCATATTCATGGTAGGAGCAATATTTAATCTGTTGATCAAACAGAACACGAGGTAAACATAGCTAGCATGGTGCAGAGTTGGCTGATCAGGGGGATTGACTCGAATTGGGGAGAAGAAAGTTATCCTCTTTCCGCCAGTGCGGGATTAGTCACGTGACATTATGACACACGAACGACAAAGAGGGAAGGCGTCACGTGACTGGGACGTGGCGGAAGCATGGGGGAATATCATGGTACAAGAGGAAGGTAGAGTGGAAAAACAAGTCTTAATCTGGTGACTGTAGCATGGTATTAATACAAGATAGTAATACTAGTAAATAATGATATTTTCCATCGAATACTTTCTCTAAAATACAAGCTTGCCCTAAATGTATTGTAATCAATGTATACGTAGCAATTGAATTATTTTTAATATTCTCTGATATTCAGTTCAAGAGTCGCATATTTATATTTTTTCATATTTATGCTTCCGTGTTCATTAGTTTGACGAGCAACTGTGTATTGGTTAATTTGGGTCAAATTCTGTGGTGTACTTATGCATAAATATTATTGAACAAATTTCGCGTGTATCTTCTAACCAGTTATGATTTTCGCAGAATTAAATACTACATCCTGCAGTAAATCGAAGAGGTTCCATTGTGGAAAGTTTGTTGTAACACAGAAACAACACTTTTACTTTGTCTTGTCTAAATACAGAGCTTCAGATTTGACTATAGAATTTAATATGTTATTTAAACGAATAAGGCATCATTTTCACAATTTTTTTCAGCTGTATTTCCCATCGATCAATACACATGTTTCTCGTTTATAATCCTTTTTCCCATACTGTAGTTTCATCAAATATGTTTTTCATCTTCGCGTGTGAGAGTTTTCATCCATTGCATCGACAGCTAGAAAAATTGACTTGTCAAATGTTTCTGTGAGAATTATTTTCCACTGAAAATTTCATAAATAAGTTTTCACTCCGATGCATTCTCTTTTAATCTATACTTGGTTTCATTTTCGAGAACTATAATATATTAGATTATATAAAAAGATTTGTCCATTATACGGTTGAGTATCAGTTATAACAAATGCTGAATAATAAATAAAACTGAATAAATAAATAAATTCTTGTTTGTACTGCTTCGTATAAAGTTTTCATTAACTATTCATGAGCTATGATAAACACGAGCTTGAAAATTATTAAACAATTATGAAATCTTTGATGTGGGTTAACTTTGAAAATTAAATATTGAAATACTTCAATGTTATTACAGTATTAGTAACAAAATTTCCAGTGGTTTTAACGTCTACCACGAGAATCTGCGAAGTGTATAATATAAATAATATCGAGAATAGGAGTATCAGTAAAAATGATAAAGAATGAAACTGATTTCCTATGTAAAAATAACTTGAAAGAGTAAAACAACGACTTCATAATCTAGGTACAGATTTTCATGTAACCAATTAAAAAAATTACATTGGCAAACACGGTTTACATTTGTTAGAAAATATAATGTCATTCCGATACAGTGTTTTATACAGGGTGAATCACAAAACGTGATCAGCTTAGATTTTTCTGTTGTTCAATCAGACATTTTTTTAGCTAAACTAACATGGTTCAATAAGACCTTTAAGATGATCGTACCAAATTTTTGATCAACCCTTCATTTTTTCAGAGTTATACACTCGCGTAAACGGTTAACAAATTACTTTTTCGATCGTTTTAAATACAGAAAAACGAAATTTGTTATGATGCTTGCCGAATTCGTCTCAGCATCCCCTGAATGATGGATGTAAAAAATTGTAGGTTTACTCATAAAGAGCTGAAGACGACTTTGATAACTCTGCAAAAAAACGGTTGACAAAAAATTTGGTACAATCATCTTACAGCTCTCCTCGAAGCATGTTATTTTAGCCTAAAAATCTTCTGATTGAACCACTGACAGCAGAATAATCTAAGCTGATCAAGTTTCATGGTTCACCCTGTACAAATATAACGTAGTATTTATTTCGAAATATGTAAAAAACATTTAGCTATTTATAGAAAATTAACTCCTCGTGCCACTTACGAACCAATGAAACCTTTCATGTGGTGTGCGCGATTATGTTTCATACTGATCTCTCTAAATGAATTGATAAATAGAAGTGACAAGTGATACAGAGACTCGTACCAGTCAAATTGTATTCATTGGAATACGTTCCCCGGCCGGTATCTGAATTTCATTTTCCTAAAATCGATACCTCGCACGAATCGTGTTTTACATTCAACTTAATGGCGTTAATCGCATAATAATTTGAGTAATTACCGTTTAATACTCCTTGCACACTTAAACATACTCCGAAAGAGAATTCTCTACGTGCAAAAAGCTGAACGAAATTATTTCGTGAAAACCTCACTTTTTAAGAAAATTGAATTTTAATATTCATCTAATGCGCCTGCACGGCAGAATGCGGCTTAGGTTGCGCCTCTCTTCGTTACTGATTACGTAAACTGCGAAATCTTGTATAAATTTGCATTTTTATGGGAGAGCTTGAAAACAAAAACCGAATAACATTTTATTGGCTTCGCCATTGCTCTCAGTGAGTTAATAAACTATTACTACGTTCTGTTTCTTAATGAATATTAATAAATTGTATTTCACTACGACGATTTGTATGTGCTACAAATAATGCACATATTACCAATTCTAACACTAAACGAGCTCTAAATATAAATGCGTTGCTTTATAAGAAAAACACAATTGAATTTATTTAAATTTTCTGTGATTTTTATTATACAGGGTGTGCCAATTATGAGTACGAGGATAATAGTTCGTGGATATAGACGTGTTCAAATTTTACAAGTATAGATTCGCGAAATGAGAATTTAATAGTATCAGAAATTATTTAGTCTTAAACTAAAATTTATTTAGTGCCGATATTAGGTAGTCGTATAACGAATTACCTATCGCGACAGTACGTTTCGTATGCGATCATTTCACATGAAATTTGCGAAACGTTTATAACAGATTTATTAAAGTATTAATATAATATTAAGTATTATTATTGCTAATATTAATAGTTGAGTAAATTCCCTTTAATTTTCTCTCGGGATTTTTTTGGATAAAGAGAACTCCTGAAGAGATATTAAAGCTTATACATATATAGTTTTCGGAAGCTGTGGAGTTGGAGAGAGTATTAGTTTGAAGTGTGTGATTTAAAATTGAAATTGTGCGGATTCAATTATAAGAGTAAATTTAATTTAGAATTTAGTCGGTAATTTTGTAAATATAGCGAAGTTTCGTTTTTGTGATAATATTGGACAAAGGTTTCAAATAAACTCGGTAAATGCTTGATAAAAAAAGGGTGTGCCAATTGCAGCAGGCCTTAGCAATTTCTTCCCTGCTGTCGCTTCACGACTCCCACTATCGGTTCCCCCACTATCAACTATTTTACATTGCATACTTATATTTTATATTACTATGCATATACCGGGTATTTCACCTAACTTGACCACCTTAAATATATCGCTTATTTTGTAAAATAGAAAAAATGTCAGAGGGAGAAAATGTTCTGTTCGAAGGCGCCAATACGGTGATGGGCCGAATTTTTTCTCAAGGTCATTTTTTTCGTGATTTCAAGGTCATCGTTTTTTTTTTAAACGGGACTGCATATTTTCACTACAACAGTCTTATAGCTTATAAAAAAAAGAATCCAACGATGTGCAATATGCTGACCTTCACCTGACCTTTAGCGAGGAAATTATGAAATATTTCTCAATAATTTCTGTACGCGTTCGGGGACGGTAAAAGAAAGAATTTCAATTTCATTGAAACAGTGTACCACGTAATTGTCCCTGGAGCTTGTAAACAGACATTTGTCTTCTCCTTTCATCGGTTGAAGTATGTTTACAAGCACTGTATGTTTACGCCACTTGATTTCTTTCTGTGGGGACACCTAAAACGTAAAGTTTACAATGACGTTCCCACAACAGCAGAAAACACGCGACAAAGGGTTCTACATAAATGTAGATCAATTACTGTAGAGCAACTTAAAAATGTACAGCAAGAATTTATTTACCGCCTCCAAAAATGTATCCAGGTTCATGGTGCACATTTTGAAAACCGTCTAAAATAAAGATTTAACTTAAGACTGTTTCAATGAAATTGAAATTCCTTCATTTACCGTTATCGAACGCGTACTGAAGTTATTGACAAACATTTCATAATTTCCTCGCTGAAGGTCACGTGAAGGTTAACATATTGCACCTTGGATTCGTTTTTTTAATAAGCTATAAGACTGTTGCAGTGAAAATATGCAGTCCCATTTTTAAAAAATACGATGACCTTGACATCTTGAAGAAAATGACCTTGAGAAAAAAATTCGGCCCATCACCGTATTGGCGCCTTCGAACAGAACATTTTCTCCCTCTGACATTTTTTCTATTTTACAAAATAAGCGATATATTTAAGGTGGTCAAGTTAGGTGAAATACCCGATATGCATTCGTAATCTCCCTCCTCCTACACTCCCCTGGAGACCCAGGAGAGAGTTGCTCAAGCCTGAACTGAAGTATCACAAGCTATTTTCTCAGAATCTAAGGAATATATGGCCTCCACTTTTGTTTTTAATTAAATTATTAAGGGGGCTAACATTTTAGTACGTATTACATTTTATTGGGTGAACTTTTGCAGAGAAAGGGCGGCCCCCAATATTTTTTATAACGGGAAGTAGTATTGACTTTTTGTTATTGTGATACCTCTCATTAATCTGAACAGCATTTACTTAAACCAGTTTATTTATCGTGTTACAGAGTCAACAGAGCTGTCTTCAAAATTTCAATAATTACACAGACTGTTCGGTAAGATTGTAGATAAAAACTAATTCGAAATTGTTGAATAAAATCTTTCCCCACGAGGCTTTGTTCTCGAGAAAATTAACTTTCGAAAACTCTGAAGTTTGTGCTTAACATTTGTAAGAAATAGAATCAGTAGGTCATGAATACGCGCGTCAGACGATCTACAGTAGTATCTCCGTAACTGTCGTATCGTCGGGCGACAGTTATAGCAGAGGTGCTGTTCAGTAGCACGCGTCATCGCCAAATTTTCAAACTCGATTTTTTCGAAAACGAAGTACCATATGAAAAAAATTTATTCTACATTTTCAACTTACTTTTTACCTGTAGAATCACCTTCTTTTCGGTTATACCACCAGATCACCATGAGTAATACAAACTGTGAAACTGATCACTTTTATGGAAAATAAAAATTGTCTCGCGTTATTGCAAGAAACAGATTAGATAAAAATATATATTTTCTTTTAATAATTTCAATGAACTGAAAATAGTGTAACGGCAGTCAGAAATTCTATTAATGTGCCCCATAGTTTTATGTGCCACAATTAATAACATTGATCATTTGATACAAATTATTACTGAGTTTGATTATTACTAGACAGCGGATCTTTATGCAAAATAAAAATTTTCTACCTGACTTACAACAAGCTGGAGTGAACGATGATACGTTGGAAATAATATAATAGTAGTTTTAAATTCTTCTAATGTTTTCTTATTTTTAGTTGCAGTTACTCATTTTTATCATAAATGCATAAAATCAAATTATGCCAAAAATAAACAGATTAGAATTATAAATGTATTCAAAGGATCAATCATTACGTTACTTCAAACATGTTAAGATTATTGAACGAACAAATACTGTTTTATTTCACTTCTGTCTCCCGAAATTGATGGAGACACTCTTTATTTTGCATAAAAATCTGCAGTCTAATTGTTAATTAGAAGATCGTATTGACGATGAAAAAAAAGGATCAGTAACAATGGAAACAGCAAGTTTCGGTACATCAATCATCCGCATTCCGAAGTCCACAAAGAAGACAAATGTTCCATTCAGTCTTTCGAAAATGAAATTTCACGTGACAAAATTTTATTGCTCTCTTTGATTTATTCGTCCGCGAACTGCGTGGCAAACAAGCAACGTGTACGAGAATTCGTTAGCAAGCAAAACGTAGCAATTTGTTATGTACATTTAGTTAGCGTAGGTGACACAAAAAGGAAATGTCACTTCGAGAGATTATGGTAGTTATGGTTCTGAGAAACACGTGATCAATCGTATCGATGCAAAATCCACTTTATAAGTAATGCACGCGTTACAATACGAAACATGAGGGGAATTCATGAAAATCTTCATTGATGTATGGTACGCGTGTGTCAGCTTTGTATTGAAATGGATGTAAGATGCATCGAGTACTTATCTCTTATAAATGTGAAAACAAATTTTTCTATTTTACATAAATTCCATTCTGCGGAAGCGAAAAGGCAGGTGGTTTCCGAATATTTCCTCGACAGTTATACAAATAGATACCAAATTTTTAAATATTTATTAATTTTCAATTTTTGGTAAGGGTAATATTTTTTCTAATACTAATACAATTATAAAGAAATTATAAAGAAATTATAAAGAAAGAATATTATTAAACAAAACAATTATACAAAAAATATTAAAAAATTGTTTCTCAAAACTACAACGCAGTCCGAAACAAATAAAACATATATTATTATTTATTTATTGCTTTAAACCATATAAAGTTTATATAGCATATACATGATAAATTAAACAATATATGCTTATGTCACGATATGATTTAGTGTCTAACTTACAATTAGTTTACATTAATTTTGATTTGATTGAATTTTTAAATTTTGTATTCGTTTGTGATATTTACTCGAGTTTATCAATTAGTAAAAATGATATGCTAAAATACAATTATTGCAGATTTTTTCACACAATACTTCTCAATTACTTTTTAAACAAAAAAGAATTCATGTTCACGACAATCTTGTTAAAATTAATTTTTTATGGAGCACAGCTTAATGAAATCAAAAATAATTTTCAGGCCTCTGATATCAGTGCCACATAGGAATGAATGGATAGAAGTCGGGAGACAGTTCTTGTATCGGAAAAGCGTTGATATAAGCTTGTCCCGCTCAGCTTCATAGATTGGGCATTGCCAAACGACATGATTGAGATCTTGTGATTCAGCACCACACTCACAAGCGCTGTTTAAAATAAAATTAACTCTGGCTAACGAAGCATTTAAATTTTAATGATTAGAGCGACCGCTATTTACAAAAGTTACATAATTTCCAGTAAGCCCAAGCTCAGTAAACCATGGCTTACCATCATCCTTGTGGAAAAATCGGATGTACTCTTTTCCCTTGAATACGCCTTGCTCTTTGACCAGGTTGTTAGTAGATATTCGTGTTTCAGTTTTAAAATCGCTGAGAAAATCGGGAAATGGTATCTTAATATCTAGCCTGGGCTTTTCTTTTGTCGCTTCCTTCGCAAGTAGATCGACCTTCTCATTGCCAATGAGTCCAGTGTGTGATGGTATCCATAAAAACTTAATAAAGTTTTGTTTATTGCTGTTAGAGACATAGGCGTAGTACTTATATTTAGTTTCAATAATATGATGATTAGTGGCATAACGGAATGTTGGCTTTTCCAACGATTTAATCACGCTCAAATAGTCAGCAAGGATAAGAAAGTTCATATTTGTATGTAAGCTGATAATATCTAGTGCACGATTAATTAAAAGCACTAATTTTTTGTTAATTGCGGAGAATAAAATAAAACATACAGGGTGGGGCATTTAAATGGAAACGCCTAAATATCTCGGTTATTATTAGTCGTACAAAAAATCACCACAGAATAAAGTTGTACTGTTTCAAGGGGCGAATTGGACGATGTTACAAATTTGTTCTCAAGGTCATTTTTTTACAAGATTTCAAGGTCATCGATATTTTTAAAAATGGAATCATGTATTTTTTTTTTCATATTCTTATAGAGAATAAAATGACAAATTCAACAACCTATCATAATGTATGATTCGGCTCATCTGATCTCAAGATGTTTACATTAACCGTAGATTATTACCGTAGATTATTCGAGTAAATATCTTATTCCTTCTTCAGTAATCCTAGTCTGAACTTCGAAGTGATTACAATGCGTTATACCGTACAAGAGAACATTGATATGGTTTTCATTTATGGTGAAAGTCAGTAATACCTTAGACAAGCACTTCGTTTATACAGTGAAAGATTTCCAGCCCGCATTTGTCCCTCAGTCCACGCATTTTCTGTTATTATAAGACAGTTTAAGCAAACCAGTAACGTGAACGCTAAGAAACACGACAGACAAATGTCGTTTATTGCGAGACTTCAGTACTGCATCAATGCCAATGGCCATCATTTTGAACACGACATATGATTTCTGAAAACGCAAGTAAACTGTAAATATCTTCAGATCAGATGAGCCGGATCATACATTATGACAGGTCGTTGAATTTGTCATTTTATTCTCTATAAGAATATGAACAAAAAAATACAATATTCCACTTAAAAAAATATCTGACTTTGAAATCTTGTAAAAAAATGACCTTGAGAAAAAATTTTTACCATCATCAAATTCGCCCCTTGAAACAGTACAACTTTATTCTGTGGAGATTTTTTGTACGACTAATAATAACCAAGATATTTAGGCGTTTCCATTTAAATGCCCCACCCTCTATATTAAGAACTTTAAAAAATTTAATAAAGGTTTCTTGATTTTTAAATAGTAATACGCTAGATTTGCAGATATCAAAGTAGCTTTGGTTGAAAAGCTTGAACATGATAACATCTAGTCAAAATACATTGCGCATTTGTATACATATCTACATTTTGTATTTGATCAAATGATTGTGCTTCGAGATATGTCCGTGAAACGCGTCGGTCGGCACGCAGAGTTGCAAATGTTTCAAATTATTACAAATGCATTCCTGACTTATTTGTAATAATTCCGTTAGCATCCATAAGTATCGGCAAATTCAGTTCAGTTCATAGACTCGTAGCATTCAAACCAGTACGTATTAAATCCTGTACACATGTATTACACTTCAGAACAACTTTCAGCTCACTACCATTATCTGATTTTAATTGTCTGTAGAGGATATTTGCAATTAAGTGTTCAATTAATAGGCTGACTGCTAATATAGCATTAACCAGCAAACAATTCAAACATACGCAGAAAAATATATCTTGAGTCTTTAATAATAATAATAAATATAACAAACGAATACAAAATTTAAAAATTGAAGATATCGAAGTTCGCAATGGTTAATAGTTTATACTAAATCAAAATTAATGTGAACTAATTGTAAGTTAGACACTATATCATATCGTGACATTGATATTGTATAATTTATCATGTTATGCTATATAAACTTTATATGGTTCAAAGCAATAAATAAATAAATAATAATAACTTGTACGTGTAAAGTAGGCCCGGTGAACTTTTTCTCCGCTATCGTTTCACGGCTTCCACTACCGGAGTACCGGTCTCCTCTAACTATTTCATATTGCATACTGCTCATATTTTACGTTACCATGTATATATACACGGTGTCCCGCGAGTCATGGTCAACCGATTAGGAGGTCATTCTACATGTAAAAATGAGTCGGAAAGGAAGAATAAAATTTTTCCCTGCGAGTCTTCGTTCTCGAGAAAATCGACTTTGAAAATGCTGAAAATACACGTGCTATTGATAGGAATCGCTTGACGCGTCTGATCATGACCGACCTATTTTACTTCCTGCGTATACTAGAGCACGCGATCCCGCTGGATCTTTAAAGTCGATTTTCTTGAAAACGAAGACTCGCAGGAAAAAATTTTATTGCTTTTTGTCGACTCGTTCTTACATGCACATGACCTCCTAATCGGTTGACCATGATTCGCGGGACACCCTGTATAATACACTCCTAATCTCCCTCCCCCTACTCTCCACAGGAGTTTGGTGCGGACGACCCAGGAGTAGAGGAGTCTCTAGAGGAATCGCAATAGAATTGATATATTAAACTGATAATAAGTAACAAAAAAAATGATAAATAATATTAAAGAGTGGGGAGACTGATCATTCTGACATTAATTTTTAATTTTTTTATTTAATGTCAATATTTAATTTTTATTTGAACACTAAAATTTTAATGTTCTGTGGGATCTAGCCGTAGACAGAGAACGTGTTAAAGTGTAAAGCTTACATCTGATGACTTATCTTGAGTTGTTATTTAGACATTTAATTTTATCCTTCAATAAAGTTTATTTATTAATAATAAGGATTATTTAATAATAATAAGGATAAAATTAAATCCTTATTTCGGATCATGTGATATTTATTTAAAATGTGGTAAATAAACGCATTGTTCCACCATGACCGAAAAAAATTGAAGAATTGGAGGTGACGATCTCAACTAAAATGTTCTATTTCTACCATAATACAATCCAGAAACTTGTAATTCGTTGACAAGAAGTAAGTCTTATTTAGAAGAAAAGTAATGTGTAGACCGCGAATAGTTATGCAAAATAAATATATTTTGCAACGATTTTTGTGCAGCGGGAGTGAAATAAAAATTCACTTCATCCTTAATAGATTTTTTACATTGAAAACATTATAACAATATTCTTGATGTTTCTAAATTTCGACTCAGCCAATTTCTTCATAAATGCATGAAAATCCGCAGTCCAGCGATGTGTGTTTAACGTTACTGTTAAATTTTCAGTACGTTGACTGTCATGTCATAAATGGGTGACACAATTCTTCGTCCACCTTTAAATATTAGTTTCGTTCATAATACAGTTGCTTGAACCAAACTTCGTTAGATTTTGTACGATCCAGAAGAGTTCAAGATTTCTACAGTTTGGATTACAATGATTAAATTAACTTTGATTTTGTGTAATCTTTGAGGCAGTAAACGTGTGAATTCGATTATTTTTCAATCATGAACATTTCCAAAGATGCAACCAAAGACAAGTCAAATTGGAATAAGAAAAATTCCATATAAATTTCACCATAGTTATTATAAGCACAATATAGTTTATACTAATTATTAGATGATTGCATACGAAACGTCGAACTTTTAATAATAACGTTAAAAGGACCCAACCTTTTATTAAATAAAGCTTATTGATTCCAGGCAGCTCTATTGTAATCAATAGACTAGGAATTTGTCGATCGTGATATTCCAAAACTCATTTAACCCTTATGTCAATAAACGAGTACCCGGGTATCCATTTTTAATTTCTCAATAAAACTTTTTTAACATTTTTTTGGTAAATATCCACATGATTGTAGATCTTATGTTCGTGAATCATTATAGATTGACCTACATTTGACGAATATAAAATAAACATTTACACTCTAAAGTGAGACATAATTCCATATCTTAGAAATTTTGGTTATTGACGTAAGGGTTAATCTTGGTATTGTTTGAACTTACACCCACCCATTTTTGTCACAAATGCATAAAATACGCAGTCAACGAATCAACACATTCCGTCACCGAGTGAGAAATTTCAGTTTGAATCACGGTGAACAATTATTTAATGTCGTCGTTAATATGCTATCGATGATAATAGCGTTTCTTAATTGAAACGCTTCAGAATATTCGCGATCTGCTATTGGCCATTTCATATGCAACGACCCAATACAGACATGCTATCTGTAACCAGCTCAAACAACGATAAATAAAATTTTCGCCTGTATCGCGTTAACGACACCTTAACGATCATCACCGACATATCGAAGTGTTTATACTTATCGATAACAGTATCAACACCTCTGAGCTCGAGCAACATGTAGCCTCAAGAGTCGTAGCGAAATTGTTCGTTGAACTACGAAGTGAACGAAAAGCTTCTAAAAAGTGCTAACCAACTGGAAAAACGAATCGACTGGTCATCCTCGAGTTAGAAGGTTAAAAATCAAAGATTTCACACGCAACAGCCTAATGACCCGTACGTAATGGGGTTAACAAGTATATCGACGTCCGCCGGCTCCGAGGCTCTCGCGGCCGTGGTAGCCTGATCAGGCCACGATTCGAACCGCCAAATTCTCGAACTTTCGAAACTCCGGTAGCCGCATAGTCCCGGCTAGGAGGATTCTTCTGAACGAGAGAGGTTGCGAGAGAGAGAGAGAGAGCCGTGCACACGCCGCCGACAGCCAAACTGCCTAACATCGATTAGCAAAATCACGACGTGCTCGCGTACCTGTGTTTCTCGTGGCAGCCAGGGGAAAAGCTTCTAATAGTGCCGCCCTCCCCTGTGCCCGCCCTCGTTCTACCATCCCCACTACCAGAAAAGCTGCCCTGAACTCCGTCGAAAGCGACTCGGTGGTTGGGGCAACCAGGGGAAGGTTGACATCATTCGAAAAGGTTGTTGACCACCATGACAGTGTGCGCGTATGCGAAGACAAGCCAGCCGCACTCTGTCACGAGCCCGACGACGGACGGAACGACGAGCGGAATGGAGCGTAGCAGAGCGAGGCAGAAACGTTTTACCAGCTCGTGCAGGCTGGTCTACAAGTAAGCCTGAGCGGCGGCAGTATCAGTCGACCCCTTGTCGCGGGAATCGATAGTCTGCGTGCACGAAACGCCGATAAGCAGTCTCTGGTACGCCCAACGACATTCCAACCGCGATTCCGTCTTCGATGAAAAAGAAATGGCGAGGAGAAAACCGAGGAATGAGAAACGCGAGAATGGAACGAACAGAGAGAGAGAGAGAGAGAGAGAGCGAGAGCGAGAGGGAGAGACAGGGACAGAGGGAAAGAGAGAGGGTGGGAGTGAGAGAAAAAGAAAGAGGGCAAGGTAGGAAAGAAAGGAAAGGAAAGGAAAGAAAAGGAGGAGGAGGAGGAGAAGCAGTCAGGAGAGACTAGGTTGTTGAAGCACCGACAAAATCGAACCAAAAAGGCTCGCGGGGGCGGGCACGAGAGCACGGGCACGGGCACGGGCAGGGAAGCGACGGCAATTGAGCGAGAAAGCGAGAAACTGGTGAATCCGATAAATCAATGAACGAAAATACTTTATGCGAGCATTGGACGCGGGGGGACGGCCGAGAGTAGTCGGTGAAGGCAAGGAAAACCGGGGTACACGCTGACCGAAGTGCATCGAACCAGTGCTTTACGCGAAGATTGATAGGGATACGGGCAGTCATCGACTTCGGAAACTTTCCTCCATCGCGGAATCTCCTAACGGCGCTACTCCGCTAAGTGGATGTTCGATCGGGCCGGAACGCACCGACGAGGAAGAGATACGTATTATTAAAAAAGTATTGTACCATTGATAAAACATTCCCTCCACGTAGCTATCGGGTTACCGGGAGAGGAATAAAGTTCCTCGGGCAGCGTGCCACGCGAGAATACGAATCAGCGGCCGGCCGAGCAGCTCGCTCCCAGCAGGAAACGCTCGTTAATTTTCAATTTCGGTGAATCTATGATAAAATCGCGCCGGGCGGAAGATAATCGCGTCGAATGAATGGGAGATTCTCCTGACAAAGAAATACGCGTATGCGTGTATATATACGGATAGATCCATATAGAACCCTCTGTTTGCCAGAGGACGTTCCCGACGAGGGAACATTCATCGAGTAATTACTCGTAAGAAGACGGGAATATAATTAGTCTGCGAAGGAAACTACTCCGTAGCGGAGACTTTGGTAACGGGCAGCCCCTCGGGGCAGCAGCAGTTCGCTGGAGAGGACGGAGCGATACCGTCAGAAGGGACAATAAAACCTACTTACCCTCGGTCGCGCTCTCTTCATGTCTCGAGACTCCTTTGCGGCATCTCAACGATACTATTCCGCTTCCGTATCCTCCATGTCGATGCTGGCGGTGACGATGGCGCTGGTCGAGGTGCACTGGCACACAGTGGACACTAGTTTCCGCCTCGGCGAGGTCCTCGACGAAGCCGGGTGTCCAATCTTTTCGGTGACCGGGAGGGGGTCGAAGCCTATTGCGCCAGCAACTGGCTGGCTAGGTGTCCGCGGTGTGTTTCTTCTCGTGGGGAAACTCGGTTACCGGTTGATCCTCACCGTGCCACCACCCGACACAACCAGAAGGTCATCGTTGCCCGTTTTCTCTGTCACGGTTCGTTCTTTCGGTCTCTTTCGGTGTCCCGTGCCGCCGTCAGGACGAGATGTGGGGCTTCGAACTGCCTCGACTCGTGCGCGGACTGAACTGACCTCGAACCAAGTCGCCGATTCCGTCGGAAGACGACGGTGACTGCGAAGGGGTGGTGTGCTGTTGCAGTAAGGGTGGGGAAAACAGAGGCGCGCGCAGAGTCTCGAGTGCGTATGCGTAAGGGTAGTCTTCGCGACGACAACGGCCCGCACGCCGCCGACGCCGCCAACGCCGCCGAAGCCGCGCCGCGCCGCGCCGTGCCGCGCCGCTTCAAAGTGGACGCTGTTGCGAGAGAGTTGCGTTTTCAACGCCGATGTTTTCCTCGAGTCCTTCCGCCACTGATTATCACTTTATTCCTGCGCCCGACAGACCCTGGAACCTAGGACACACCGGAACACGGAACCAGAGGAGAATCCGCTGCTCTACGGTTGCCTTTTGCTTTACCGTTTCACTGCGATCCGACAGATATCGCTCTCTCTCGCTCTCTGTCCATCTGCCTGCTGCTACTTACAATTTGTTACGCGTCCCTGCCTTCGATTGTTCTGTTTTATTTTGTTTTGTTTTGCTCATTCTACGGGAATTACCAAGCGTGCGGAGTTGCGGAATTTTCTGAGACCAGCTCCCGAGGATCCTGCGGCGAAGCGGAACGCAGGGATGCAAATAGCGTACCGTGGATCGGAAAGGTATTGATGCGCTCGGTGTTTTTGTTGAAATGTAAATTTGAAAAGTATCGTAAAGGCAGACCCCGCGACGAATCTGTAAGTGATACGAGGAAATTAATGAGAAGCGTAGTCTAGTGAGAATTTTCTTTCTGCTTCTTTTAATTTTAATGAAAAATTATCTGTACGTTGCTAGACGGCCTACTTATAGCGACAACGAAAAATCTAATACAAAGAGCGTAGCTCTGTATCATAGAAGGTGGATTGCAATTCGAACATTTGATGTAACTTGATTTATTTTTTAAGAAATAATTTTTCATTAAAATTGCGTTTGCACAAAATTTTCGAGTTTAAGGTCATTTCAAGGTCATAGCATAATACACTGTTGAATTCGTCTCGACGTCAGCTACAATGCTATGATGTCCAAAACATATGGTGCCATTTAAGAAAGTCAAGGTGATCTTTACTTTTTTACGTAAAAAGCAGTTTTTGAGATTTAAAACTATGCGAACATATAGCCCAGTATGTACTGATAAAATTTTGTCTGAAACATTTTTTAATTGCACTACCGGAATATTGGTACCGGAATTGCACTACCCTGTATAATTATAATATAAACTCTTAAATCTTTTAAAAACTATTCAATCGTAATGGACTAGTGTCGTTGGTCGATCAAATGGTTTTGTTGGCGCATCGTAACAATATATTATGGGTATATCTGCAAACTATAATATTTAGTAATGCAATTGTGTTGATTTTTCTAGTCTAATAATAAAGCATAACATATTGAAATCGAATTATATACAGTGGATCCAAGAAGAATTTCAACACTACATACCTGATTCTCAAGAAATTGCCAATATTTAAACAGTAATAATTTCGTAAAAAATGACCACACGATCATAAAATTTTACTCATTTTAAAGCTGGAAGCCTCTACTTTCAAAATCCATCGTTCATGTTATTTCTAGATCTTTTTTCATGACGTAGCAAGCGAGAAACTGATGACGCGTTTCTTATTGAAAATGTTACACATTCAAACGTTTGTGAAGACTTTGACAAATATTTCTTATAACTGAAACCAACATGGATTTTAAGATTGAAGCTTCCTCTTTACAACGACACCTTAAAAATTGATGTACGATTGTTTTTAGCCGTTGCATCGAGCTTCGAATGAAAGCTGTGCCGTCAACTTTACACTAGTACAAGCTACACCAAGGGGGCTATACGCGACCGAACTTGTTCCTCATTTTTGTTCCATAAAACAGTGAAAAAAAATCGTACATCAATTGTTAAGGTGTCGTTGTAAAGAGGAAGCTTCAATCTTGAAATCTATGTTGCTTTCAGTCACAAGAAAAATTTTTCAAAGTCTTCACGGACGATTGAATGTGTAACATTTTCAATAAGAAACGCATCTTCAGTTTCTCGCTCGCTACGCCATGTCGTTGTAAAGAGGAAGATTCAATCTTGAAATCTATGTTGCTTTCAGTCACAAGAAAAATTTTTCAAAGTCTTCACGGACGATTGAATGTGTAACATTTTCAATAAGAAACGCGTCTTCAGTTTCTCGCTCGCTACGTCATGAAAAAAGATCTTGGAATAAAACGAGTTATGGATTTTGAAAGTAGAGGCTTTCAGCTTTAAAATGAGTCAGATTTTATGATCGTGTGGTCATTTTAGACGAAACTATTACTGTTTAAATATTGGCAATTTTTCAAGAATCGGTTATTTAGTGTTGAAATACTTCTTGGATCCACTGTATAAGGTATATCGACCATCCATTACTGTGTGCCATCGAACAGCATTCCATTATGATCTTTTGCTAAAACATTTACAAGCTTATGTTTACACTTTTTTTTCTTATTTTAAGTATAGAATGTACTGATAAAATGGCGTAGAAAACTGGGACACTCTGTATATGTAATTCCTATTTAATTTTACTTTCCACCTTGTCCACCTTAAATATCTTCGTTATTTGTAATAATATGAAAAAATGATATATACAAAACTTGCACAGTATAGAAGGGGACATATTGTGATACAAACATTTTTCGTGTGGTTGGAGGCATAGAGGAGATTTCAGGGTCACCTTGATTTTTTTTAATAGAATGTCCTATTTTTTATACCATAGATCTAAATTAGAGAAAAAATTTAATATTTTCTATGCAACCCTCTAAATTATATAAACTACTATTAATTAACAAACTCAATTAATTTTTGTATAAGAATTATTATTTAAAATTTAATATTTTCTATTCAACCCCTTAAATTATATAAATTAATTCAATTTTAATACTAATTTTTTTTTCTACTTCCTTTTTTTCTTATTACTTATTATTTATCTCATTAACTATTAGGTTTAGGGCGTATGAAGGTCAACACTTTTGTACTCAGAATTTTACATTCTACCGATTTATGGTACAAAAAATAGGACATTCTATTTAAAAAAAATCAGGGTGACCTTGAAATCATCTCTATGCTTGCAACCACACGAAAAATTTTTATATCACAATTTGTTCCCCTCTGTACCGTGTAAGTCTCTTGTATAACATTTTTCATATTATTATAAATTACGGAGATATTCAAGGTGGACATAGTTATTGCTTCACCCTGTACAGTAGACTCTCGTATGACGCGATAAAAAACTACCAATAAAAAAATAATTATTAATGATGAGAATAAAGAGAGGGCAGTTAAAATTGGTAAAACTGAGTCGACGGAAATCATTAAACTGTAACCCCCAATTTATTTCGAAATTTTGATTGAACACAATCTTGTAAACGGATATTAAAACTTCTATAAATGTTTACTTTGTTGGATAACCATACATCAATTTGAGGGGTAAAAATATGCGCTGAAGCAATGAAGTACAATGTTATTGTACGTTGTACAAAATGCTGGGTATTGACACTAGAGTTAGAGGGGGATGAAGAATTATGTCACCCAGGCATGGTCGACATCGCAGTCAAAATATTAATGTAGCCCAGGCTTGGGAAAATGATTGCTCACGCGCTCCGGTAGAGTTCCCTAAACCGTATAGGGGAGAATACGCCCTCTGATATTAATACTACTTAAAATTTAAGGTTACCGTTGCAACAGTAATGATGTATTTCTCCACCAATAATTCGGCATAGGGATTGCAGTACCGGACCAAAAGTTGTACAGATTCACATCCGAATCGTAACGTTTTAAAGAACATAACATAGCTAATTGTTTTAACTGATCGAACCTTGCGCCGATAATTCTTCACATATATAATATAAAATTTCGATCGAGAAAAACCTTAATATTATTCAAAAATACAATACCGGTATTCGGTATTTTTTTAAACGTTGTACCGGTATATCGGTATTATTACAGGTATTAGGAATCTAGGTACAAAAACAAAGTAGTTTAATAGAAAAAAACATTAACTAATTTATTGACTTCATATTTTTGAAATGTGATTGCACAAATTACCTGCAGTTGAAAATGCTCTTTCCGCATCCACGTTGGTTGGTGGTACTGTTAATAATAATCTTCTAACAACTCGGTCTCTCGTCTGACGGTTTTGGATAAATCTATTTTTTGTATTATTGTTCGTGGCAATTTTTTTATTTTGTAGCTAATTGTAATTTCGTTACACATACGTTACACATGTAAATATTTTGAACAATGAAGCATAATATATAATGTGTACTTACTTTTGACAAAGAAACTCACCAATTTAAAAAATATCTAAATGTATAGTATAAATATTTAAAACACTACGCACAATTTCACTAGGACAAACGGAAGAGTCAATTTGTTCGCAGTCGAGCGACAACTGAACTGTGGTCATCGGGATCCGCCTTATAGACAGAAAAATGCCTCAAACGTTGTCGTTCATCGCCACAATGTTGCAAAGAATACAGAAGAATACAAAAAGAGCGCAGCGGCATCGCACAGTGGTTCGAAATCGCCAAAACGTGGCCAAAAATCACTTTTTCGACTTCGTCCAAAATTAATGAAATTTTGCCAATAGCTTCTTAAATATTCAAACTAAGTTGTACCACAAATATAAATTGCTAAAAATCACCCATTATTGTTCTAGAACAGTTTGAAAACAAGCAAAAATGCAATTCTAAGATAGACTGCATTTCTTCCCGAAATTGACGATGTTTGTCTCATCATACTTTTTTATGAGTAATATTTATACAAAAACTAACTACATAGTGTTAAAGAGCGTTCTTTCGGCCATGTGTATGTGTAACTTTTAACATTATATATATATTTTACAACTTTGAAAATTGCCTCTTTCTAAACACCTACTTTCCAGTCTTTTTTTTTCTTTAGTGACGATTACAAAGCGAACGTCACGCAGTTTCACGATGAATTTTGCATTTACGTATTTGTTAAAGCCTCCTTAAGAGCGCTACATAAAAATATCTTGCGCATACTTGCGCACTTCAAAGTTACAATAATAAAATAGGTAACACAAGCAGTACTACAATTTAGATAAAAATTAATACTCCGGGCTTTTTCTAGTCGCTGATTATGAATCTGATGTCAAAATTAAAAATTATAATAATTTTTTTTTAAACGCAAAAATAAAGAATTTTATGTATCCGTTTATTGTATTTGAATCAGATTCATAATCAGCAACACCAAAAATACGGGAATACTAGACACATCTGCCATATTGGATCTGCCATTTTGTTTTTTGAAATTTTGAAATCAGATTCATAATCAGCAATCCGAAAACCCATAGAATATCAATTTTCAACTAAATCGGAGAATGTCTTCGATTTTTGGCCACGTTTTGGCGATTTCGAACCACTGTGCATCGGTACCACATCGAAAAGAGCGCAGTGGCTTCAGCAGTCACCGCGACAATGTGCTTTGATCGGCAAGCACACACACACACATCGTCAGCGGCGAACGTATTTCAGATAAGAGTAGATGCCCTAAAAAAATATTTATTATTAATAACTAATACCGAAAATACCGGTATTTTACCTTAGCAAATACCGGTTTCACGAAATTGCAAAATAGCACGAAATACCGGTATTCGGTATACCGGTGCACCGGTATTGTAATCCCTAATTCGGCATGCTAGTGAAGGTAACAGTTTGTAGGGTCACACGATGCGATAGTCCCAAATCGTCGAAAAATCAAGCTGCATAGATACCCCCACCCCAAATACGTGGAACGCCGCCCGGAGCCATCGTCTTATATCGAAAGAAAACTGTGGCAGCTAGTTTAGAATCGATATAAACAGGCTCTTTAACCCTCTCGTTACGACGACCTGTGTGTACGGGTACCGACTACACTGTCCAAGAAATTTCAACTTCTTTTAGGATTTCGATTCTCACTATGAAATTCTTATAGAGTTTTTTGCGCTGATTCCGAATCTGACCTTAATTTTTTCTCCTGCGCGCACAGTTTTTAAGAAATTTGAGTTTGAAAAAAAGACCTATTTTTCAACTTTGAACAAATATTGTGATGTTATTATAAAAGATATTGAATTCGTCTTTACAGCAAAAGATTCCTTAGACTTTCCCGAATACAGTGATATCCAATATTAATACATTATGATTGTTTAAGCATGTTTAAACGATCATTAAAGACGGAGAGACACCATTTTTGCACCAATTTTTGACGATATTTTTGAATTTATCTCAAAAAATAAGGGTCCAGCGAAAAATCGAACTATACCATGCGATAGAGCAGACTTTTATCTTGAGAAACACCCCTTTGAAGTTTGAAACGTCGACGTTTTTACCGAACCAGAGAATAAAATATCTTCGCCCGACATGAGCTGCCGCCAGTGGTGCTCTTCCACTAGCGCGGTCGTTCGACGGAATACGGCGCGGGCGCGGCTTAACGGCGATGCAGGCGTGCAATTATGATAGCTTATGTATAATGTTTATTTGTTATTGTTATTTATTATTTTTATTAATCTATTCCCATTCTATTAACATATTTATTCTTTATTTATTATTTTATAGTTAACCCAAACATTTTAAAGACAGCCAAACAATCCAAATTCGTTTTGTTACGTGCTTGGTGAAATAGTTACTAAAAAAACGCGACAAAATATAACGGAAAGAAAGTCAACGACCATTGCCTCGCTGAAAATACCGGTTCTCGTTCGATCACCGAAGTTAAACGGCGTAGGACGGGGTCCGCACCTAGGATGGGTGACCGCTCGGTAAAAAGCCGGGAAGTTGACCCTCTGGGTGCGTTTCACGTGTTGTTGGCAAATTGGTGGTTCGGAACCCACCTTAATAAAAAGTAGGTCCCGCTGAAATTGGAAATTAGGTGATAGTTGAGGATTGTTAAAGGGAGAGGTGGTGGAATGGATTTGAAACCCTGAGGGGACCAAATATCATTACATACATATAACGGAAAGAATAACAATATAAAAATATAACACGGTGAAAGGTTCCGTCAAGACATTTTGGTTATGGAGACAAGATACTTGGGAAAAAATAGTACAACCATGCTTGCAAACTATTGTTGGAGTTTAATAACAGAAGCGTGTTATAAACGTGATATGTAATAGATGAATACATGTTATAAACATCAGTCAAGAAGAAAGAAATTTTAGGTATGTTTCCTATTTTGTAAATTCCTATTTTTACTATAAAATAATAAATAAAGAATAAATATGTTAATAGAATGGGAATAGAGTAATAAAAATAATAAATAACAATAACAAATAAACATTTAAATAAGCTAACATAATTGCACGCCTACATCGCCGTTACGTCGCGCCGCACCGCACAGTGGTGCAAAATGGCCAAAAAGCGGCAAAAAATCCGTAAAAACGAATCTATCCAACGGATTTGATTGAAATTTTGTGAAAAGATTGTCACAAGTACAACGCTTATTTGGCAAAAATAATTTTCTAAAAAAGTTGTTAAACATTGAGTAATATGGGCTAATCGAAAATCTCTGTTTTCCGCTCATTTTTTATTTATGCAAGCATATCTAAAATCTGTTAAGCAGGCTCGGTCTGGCACTAATCGTTTTGGCAAGGTATAATGTTGAACTAACTTTGTGTAAAAAATCTCGGCCTACTTCGAACCACTTTGACTGCAATTTAAGTTTAACTATCAACTTTTAGAATTTCCAGAAATGAATTCTAGCGATGGTTACGGTGTATTTGATGTTTTAGGTGAATTATTTTAGAAATATTTGTAAATAATAAAGAAAAATGTGGAATGCATATGATTTATCAATCCTTTATGTATAAAAAAATATTTAATAACAATTTTTTTTATGTTACATAAATTACTTTTATAGCAGTCACTGTTGGAAAAATGCCAGTTGAATTTTTGTGACAGTGGTCCAATGAACGAAAACTTTTGTTTAATTAACATAAAAAAATTTTTGTTAAATATTTTTTTATAAATATGAATTTCATATTACAACCGTGCACAAAATCTTGATTCACGGGGCAAGCATAATTGATGACGCAGTCTTCCCGGTCGGTTCGCTTTCTGAAGAGGCGCAAGAAAGTCGAAATAAAGATTATAAATACTATCGTACACATCATTCTAGGAAATGTTCTCGTTTCTCAACGAATGAAGATGTGTTTCATATGCTAATGGCATCTTCAGATCCGTGGATCTCTTTTTTAAGACCAGAGCCAAAAACGAAGCACCTTCCACTAAACCAGAAAGCTCAGGACTTATTATTGCAATAGTATTATAACTTTTTGTCGCTGTTGTGGGATAGTTTCATTTTTACGGATTGTTTGCCATCTTTTGGCCAAAAACAGTGATCTAATGGACGAAAACTTGGTTTATTTAACATAAAAAAATGATTATTAAATTTTTTTTTATTTAAACAATTGATTCTAACTATCTATTTCACATTTCTCTTTATTATTTATGATATATCCTTTAAAAATTTCACCCTAAACATCAAATAAAAGTAACTTCCGCGCGATTCATTCTTGGAAATTCTAAAAGTTGATATTTAAACTTAAATTGCGGCCAAAGTGGTTCGAAATAGGCTGAGATTTTTTACACAAAGTTAGTTCAACATTACACCTTGCTAAAACGATTAGTGCCAGATCGAGCCGGCTTAACAGATTTTAGATATGCTTCCATAAATAAAAAATGAGCGCAACGCAAAGAGGCTTCCGGTTAGTCCATATTTCTTAATGTTAAACACCTTTATCAAAAAATTATTTGTGCCAGTTAACAGTTTAAACTATGCGGAATAACCCGTAGAATTTGTAGACTCCTAAGTATTCAATTATAGGCGGAATAATTACATAAGTATGGCACTGAAAACTGATGATTTCCCAGGAGAGAAGAAAAGGTTATTTACCATGCCTATATCTCCGTAACAAAATTTTTTTTTAAAAATCGAACTTTGCCACATTATTCATTTATTATTTAGCAATACGAAAGTAATTTTTTTTTTTAAATCGGAAATTTATAAAATTGATTTTTTGCCGCCTTTGCACCACTGTGCGCCGCACCGTATACCATCGAACGACCGCGCTAGTGGAAGAGCACCACTGGCGGCAGGTCATGTCGGGCGAAGATATTTTGTTCTCTGGTTCGGTAAAAACGTCGACGTTTCAAACTTCAAAGGGAGTTATCCAAGATAAAAGTCTGCTCTATCGCGTCGTATAGTTCGATTTTTCACTGGACCCATATTTTTTTCAATAAATTCAAAAATATCGTCAAAAATTGGTGCAAAAATGGTGTCTCTCCGTCTTTAATGATCGTTTAAACATGCTTAAACAATCATAATGTATTAATATTGGATATCACTGTATTCGGCAAAGTCTAAGGAATCTTTTGCTGTAAAGACGAATTCAATATCTTTTATAATAACATCACAATATTTGTTCAAATTTGAAAAATAGGTCTTTTTTTCAAACTCAAATTTCTCAAAATCTATGCGTCTAGGAGAAAAATTAAGGTCAGATTCGGAATCAGCGCAAAATCTCTATAAGAATTTCATAGTGAGAATCGAAACATTTTTTGGCTGTTGAACAGTCGGCATACCACTTTCACACATCGATGCCGTTTGTCACCGTTCTGCATTTGTTTTACTTCATGAAACAAAACACACACAATGATTTAGATGCAACCGGGACAAGAAACACATTCCAACAATGTGCTCAGAAGTAAGGCCGGCATTCAAGTCTTTAGTGACCATTGTTTAACAAAATTCGCATTTTTCGCCGCGATACCCCGTTCAGTGGCATTGCTCCAGTGGAGTGGACTGCCGCACAGTGGGCCGGATTGGGGTAAAGTGTGCCGTAGCCTCGTAAATTTTAATTCGTAAAAGGTATGGACGCGAAATTTAGACTGGACAATGTAGTAATTTCGGATTAAGGATTAGTTAAGAAAAAATACATCAATTTATTACTATTATTATTATTATTATCGCCATTAGTGTTATAATTATTATTAGTATTATCATTATTATCAATATTATTATATTTCCTGTTATTTAATTATTAATTCTAGGGCTTCGGGATCTAATTCCTTAATTTTTTTAGTAACTTCAAACAATAATAGTCTGAACAGTGGTTTGAGGGGGGAATCGATTTTTTATAGTTATTTAGAAGAAGTTATCCGGAAAATATTCCAATTTGTTAGTGTTGGGATGACGAGGTTGGGAGATCAAATGGAACTTGATATTTAAACTCCAACGCGCATAGAACAACAGTATAATGAGTGTGAATTAAGTTTATTACACATAACACAATGTGAAACTTTATTAAGTAACGGTTAACAAAAAAGGTAAACTGTGTATGGCAAACTGCGACCTGCTCGGTAGGCTAACTTGCGCGGACTGACTCGCCTTCCTTCTTAGGCCCTTTAGCCTGTAAAAAAAATGGCGACGCTGCAAAGGGCAATAAATAGCAGGTCAAAAAAGACCTTTCCTCCTCCGAGTGTTCCGTGCATTACGGTGTATACTCCAACAGTTAGAAAGCGGGATTTTTTGGGACTTGGAAGATACCCCTTAATCAATTATAAAGAATTTTAAAAATTTTTTCCATTTAGTTTAGCATTGAGTTTTGACATGTTACGGTTAGACACCTTTTGGGTGATAACCCTTTTGGCCCTTCGGGAGGATAAGTGTCGGAACAATTAGAGGTATTGATTCCACGAAGGATTTCAGATGGCGCGTTATCTGGATCCGTGGAATCAATTAGAGATATTGATTCCACGAAGGGTTTCGGATGCCGGGTTATCGAATCCCTTTAGATATAAATTACGAAACAAAGAGCCACACATGGCCCCCACCTCTATAGGACCGATCTTGGGGATATATAAGGGACCTAGGCCCTCCTCACAAGCGGGTGACATTCGCGTTCTCAAGTTAATAGACCTTCGTCCGCGACACAATAAAGTTATAGCTAGATCGGGCTAGTCCTTATCGGAGCAACTAGAAACCGAAATTAAAGTACGTATGTTACAAAGATCGCGTTTAGAACGCCCCCGCATTTCTCGGTGCGTTAAAACTGAGAGACTAAGTAATTCCGCGACGTATTACACGGAACATTTGTAAACCGAATCTGATTAAGAATATATCATTACTTTATTCCTAATATTAAAGTATTACAAAATTCCAATTTTAGCGGCGCTACGGTTCGATCAATTACTAAATTTCAAAAAACAATTTTGCAAATTATCAAATAATCGACGTTTCGATTCTGGTTTGAATCATTTTCAAGATTTATTTGCTATGCGTCTGTAAAAATGTATATGAATTTGTAGTTATTAGGTTTTTATGCGGATGTCAGTGGTCAAGGATAAAGCCCGTTGGTAACGCTAACCAGAGTGATACTTTATTATGTAATTAAGTGATACATCGGTGGAGCCTCGCGACACGATATTTAGGGTACAGCGACTGTCGAAGGACTAACGTATGAAAGATGCACGTCGCAACATTTGGCCATAGGACGATCGCTTGAACACGTTGACGATCGCCTGACAAAAGACGATCGGCTGACAAATGACGATCGCTCGACGGTTGGCGATCGCTCGACGGTTGGTGAACAAAGGATGCCGTCTCGCGATGCGGCGTGTAACGGTTTTCCGTTACAACAGAATTTGTGGGATATAATATAATTTTATTAGAAGACACGGATGAAATACACAAAAAACGTAACACAAAAGATTCAAAACCGTAGAACAAATATATATATAATCGCATTCAGAAAATCGCGTCTACATTCTTTCACTCCCGTTTTCGTAATGACGCCTTCTTCACTCGCATTCGTTTTTCACATACTGTTTTTGTTTAAATCAGTTCACTCTTGTTACTTTGTCACTCATACATTTAAACATACATATACACATCCATACGTCTTCGTCCTGCTGTTTATTTAATTGCTTGGTGACAATTTGCGAGTCGCGGCACCGCAGCCGAAACATATAACATCTGAACGGATCACACACACAACGCACATATTACACGCACATCAACTCATCAAACATATCAGGCATACCCACATATATTATAACAATTTTCAAAAAATATTATTATTGATAGATAAATATAGACAAAAAACAATTTACAAATGTCACTTATAAAACCAACTTCCTTGTTTTTGATGTGATCTAATATTTGAACATGAGCGTCGTGACGTAACGCATTGCGCGTGCGTCGTCCATGCTTACTGTCACTACACTGAGTGTGTTTGAACCGATCTAGGTTATATTAATCGATATTAGGCGGTAAATTTGAAAACGATAATACAGTAATTCATCCATAACTGTCTAAAATGTCTAAACGCTAACTGTCTAGTCGCCTATCCATTCCACTGAGGGGCATGCCCTGTGAGGGGCCGTGAAACTCAGTAGGCCTCGGCCGCCGAGCAATGTAACCCGATACCGGATCGGGTACATCGGTGTGAGACCAGGAGACCACTACTAATCCAATCACAAAACTTCTTTATTTTTTATTATTTCTTTATGGAACTTTCACCAATATATTCGTGGCATTTTTCTAATGAAAATGATACCAAATATGAAATAATTCCGATGATATTTACCCGTGTAATGGACGATGAAAGTTTCGGATGCAAGGAAGGACAGCGTATGGGAAAGAAAGATACGCGGATGGTCGCAGTCGCCGGCATAGTTCAAAGGCCCGCGTGTCCTCGCAAAGTAATGCCAATAAAAAAACTTTTTTATTATCACTTATTTTTTTACGAGACTTTCACCAATATATTTGTGTTATTTTTCTGATTAAAATGATACCGAATACGATATAATTCGGATCATATACAGATATGTATATGGTCATTTATAATACAAGTCAGTTCTCTTGACCGGGACAATTCGCGAATCTTACACGTGTAAATATCATCGGAATTATATCATATTTGGTATCATTTTCATTAGAAAAATGCCACGAATATATTGGTGAAAGTTTCATAAGAAAATAATAAAAAATAAAGAAGTTTTGTCATTGGATTAGTAGTGATTCACACCGATACACCCGACCCGGTATCGGATTTCGCTGTTCGGCGTCCGAGGCCTCTCGAGCTTCGGTGTCCTGTTCTACGTTCGGCAAAAGTCAAAGAATAGTATCCCTTCACGATAATTGTCTTTGGCCAGACCCGTTGTATAGACAGTTATGGATGAATTACTGTACTTCTTTTACCCACATTATGTGAATGTACCTAATCGGTAGATTCATTAATTAACATTCAACTATTGCTAGATAAGATTTATACGAACAGTTTTATGTGAAATAAGAATTGTTAAGAAACACACACTATCAGTTAATTAATTTGGAAAAACAATTTCATCATAAAACATTACTGATTCAGTAATGTTGCGTAATATTCATGTAGCTTAGGGATCTCATACCTAAAGTTTACGCTACGGTGTTTAATCATATGAACTGTTTCCATTAATAACCTTCGGTGTAAATTAGTTTCCTTATCAACAATTTTGATATTATTAAAATTAAATCTATGATCTAACTCAAAAGAATGTTTCGTCAACGCAGTGTGTTGTGTTGGTGGTAAGAAAATATTATGTTTATGTTCAGTGACACGTGTCTCTAAATTTCTAGATGTTTGTCCAATATATACTAAATCACATCCTGAACAAGGAATTGAATAAATAACATTAGAGTTTTTTAACTCTGGTATTTTGTTTTTGATAGGTGGAAATAAAGATTTAAGTTGTTGCGGTATTTTGAAAATTGTATGTATTCCTACTTTCCGGAAGATTCTTTTTAAATGAATTGAAATGTTTTCAATGTATGGTAAGACTACAGTGTTAAAATTAAAGTATTACATTTCTCTCAATCCATCTCGAATCCCCAGTCGTTGGTATTTCGCGACGATACATCTCTGCCGCTCGAGGTGTATCAACCGACACGAGTCGAGTCGAAAACCCACAACCCCCTTTTTCCATAGTGGCTACCTGGTGATGAAATAAACACTGGAGAATCCGCTAATCCTACCGAACCTATAGTGGCTCCCCGATGATGAAATAAACATCGGCCAGTCCACTTTTCCAAAAGACAGCGGCTATCCGGTGATGAAATAAACACCGGCCAGTCCTCTGTCCTCTTAAACACGTAGCGACTCGATGACAGAATAGTCATCGCACAGTCTACGTGTTCCTATCTAGGTGGCTATCCGATGATGTAATAAACATCGGCCAGTCCACATCCTAAACACCAACCCTCGGCTCACGCCAAACCTCGACGTAACCCTCGGCTCGTAACAGACATATTATGCAGATTAATTAATAATGTAAGATACGATTCCTTATCGCAAAAATCTGTTCGTTAATTTAAAAAAAAAAGCGAGAGAAAATATTAAATAGGAACATCAGGGCATCGCATGAAAGAGAAGCAATTTTTCTCGTGAAAAATACTCTTCTTAAAATGTCCAACTTTCAACGTTTGTTACAACTATAATATTTATTAAATTATACTAATTTCTTCATTTCCGAGGTCCACGGATAGTTAGGAAGCAATGTTCATTGATTAGTTATCAATACAAGGAAGATCGTTGTTGGAAATGAAGTCACACCTTACCCCAATCCGGCCCACTGTGTGCCGTAATGAAAGGGTTAAATAAATATCATTAGTAGGCTAGATTTTATCTCGTTAACTACAAATGTCACTTCCCAGCCACTAAAGATAAACTTGCTGTAAATAAAACTGTAACATCGTATATTCTATCCCATGCAATGGATGCAATCAGGTTTACATTGGACAAACTGGTAGACATTTAGAAACCAGAATTAGAGAGCTCAAAAACAACATATTTTTACCACCAACCCAACATACTGCTTTGACGAGACATTCAGTAGAATTTGATCATAGCTTTGATTATGAGAATGCTAAAATTGTTGACAAGCAAGTTAAGATAACACCATAGGATTTTACTAGAGACTTTACATATGATTAAACACCAAAGTGTAAATCTTAGGTACGAAACACCTAAGATACATGAATATTACCCGGCATTACTTAATAAGTAATGTTTGTTATATGATTTATCTAAAATTTTCCTCTTTCCAATTCACATTTACCACCTGTTACAATTGTTTCAAAATAACATCATTTCTCTTTTTAACCTCCTCAGGTTTTATAGAATCTTTTTCATATTGAATGTCAATGATTAAAATTACCACTTATATCTGTTGGTATACGGCAGATTTTTTTGGTTTTTTCAAATTGATGTGTTTCGCTCTTTTGAAACATTTAAAATATCACCATCAAACATCATGTTTGTCACTTTCTATACTGCACACTTTTTTTTGTTAACTTCATACTTAATAACATAGCCAGTTAGTATAATTATTTGATTCAATTTTACAACCTTCTTCAATATAAAATTCTTTTGACTTTATCACTTATAAACCTGTTTTTTCACAGACAAAATCACTTGATTCTGAGGAAGATCTTAATGTAGATCGAAACGTAAATCGATAAATTTTACAAATAGGCTTATTTCACTGTATCTTTTTATCGAACACAGCGCCAATATCAATTTCATTAAATTTTTAACTATTAGGTTTAGGACCTATGAAGGTTAACACGTCAACACTCTATCGATCTATGGTATAAAAAATAGGACGTTCCATTTTAAAAAACAGAGTTGAGATTTAACTGACCTTGAAAACGCCACCCAAATAAAAAACTGATACAGCCCTTCACTTTCCTTCTCGAAATCCCTGGACACGAGTTTTACACTTTTCCTATATCTTTCATACTTTTCGAACTATTCGGCTGGAAAGTTTTCAAATAAACACCTTGTATATATTTTTTTTATATTACAACATTAAGAATAGACAGTACAGATTTATTTCGTACGTTAGATTGTCAAACAGAAAATATATTGTTCGCCAAAATTGTCCATGTAGGTTAAAGTACTATTTTACGTAAATTATACAATAACGGTTACTCCGAACATTGTTTGAGACACTTTAACGATTAATTGGACCCAGAACTGCTCTCGAATCGTTACAGGTCTGAAAGTGATTCCAGTTCGATTAACCAGAAACGTATATTGCAAGAACACGGTAGGCGGTACGATCTAAAATTATGGATCACCGCCAGCTCTGCATATTCTCTACGAAAATCGAAACCGTGGTGTTTTTTGCCATTTAGCAAGCTGAGGTTTCATTTCCGAGGTACTAACAGTTTAAAAATGAATGGTTCAACTTCCGGAGCGCGCTGTTGAAACCACAGTCAGCTGAACGTTCGACCGCACCTATCTGCACACATGGTAAAAAAACAAAACGCAATGACCCGAGGCAGGCTTTTCTGTCGACCCGCCTGTTACGATTTTCCCCGTAGTTTTTAATGCGGCCTTCATTTTAATAACATTACGCACGTTTGTTATTATGCAGGGCGAATTCGATAAAGCAGGACACCTAAATATCTCCGTTACTTTTCGTTCTACAAAAAAACTTCGTAGGGCAAAGTTACACTGTTTGAAGGGCTACATATAACGGTGTAAGGGAAAAAAAATTTCAAGGTCATTTTTATGAGATTTCAAGGTTATCGATGTTTTTTTTAATGGAATGATATATTTTCGTTAACGTAATGTTGTAGCTGACAAAATAACGAATTCATGCATGTAACACAATATGACCTTCAAATGACCTTCAACTCAGAAAAATGGTATAAATAAAATTCAACGTGTAAGATTCATTTGATGTATTTCTGTTACGCCAAATGTTCAAAAATATTCCCTTGTTACTGCTGTGTAATTCATTTCTGAGGAAATCGACGCACAAGCCTGGACAATTCTTTCTTTCATGTCGTCTTATAGTCGTTGGTGGTTCACTATAAACATCGTCTCTCAGTTTTCCCCATAGATAAAAATCAAGGGGTTTGTGGAAACTTGTTATTTAAGAATTGTGTTACGACATGGGAAGAATGGGCCGGACATCCGTCATGTTGATACCACATATTTTCACGAATGTTCAAGGGTGTATTTTCCAGGAGAATTGGTAACGATTCTCGTAAAAATGCAATGTATTTTTCTGCATTTAATGTTCCGGTAATAAAGTGAGGCCCAATTATTTAGTTATCTAAAATTCCGCACCAAACATTGACGAACCATGGTCTTTGTTTGTCGACTGTCCGGAACCACCGCGGATTTTCAGATTACCAATAATGCAGATTTTTTAAATTTATTTGCCCGTGAGTTGTAAACGAAGCTTCATCGGTAAATAATACTTGATTAAAAAATGCTCTATCGTTTATCAATTGTCTCAATCCCCACTGGCAAAAGTTTACACCATTTACAAAGTCTCTACCATGAAGTTCTTGATGAATTGATAAGTGAAAGGGGTGAAATTTGTGTTCCTGGGGTATTTGCACTACATATTTTTGACTAATGCCACTTCCTCGTGCGATTTGCCTCGTACTAGCATGAGGGTTTGTATTCACTGCTGCCAGAACATTAATTATGTTTGCTTCATTCCTTACAGTCCTCACCTTTGTACGTTTTTTATTTTCGACGCTATCAGTTTCACGGAATTTAATTATCAAATTAGAGTAAACGGAAACTAATGGACAATTACGATTAGGAAATCGGTCCTTGTACAACTGCACGGCTTCTCTTAAACACTGTCGAATTTCTCCATAAATGAAAATCATATCAATCTTATCCTCCTTCGAGTAACGCGTTGTGAAACGTTCATCGATAAACTGATCGAGAAATCTTAGAAACTGTGGAAATCTGATAGCAAGAAGGTCTTCTGAGTAATTAGTAGTGGATAAACACGATTCTGTACGAACGTATAGGTGAAGATATATCATAATTGTCCTCCTGTCAACACCGAATCTGTTATTATGCTGTGTATTGCGATACATTTGAATGTATAGCAGCTCAAGGGATGTATTTTTGAACATTTGGCGTAACAGAAATACATGAAATGAATCTTACGCGTTGAATTTTATTTATACCATTTTTCTGGGTTGAAGGTCATTTGAAGGTCATATTGTGTTACATGCATGAATTCGTTATTTTGTCAGCTACAACATTACGTTAACGAAAATATATCATTCAGTTTAAAAAAACATCGATAACCTTGAAATCTCATAAAAATGACCCTGACATTTTTTTTTCCCTTATACCGTTATATGTGGCCCTTCAAACAGTGTGACTTTGTCCTACGAAGTTTTTTTGTACAAGGAAAAGTAACGGAGATATTTAGGTGTCCTGTTTTATCGAATTCACCCTGTATAGACATTTCCTTCGCATGATTTTCACATAGAATAATTTCAGGGGGTATTCTGGTCTAGACCTCCACTTTTCTGGTCTTTTTGGGGAATCTTTTACAAAAAGAATATATGTTTCTTAATATCGGCATTTTGCATACATATTTAGTTATATTCTAAAAATGTTCACAATTTTTTTTAAAGTGAAAATTATCAAAACTGATGGAGTCACATGTCGTTACATTACATTTAAACAGGATCCAAGACTTTAATTACTAGACACCTGATCTTTATGAAAAAATATAAATTTTCTACCTGACTTTCAACAAACTGATGTGAAACAGACATTTAGTTTCTTTCTTGATATGTTCAATAAGGTGAAAATAATATAACAATATTTTAAAATTCTTCTAATGATTTTAGTGTTTTGAATTACTCATTTTTGTCGTAAATGCATAAAATCCGCTGTTTAGTAATTATCATACCGCAGAGATTTATGCCGCATAAAAATTTTATGCATCAATTGCATTAAAATAAAATTCTCATTAAATAAAAATAGATTTCTACTTCTAACATTTTCGTGAGACGAAAATAACGTAACCCTCGTTTGTATAGGATAATTCTACATCATGGCAATTAGCATAATTCAAATACAAGTTTATTTTTCTGAATTGAATGTGAAAATTGGGCAGTGCATTTTTTTAAATTAAGATCAAACTGTGTTGGTAAAATACAAAACAGTAAAGTTATTAAAAGAACTTAATAGCGGCATTATATTATACCCAATTTATCAAAATGATTAAACGATGAAATAAATTTTAATTTATGCTATTAGCAGACGCGACAGAAAATTTTTACTTTATATAAATATCCGCAGTCTTGCAATAATTCACGTCATATAACACCATTATTATTCACACTCCATTCTAAGCTCCTGTAATGAACATAGCATGGTATTTATCAACATCATTTCTAGTAATTAATAACTATATAAATAACAAATAAAAACAGGATAAAATTATATAGTTTTTTATCAGCAACATAATAGCATTTATAAATCGAATTTGCAGTATTTTTGAGAAAATATTGGTTAAGATATGGATCTGTCGAAAGAAATATCAACAAGTGGAGCCTTGTACTAAAAAAATGTAGTGCCATTTAGAAAAATGAAGGTGACCTTCATTTTTCGTGAACAAATTTCTTTTTTGAAATTTGTTCTATTGCATATTGTAGCCGACTAAAAAGTACCTTCTGGCTACCAGAAGTGTCCAAAAAATCGTGACGACAGTTACGTGGGCACCGTGTATATTTTATTTAACTTAAGGTAAAAATTTCATTCAACAAATACAAGGTTTCTTGTGGTAAAAATGACTGAAAAATGTTAATACTATTGCAGAGTACTCAAGTTATATTGAATTTCATAAATCTGCGCATATCAGAGTATATAAAAAATCGCATAGTTATAACTACACTCCGGATCTTTATGCAAAATTAAAATGTCTTGCAACGATTCTGAGCAGCAGGAGTTAACGGGGTATTCTAGTCTAGACTTTCACTTTTCTGGTCTTTTTGGGGAATTTTTTCTTAATATCGACATTTTGAATAGATATTTATTTATATTCTACGAATATTCACAATTTTTTTTAAGTGAAGATAATAAAAACTGACGGAGTCACATGTCGTTAAACAAGCTGTGTTTAAACAAAGGTGCCCTACTGGCTGACACGATTCCGATTATGGTGTGAACAAGAATGAAAGAAAAAGAGTGAAAATTTACAAAATGGCAACACTTTGAATTTCGAGTGTCGATTTTCTTGACCTCTTTTCATGTTTAAGGAGCTGACAAAACTAAGAAAAAATTTTTTCTCTATAATTTTGATTCAGACGATAACGACACATCCACTGAAGATGTACGTCAAATTTTAAGTGAATCGGTCGACTAGAGTTTGAGATATCATGTCAGCCATGTAAAAAAACATTGTTTTTTAATATTGAGAAAATGTCAATATTAAGAAACTTACATTTTTTTTTGTAAAAAATTCCGTAAAAAGACCAGAAAAAAGAATATCTAGAGTAGAATACCCCCTTAAATAAGAATTCATTTTATCATTTGATAAATTTTTTATATTGACAGCATCATATTGTTAGAATTTTCTAATGTTTTTCTGTTTAATATTTCACCCAGCCAATTTCTTCATAAATGCACAAAAATTTGCAGTCTGGTTACAACTTTGAAAACTGTAGCAGAAGCAAACGCAGATAGCGAACACGTTAATTGATTACTGTAATAATTTTCTGAACAGAGAAAAAGGATTACATACGGCGAAAATGAAAAATAAAATTTCTTCATATATATAGTCCCGTATTGCCAAAGAAAATGGAATTAGATAGTAGCACGTAACTATTTGTGTACAGTTACGGACATATTATGAGACATGGCATGCCGAAGAGAAAATTTATTATACTACTCTGTACTACTGTTACCTTATGTAGACTCAAGAAGCGATGCCCTTACCTCACGGTAACCCTCGAGCGTCAAAAAGTATACTTGAGCCAGGTGCACCTGGCAGCTATTCAAATTCAATTTTCTGGAAGGCGATATCCTTTATAAGGGAAATTTATTTCACGTTATCAACTTATCTCCTCAGGTGGAATCAAATTCTCATATGTTGATACTCGATAACTCATACGTTCAGCGTAACCAAATGAATTTTTAATATATTACATCGTTTCATACAATTTTCTTCATACAAATTTCTTTTAAGGCAGATCTCTTAAACATATTATTTTCACTAATATTTAACAGGAATTTACAAGTTTAAATATATTACATCGTTTGATACAATTTTCTTCTATTTCTTTTAAAGGAGGTCTCTTAAATATATTACTTTCACTAGTTTCTTAACAGGAATTTACAGCTTTAAATATATTACATCGTTTAACACAATTTTCTTTTAGTTCTTTTGAGACTGATTTAATGTTGGCGATGACAGGGGATAAAAAAATATTGCAACACTAATTTTTTTGGTATAAAGTAAGTTAAAAATGTAACATATTGGTACATCAAAGACCGTTTAGCACTGTATTATAAATAATATTTATCACCCCTTTGAAGGAAGTATAACATTTTTGGGCAAGTTATGGTTTTGAAATGGTAGACCAGGTAACTAACTGATTAATATGCTCAATACTGTAATTGTATTATTATAATTCTGTTTAGATATTATGATTATAATACATCATGATTATATAAATAAGGGATAGTATCACATAAATATTTACTACATATAGATTGCACTATTGTGAGACTACGGTTTTTATGCATCTATAACAAAAACGAGCTGTGCAAATTAAAATAGTTGAAAGATTGAAAGATTATTTAAGAAAATAAGACTCTTCTAGATTGCTATACAGGGTGGTCCAGTATACAGGGTGGGTATGCCACATTTTGCCATCTAGATTTACTTCATTATTATTACGCATAGCAAACAATGTTTCAGATGAAGTTGAATGGTTTTGAGAGGGGCACATTCTGATGGTATATTTTTTTTTAGGTGGACATGTAAAGGACATATGAAGGTCATTAATGTTTTTTTAAATGAAATCATATATTTTTTATTGCATCAGTTGATGCTCTTTCATATTCTTTCCAAAAACGTATTAATCTATTTATGTAAAAAAATCATTAGTTAGGAGATATTTTAATTGTAATGTCTACTTTAATTTTTAATATTTACAGAAAAGGTTGAATGTAGCAACCATTTGCATCAGAACACTTTCTGATGTTATTTTGTTACACTAGATCCCTCATATTGCCCATTGTAGTCGGAAGCTCAGCGTATAATCTTTCTGCATGTGTAGCACTTTTCCCAGCTTTAAAATAAATTGATAACATGTGTATCTTTTCTACTTTAAAATACTTCATTATGAAGTGATAATTCATCGTATCGCAGTATTCACCGTATCAGAGACGTAACAGAGACTAAATTTCACAATAAGTAGGAGAGCAAGAATTATCAACACACAGAATGTAAATATTTACATTGATAATTCTTGCTCTCCTATTACATTATCACATTGCATTCATAATATTGATCAGAAAGTCGAGATTTCCTAACAAATTAGAATTAAAATATCTCCTAAACTAACGATTTTTTTACACAAATAGATTAATACTTTTTTGTAAAGAATATGAAGGAGCATCAGCTGATGCAATAAAAAATATATGATTCAAAAAAACATTAATGACCTTCATATGTCCTTTACACGTCCACCAAAAAAAAAGGACCATTAGAATATGCCCCTCTCAAAACCATTCAACTTCATCTGAAACATTGTTTGCTATGCGTAATAATAATAACGTAAATCTAGATGGCAAAATGTGGCGACCCACCCTGCATATTAGCACACCATTATCTCCACTGTGCTTGATAATATGAAGAAACATTAATTTTAAAAAAGTTTTCGGTATAAAGAGGATTACAATATGGCAAAAATAGTTTTTTTTGTAAGTAAATGAGTTTCAGAGGTTTCAAAGTCCCCTTTATGTTTTAAAAATAGAAATTATATAAATTAAAGTTGAAATATCTCTTAAATTAATAATAGTGTACAGAAAAATGTATATTTTTTAATTTAAATAATGAAAGCGATCTTGAAATATCCGAAACTCTTTCACCTAAATAAAAGACTGTTATTGCCATATTGTAGTTCTCTTTATACTGAAAAACATTGGTTAATAACGTTTTTCCACATTTTTAAAACAGCGGACATAATGATTTGTTAATATGTACAGTGCTACCCTGTATTGTAAATTCTTCATGGCAATTTTTATTTTGTATACAGATTCGCAGTCTATTTATTATACAAAATAAGCACGATCGTGTGGAAGAAGATTATTGCATAAATATTTACTATGAGGCGTGTTACTGACACTAAACCTACCGAGCACTAAAAGCGATTAAAATGTTTTAGCTTATAAATATGATCAGGCTCTATTTATATATTATTTATTTATTTATTATATTATTTATTGCCTTAAACCAATATATATTATTGCCTTACCAATATTTTCTCAAAAATACTGCAAATTCGATTTATAAATATTATTATGTTGTTGATAAAAAACAATATAATTTTATGCTGTTTTTATTTGTTATTCATATAGTTATTAATTACTAGAAATGATGTTGATAAATATACCATGCTATGTTAATTACCGGGACTTAGAATTGAGTGTGAATAATATTGTTGTTATATGACGTGAAATTATTGCAAGATTGCGGATATTTATATAAAGTACAAATTTTCTGTCGCGCCTGTTAATAGCATAAATTAAAATTTATAATCGGTATAATCTCTGAAGATCTGTTTGATCTTAATTATAAAAAAATGCACTGCCTAATTTTGACATTCAATTCAGGAAAATAAACTTGTATTTGAATTATGGTAATTGCCATGATTTAGAGTTATCCTATACAAACGACGGTTACGTTATTTTCGTCTCACGAAAATGTTAGAAGAAGAAATCTATTTTTATTTAATCAGAGCTTCATGCAATTGATGCATAAAATTTTTATGCGGCATAAATCTCTGCGGTATGATAATTACTAAACAGCGGATTTTATGCATTTACCACAAAAATGAGTAGGTGTAATTCAAAACACTAAAATCATTAGAAGAATTTTAAAATATTGTTATATTATTTTCATCTTATTGAACGTATCACGAAAGAAACTAAACGTCTGTTTCACTTCAGTTTGTTGCAAGTCTGGTAGAAAATTTATATTTTTGCATAAAGATCTGCTGTCTAATAATTACAGTTTTGGATCCTGTTTAAATGGAATGTAATGACATGTAACGCCGTCAGTTTTGATAATTTTCACTTTAAAAAAATTGTTGTACATTTGTAGAATATAAATAAATATGTATGCAAAATGCCGATATTAATAAACTTATATTCTTTTTGTAAAAAATTCCCTAAAAAGACCAGAAAAATAAAAGACTAGACTAGAATAGTTAAATCTTGAAAGAATTTAATCTAATCAATTATTTAGTCTAATAATCAATTAGTTTAATAAATACAGTTTTGACTCCTGTGTAAACGTAATGTAACGATATTTGATACTGTATTTCTTAAGAAAATGGGAGATCTTTTCTGGCTGATATTGTTATTAAAATGCCAGTTCGGCGAAACAGTTCGCAGAAGACAGAACTGTTATATTATGACCGAAGCGGAGTTAGATTCCACCGCAGATTTAGCTTTCCTTGTGCAAGATAAATAAGCTACGTCCGTCAAACTGCGTAAGCTCGTATATTCTAGTCCTGTTGGAAAGTAGACAAGATATAAATGGTTAACTAAGTGTCTACGTATACATGTCTGTACGTAGAATAGAATGGAAGAAGAAAAATAAACTCGGCGATGTTTGGTCGAACTCCCACTGTTAGGAGTTAACTTACATGGCAAATAAACACTTGCTTGGAAACAATCACGCGATACTTAGTTAACAGAAGAGAATGGCATTTTGAACACTGTACGAAAATCTACAGTGGATCTAAAGAGTGTTTGATCGCTAAATTTCCAATTTGTAAGCAATCATCAACATTTAAACTGCGATCATTTCGTTAATAATGCAGTAGAAGAATAAACCTAGCCTCGTTTTAAAGCAGGCCTGGGCAACTGGTGCTTCGAGAGTCGGTGACGTAGAAATTGTCTACCCCCACCCTTCCCCTTCTACGACGCTATTCCCCAACGCTTCCATCCCGACCCGGTCACGTGACGCGTTCTGTCTCTATTGTACGTGTATCAAAACGTCACGTGACTAATCCGATACTGACAGAGAGAGTGTAACCCTTCAATTCGAGTGAAAAAAAGAAAATTAAAATATCTCCCAAAGTAATACTTTCTCACCATAAATAGGTTAATAAATTTTTATTCAGAATACCGAGACGTATGGAATAGTGTATAAAAAATTATATGGTTTCATTAAAGTAAATAAAAATGACCTTCCTCTGTCCTTCGTACGTACACTTACAAACAAAATAGTGGCACTGAATTACATCCTGCATTTATTGATTAAAATGGGACACCCTGTAGATACAATGTAGATTACATTCTTTTAGGAATGTGAAGACCTAAAAACAAGCTGTAATATTTAACTTCTCCATATTAATGGGTAGTTACAACTTTATTCTTTGTAAATACTTAATTAATCTTATTCTTCGATGATGGTAAAAATTGCATCGCCAGACTGCATTCAACCTCACAGTTTTATTTACATTTTGGACTATTTATATTATTAACGCTAACGAGAGAAGCTGCTAGAATATCGTGGTCGGCTTTAATCCGATTTATTACGACAATAAATTCAGTAGTTAATTTTCTGCGTGAGAACCGTGGCTCATGATTAGACTGCGGATTTTATGAATTTATAACAAAATTAGTAGTCGAATTTAAAACAGTAAAAACAATAGAAGGGCACTGATTAAAATGATTTGCAGAAGTTAATTGATTCAAATGATTAGGAGTCAAAATCAATTTTTATTTAACTGCTGTTTGTTGCAATCGATGCATAAGATTTTTATTTTGCATAAGGTGATAATGTCGGAAGTATTTGTTGTGTTCTTTAATCGAGGTTTCTATATGGGATCTAGCTCTTCTTTATGTATTCCTTAACCTTTAAGTAGTACCCTTTAAGCTCTGCCAGAGTGCATTCGAAAAGTAACAGTTTTTTATTTTGTTAACTATGTGTCCCCACTTTGAAAAATCTGAAAAAAATATATGTTAACAACCATAACGAGATGCTCAAACTGTAAAAATATAAACTTAGTATGTCATAACGTATCAAAGAAATCGGCATTTCAAAATGTTTTTTATTTTTGAAAATTCGTTTTCGAAACCAAAAATTCACAAATGTGCATTCTAATAGCTAAAATATGCCTGATTTTTCAGAACTTTCAATCAAAGAGGATAAGAGAATTTACGGAAAACCCTGATTTTCTTTGAATAAGTTATCAAATGGCCTAATGCAAATTCAATTTGGTTTAGGGACACTTATGATCTCATTCGGTTATACCATGTTCTCTGATAACATTAAGTGTACATGTGTATGTAATTTAATATTAAATAGTCTAAATGTACCAAAGAAGATAAAGTAATTTGATATTTGCAAATATCATACAATACGGTAGAGAAAGTTAGTGTACAGAAATTTTGTTAGGGCCATGCCCCAATATACTCTTTATGGGTTAAATACATTGACTCACACTAATATTCGGACACTCTTAAAAAGACGATAACTTTTTTAATATTGGACCATACGACTTGGATTTGTTAAGATAATTACGATAGTTAAGAAAACAACTGCATCTTTACTACCAACAATATATATTTAATAATATAACACAGTTCAGAACTTGCAACATGACTCTTACAATGGACTATTATAACGTACTGACCACGCTTTCCTCTCTAAGCGTCTCTTCTCTCACACTTCCGCGAGATGGCGCGCCAGACATAAATGTACCATATTCAACAGGATTATTTTTGAGAAGTTAGACCAGTTCGTTTCTTACGTAACGTGAAAAGAATTTTTAAAAAATTCCTTTTTGGTAGGAACTACAGAGAGAGAGAGAGAGAGTACTAAAAGTTGTATTTTGCAACATTTTTTATGTGAGCTTATATCGAACATTTAGAAAACACGTTTCGTAGATCTGTATCAATTAAACATATTCTGAAAATTTCATAAAAATCGGTCAACGTTTCAAAGAGCTAGAAACGTTTACTACGTTCACACCGCACATCAGACCAAATGATTAAACTAAGACGACAAAAAAAGATATCAAAATTTTCTTTAAACTAATGACAAATATCACCATAACGTACTCTAAAAAACATCTCACAATGTAGCGTGAGAATTTTTTTGTTAACGCAACACTGTCGTTGGTGTGCATGTGCAAAGTGATTTTATCTTTCTGACGGCCAATATCAGTAATTTGCAGAATTGTTGACAAAGTAATTGCGTTCATCCTATTTTCTTCAATTTAAGTTCGCCAAGTTTTCTACATGCATATTGAAGCGTTAGGTATGCACTTTCATCTGCAATTATTGTTAACACAAATGTAAGTTGTACATATTATTAATATACTATGTTCTATGAAATACTATTTTTGTTTAAAAAATATTTATATGCTTACTTTAGCTAGAGTTATACAAAAAGTTCCGAATAGTACATCGATTTTTTTTTACTAGTTCGAAAAAATGTCATAAGTAATATAAAGAATTAAAAAATGAGTCCCCTTCTTTCCCCTTTCGATCAATAAAGCGGATTGTTTATAGGTAGTTGTCATATTCTTTTTAAAGAATCCTCCGCTTGTTTCCCAAATAACTGGAATCAATAGCGATTTAATAGAAAGATTTTTAAATATACTTTCTATTATATCTTGCGGACACTATATTAAAGAAGATTTATTTGAAAAATATTGTTTTGAAACAGCACAGATGGCTATTTCACTTTATGATTGGTACAAAATGATGATGATGATGATAACAATGAGGATGGAGAATAATATCCTTATTGCATACTAAATCTCACTAATAAAACTACACAAAAATTCAGTGTGAAATTGTTTTTTTATTTAATTAGAATAATATGGACCATTGACCCCAATTAATCCTAAGTAGCTACGTTCCCGAAGATAATTATTAAGCAGTCTTCTTATAAGCATTTCTAACCAGAAAATCAAATGAAATCTTATTTTATATTTTTGTCGTCGTAAATAATCGATTTGGTCTTATGTGCGTCATGCACCACCGGTGGCTCACACTCGAATGTTCCATCAGACGGCGCCGCACAGTGGGCAATTCGGACGAAATCAGCGACAAAATCAAAGAACTTTCGATAGAAATGAGATAGAGCGATGAAATTTTTTTTCAATTGTAGCTGAAACTTTGTAGAATATGGGAAAAATAGGGAGATTATGGTACGAACGTTTTTTAACCTTGATAAAATTCGTTAAACTTATACAATTTCAAGAAAATTGTGGTTTTTCAATACCACGCGCGGAAAAAATTTTTTGAATACATGCTATATAGATCATTTTTTCATGCTGACTTCAAATCTACGGGAAATGATGTATAGCATGTATTAATTTTTTCCGCACGTGGTATAGGAAACCCACAATTTTCTTGAAATTGTACAAGTTTAACGAATTTTATCAAAGTTAAAAAACGTTCGTACCATAATCTCCCTATTTTTCCCATATTCTACAAAGTTTCAGCTACAATTTTAAAAAATTTTCATCGCTTTATCTCATTTCTATCGAAAGTTCTTTGATTTTGTCGCCGATTTCGTCCGAATTGCCTATTGTGCGCCGCCCCACGGCGGGAAACACAAACAGCAGCACCAGCGTGAACGTGTTAAAGATAGTAAAAAATTCAGTTTTTCACGAGTTTCTGCCTCTAACTGCAATAAATCTAAAGATTCTCAAATCTTTCAATGCCTGTCGTGTCTTAACGCATCAACCGACTTCGATGAAACGGTCACAATGCATACAATTGACACAAGTCTACGAAATGTATTTTTAAAAATTTTAATATACATAGACTCACGTAAAAAAGTTGTAAAATGCAAGTTTTAGTATTTTCACTACAATTCCGATCAATGCAATTTTTGAAAAAATTTCTTTTCACATCGTGTAGTAAATTAATTGCTCAAATCTTTAGAAAAAGGTCAAATCGTATGGTCGAATGTCAAAAAAGTTATCGTTTTTTTAAGAGTGTCGGAATATTAATGGGACTCACTGTATCTGTAAATGGTATTTTCGGTACCAGTATTTAGGTTCGAACGTTTAGAGGTATTTTATTACCACGCCGCTAAAGTTATAATACTGAGAAGACTTTTCGTCCTATGTTTACTTTTATGAACGAGGAGGTGTTTTTCCTCGCGACTGATTGGCAGCCTCAAGGGTGTGGGTGTGTCGTTCCAAGATAGAAATTCACCTGGGAAAGGAATCTTCCTTGCCCGTCCTCGCGTCACGTTCCAGAACTCGTGGAATCAGCTTTGCTGGGTGGAAAAAATGTTAAAGGACTCAAGTATCGGTGACGAAAAAACAAATTCAAGCTCTACTGGTTCTTCAATCGTTATTTCACGATGCCACAGCATGAGAATCTACCGGTACCACGATGCTTCATCCCCCTGTCTTATAATATCAAGGTAAATTCGTCGAAAGAATTTCAAACTAATGTGTTTCATAAAAGTGAATAGTATCTTCTTCCTATAAATAAAATCGAGATAAAATAGAATTTTATTTTTATCGTTCATCAATCGTAAATAAGGATTTGGCTTTGTCTGGTTCGATCAATCACTGATTCATTTTACTTGTCGTTTGCAATCGGCCTTTTTGACCATTCTCAGAGCAATTTTAAACTTCTTTGATTTTGTTCGTACTGTTATATCCCCAACTTTACTTTATCTCATTGTGACTAAATTTTGACAGTATATGCTCCGTTTTGCAAAAACGGATTATTGATTTTTGCAAAACGGAGATATATATTCATACTATTTATTCCATTATATTTGCACTCTTCTTACTTTGACCATTGTCTTTCAGATCTATGTATATTTTCACATTATATTATTGACGTGCTGTCAGGTAAGCAATGTTATCAATTAATAGAAATACGTAATAATTAATACCTGATACTTAATACTTAATATTTACTGTTCTTAATTAATACTCTTACTGCCAAATACTCTTAATACTTAATACTCTTAATACCTAATACTTTTAATACTTAAAACTCTTAATACCTAACACTTTTAGTACTAATAATACTTGATACTCATAATACTTAATACTCTCAATACCGAATATTCTTAATACACAATACACTTCATGCTCAACACTCTTCACACCCAATAGTAATACAGTAAATGCTCCATCCTAGTCCGGGGTCGTGAGCACAATCCCTGTTCAGTGCCTACCCACTCCACTGCGTGTGAACGCCGCGCCGCTCCGCAGGTCCGCGACGATTGATGTAGGCTCGGGTATATCGGTGTGAACACCACTTACATTGAAACCATGAAACGAATGTTCAAACTTCTTAATTTTCATTATATTTTTATGGGACTTTCACTGGCTTGTTTCTGGTATTTTCCTGATTAAAACAAGATCAAAGACGATATACAGTAATTCATCCATAACTGCCTAAAATGTCTAAACGATAACTGTCTAGTTGCCTACCCATTCCACTGAGGGGCATACACCGTGAGGGGCCATGAAACTCAGTAGGCCTCGGCCGCCGAGCAATGTAACCCGATACCGGATCGGGTATATCGGTGTGAGACCAAGAGACCACTACTAATCCAATGACAAAACTTCCTTACTTTTCATTATTTTCTTATGAAACTTTCACCAATATATTCGTGGCATTTTCTAATGAAAATGATACCAAATATGAAATAATTCCGATGATATTTACCCGTATAATGGACGATAAAAGTTTCAGGTACAAGGAAGGACAGCGTATGGGAAAGAAAGAGACGCGGATAGTCGCAGTCGCCGGCATAGTTCAAAGGCCCGCGTGTCCTCACAAAGTAATGCCAATAAAAAAACTTTTTTATTATTACTTATTTTTTTACGAGACTTTCACTAATATATTTGTGGCAATTTTCTGATTGAAATGGTACCAAACACGACAGAATTCGGATCATATACAGATATGTATATGGTCCTTTATAATTCAAGTCAGTTCTCTTGACCAGGGCAATTCGCGAATCTTACACGGGTAAATATCATCGGAACTATATCATATTTGGTATCATTTTCATTAGAAAAATGCCACGAATATATTGGTGAAAGTTTCATAAGAAAATAATAAAAAATAAAGAAGTTTTGTCATTGGATTAGTAGCGATTCACACCGATACACCCGACCCGGTATCGGATTTCGCTGTTCGGCGTCCGAGGCCTCTCGAGCTTCGGTGTCCTGTTCTACGTTCGGCAAAAGTCAAAGAATAGTATCCCTTCACGATAATTGTCTTTGGCCAGACCCGTTGTATAGACAGTTATGGATGAATTACTGTAGTTTCAATTGTATTTAGTGGTTTAATCGACGGTGAAAGTTTCGGTCGCAAGGAAGGACAGCGCATCGGAAAGAAAGAGACGCGTATATCATTCTGTCCTTCTTCTCTATGTTCGGCTCTCTATTGAAGTCTCGCTCGGTGCGGTCGGCGCGATATCTAGACGCGGTCATAAATCAAAAAGCACGTCCGGGCACGATGTTAGTCCGTGAAAAACACGGCTGTTGGATTAGGAAGGAGCGTTTACTGTACTTGTCATACTCTAGATATACACTATGCTCCACATATACGATTCGAAACTAGAACAGCTATTGTTATTATTATTGTGCCGATCTGTATGACATAATTCTTTTGATACGACGCAGCAAGTCCAATGATGATGTTTTGCGGACAAAAACGAAATTTCGAGTTTTTATAATCGATTTATACAGAATGCAGCGGAATGGTAGTATAACCGAGCAGGTATAATGCATAATTCTAATATGTAAAATTAATTCGAAAAAGGGGATACCGTTTGGGGATTTGTTTGTCGTCTTGTTTCCGAGAAAATTGATTTTGAAAACACGGCGGGTACATATGCATTAGCGTTTAAAAGAAGTAGAACCAGCGCGGCGAGTCATAAACGTCGAGTTCAATACAATAGCACACGTGCTGAATAGAATTGTCAAACTCGATTTTCTCGAAAACAAAGCGTCAGATAAAAAAACGTTATTTCCCTTTTTTTTTTGACTTATTTTTATATGTAGCATCACCACTTCCCGGTTGAAACAGTTGTCCTACCACATCCTGCAATTTTCGTGTTTATATTTTCACGCGAAACAGTTTACCATGTTATATTAAACAATAAATGTTGCGTTTCTTTTTTCTATGCTGAATTTTTCATGATGGACATATACATGATATCTTTGTCACTGATGTATTACAAAACTAACTACTGAAATAATCTCTGAACGAAAATGTGTAGGTGAAACACGAAACTGTGAAAACATTAAAGTAATTTAAGAATATTGTAACATTTCTTGAGATTTATTAAAATTATTGAAAGCAGGAATACATTTTCATTTAATTTCTGCTCTCTAGAAGTGATTTGAAATATTTCTATTTCGCATAAAAATCCACAGTCTATTCATAATATTTCCATTAAAAAAAAAAACAATAGTTTTTTAATACAAAAAATCTCTGCGAAATGGTACAGTATTATTCAAATATTAATATCAAGTTCTCATACAATAATTATGGAAGTCTTGTATATGTACCAATCGTCCATCAGGAGATGGCAGTGAGAACACTTTGAAAGCTGTACGAGTACTTTGTACACTGACTGTCCAAATCTATATGTATACAATTATACTTAACGCGATTTGTATATGTATATCGATACGTATTAATACACATTAATATGCAATTATAGATATTAACATATGTATTTATCCACGTTTATACAGGGTGAATTCGATAAAGTAGGACACCTAAATATCTCTGTTACTTTTCGTTGTACAAAAAAACTTCGTAGGACAAAGTTACACTG